>JAKJHU010000249.1:0-315435 GCA_022316685.1 Progne subis subis
TCTCCCACATTTCCCCCCCCTCCCATGACTAAGTAAAAAAGTATAAAAGTATCAATGTTATAAAAGTATAAAAAGTATAAATGTTATAAAAATATAAAAGTATAAATGTTATAAAATATAAATGTTATAAAAATGCAAAAGCTGTTAAAGTTAGTATAATAGGATACAAAAGTGGTATAAAATGTTAGTAACAAGCGCACTTCATGGTAATTGCAGGCGTTCGAACAAATAGGACGTTAACTTTTTCTAAACGGCTTCTAACAAACGACACTAACTTGTTCAACAAATGCAAGGCCCAAAAATCAATACCAAGAGTATCATGGTGAGAGGACCTATTAGGGTGGAAACAAGGGTGGCCAGCAATGGGGACTGATTGAACCATGACTCGAACCATCCTCGTTGGGCCTCTCTCTCTCTTTCTCTGGGCTAGTCTTTCTCTCAGTTCAGCCATGGAGTCTCGCACAACTCCAGTATGGTCTGCATAAAAACAGCATTCTTCTCTCAAGGCGGCACACAGGCCTCCTTGCTGCATGAGCAAGAGGTCCAGTCCTCGCCTGTTTCTGCAGGACGACTTCTGAAAGCGAGGAGATAGATCTTCCAGAGAGGAGATGGATTTTTCAATCCTTAGTAAGTCTTCGTCAATTGTCATTTGCAGCTGAGAAAGTCTTTGATGTTGGGTCACGAGAGCTGAAACACCTGTGGCTGTACCGGCAGCTCCTAGGCCAAGGAGCATGGCAATGGTTATACCTGTTACTACTTCTCTTTTGTGGAGCTGGATGGTTTCTTCTAAAAAGCGATACATTTCTTCTTCTTGGTGATACAGGACTCTAGGAACAATCAGAACTTGGACACAAAAGTCAGCAAGGTTATTGAATTTGCTAAGGTACACACAGGGGGTTATTCCAATTTGTTGACAGACCCACATTCCTGATAGGAACGGAACTGCCCACTTATCAGTCTTTTCACTAGGTTGGCATCACCTCATGGGCCCACAGGCCCTCGGCTTGTGCCTGGGGCGTGATCATGGTTGGGTCTGTGCCCATGAGCCGTTGCAGGCTGGAGCCATGTAGTGGATGATCTGCACCAGTGACCAGAGCTAGTTCCTTTGCACAATTGTCCTCCCACTCTTGTTTAAAAACTATCATCCCTGCCCCATCAAAAATCAATCTGCAGGTTTGCTTTATGTCAAATGGGAGCATGTCATCCCCTCCAAAAACACTATCAATGAGAGTAGAAACCATTGCTGAATTGATCCCTCTGTCAGTGATTGCTTTAACAATTGCTTGTACATCCTTAGGATTTACCGGTGAGTATGTTCTCTGGTTTCCGCCTGCCCCCCCCACTCGGACTGGGAAAGCCAGTGTGGCCGATGGACCCCAGTCGGCACAGGCAATTTTTATTTTCCTCCAGTCTGTGAGAGGAGTTCGTTCTTTTTCTGACTTCCCCTCAACCTGAGTAGAAACATTGTTGGTACTGATTTTGTATACTGTTACTTCTTCTCTGTCGGAGCCAGAGCCGGCAGCGGAGGACTGGCTGTCCCCGTCCCAGCTAGAGTCCGATTCAGAGCCGGAAGTCGACTGACTGGCTGCTTCCGGGCTCCGGAGCCGTTTGGTTGGGCTCCGACCCCGCCCCTTTCCCTCAGGGCTGGGCCGTCCCTTCCCTCTTGGCCCCGCCCCTTTCCCTCAGGGCTGGGCCGTCCCTTCCCTCTGGGCCCCGCCCCTTTCCCTCAGGGCTGGGCCGTCCCTTCCCTCTTGGCCCCGCCCCTTTCCCTCAGGGCTGGGCTGTCCCTTCCCTCTTGGCCCCGCCCCTTTCTCTCAGGGCTGAGCCGTCCCTTGCACCTGCACTCCCCCCGCCTCCTGCTGTGGGAGCTTCTCGCCTTAGAAAAACGTGCTTTTTGGCAAAGATTAGCTTCAGTTATCTCTTTGAGCTCTTTTCCCTTTTTCTGCTCTTGTGCCCCCTCGTTAGCTAACAAGCTCTCTTCGTTTTCATTGGCAACGAGCCCACTATCTAAATGACCTTCTTTGTTTTCTGTCCTGCTTTCCCTCTCGGATTCAGCGCTATCTTGAGGTGCATAAGGTGGGGGTCCCTCCCCCGCTTTTCCAGCATTCCTAGCTTCTTCAGCTAGATTGTTGTAAAATGACTGCATCTCTTTTATCGCCTCAGCGAGTGACCTTGAGTTTGGAGGCTCTGAAGCGAGCTCTTGCTCCTCCGAGCCTCTGCACTCCGCAGAACTAACCCCATCAACACTCTGCACATTATCACTAATTTTCAGACTGCATTCTTTTACACTCTGAAAATTCTCAACAACAGTTCCCTCTGAGAAAGTTTGCGTCGCTGCCCGCGATACCCAATTGAGGAGAAATCTTTAAACCATTTCGGGCAGCTTTCCATGTTTCTTGCTCATGCAGAGCCTTCTGTAAAGCTTCCACGACCCTTCCCCATGCCTTAAGATTTTTCCCTGAGCCAGAAGACATTGTGTCTTCAGCAAGAGCCTTAGTGCATTGATCCCAAACATCTGGGTGGAGGATATCCACCGGTCTATCAATAATACTAAGTTGCAAAAGCCTCGTCACTGCGAGGGTAAAATCTTTTGCTTTACAATCAATTCCCCACTGCTTATGAATCTGAGATACGACCTTCATGAGGGCTTCCATCCTCCTCACGGGTCCTGGGGCGTCCCCCTCGCCGAGCTGGCCTGCCGCTCGGCCGTCGTTCACCCGTCCAGGCGACTCCCGATCTCCCGGGCGACTCCCGGGGGTTTCGGCACCACTTGCTGCCTCCGCTGAGGCGTAGCGACCTGGTTCGGGAACGACATGGCAGCCACAGCCAGGCTGCTCGGACCACCAGCTCACAGACACCAGTGTGGTGGATGGCTAATGGCGTTTATTAACAGGTTACATGGAGTTATAAAACCTCTGTTTGCTACATCACATCCGTCTGCTTACGTTACAAGTTAGGTGTTGCTTACCTTATCAAGGACACTAACAAACTAAGTGTTGAGGGAGGGGTTCTGTCTGCCCGTACAACGCGATATCTTCCGACCGCCTGTCCCTAATCTCCCACACTGCAGCAAGCAACAGCTCGGCTGTCCCCTCTCCGAAAATGCCGAGTGAGAGAGCGCAGCTGCCCCCAGCCCTGTCCTTTGCCTGCCCCCAAAACTCGCATTATTTTCCCCCCTCTGAGAGAAACTCCCCGAGACAAAAGAAGTGTAGCTCAATGCTGCACTCCTCTCCTGACGTTTGGTCACCTCTTTGTTTTGGTCAAGCACCCACAAGTACCCAGTAGTTAATTTCCTAGCAACTTATGGGAAAAAAAAAATCTATTAGTAAAAAAGAAACAAATTTAACTCCCAACATGGGGCAATAAACCGGTCCTGAAAGGGGTGAGTGGGACCCTTGAAAGATAAAATGGGTCCTGAGGGGTTAAATGGGGTCCTGAGGGGGTAAAATGGGTCCTGAAAGGGTAAATGAGGACCCTGAAGGGTTAAGTGGAGTCCTGAAAGGATGAATGGGGGTAAATCAGGGTCCTGGCAGGGGATATCAGGCACCTGAGGGGGTCACTGGGGTCCTGGCAGGGGAAATGGAGCCCTGGGGGATCAAGCTGGGCCCCAAGGGGTTAAACCCAGCCCCAAAAGGGTCACTGAGGTCCTGGCAGGGTGAATTCTGCCCCTTGGGGGAGGATCAGGGCGTGGGGCCCTCCCTCCTCTGAGCCTTGGCACCCTTGGCCCTCAGAGTTCCAGGATGGGGACAGGGAAGGAGCCCGAGGTGGGAACCCCAAAACCCCTGAGGTCACACACAATAGGCACCCGAGGGGGATTTGGGGGGATTTTGGGGAGTTTTGTGGGATTTAGAGGGGTTTTGGTGAAGTTTGGGAACCCCCAGGGCTGTGGGTGTGGCTGGGAGGGAAAAGGGAAGTGGAAAGTTCCAGAGTCTGTGGAGTTCAGAGGGGTGGGGAGGGTGAAAATGGGGGATGGGAGCCCCCATGTTCCTGGGGAGATTCAGTCGTAATACCCCCAAATCTCTCCTAGGTACCTGGGAACCCCAAAACCTCCCAGTGGCCTCACCTGGGACCCCTGAGAAACCCCAATCCTCATCTGGGAATCCCTTGGGATGTTCACCTGAACACTTAGGACCCCCAAATCCTCACCTGGGACCCCCCAAAATCTCCTCAGGAGAGGAGATAACCCTAACCCAAAACCCACCAAAACCTCACCTAAACTTTCAAACCCCAAATGGGACCCCCCAAAACTCTCCTAGAGCCACCCAAAGCCCCCTCAGGATCCCCCAAACTTCATCTGGGACCCTCCACACCCCCAAAGCCTCACCTTAGACCCCCCCAAGCCCCACCTGGGACCTCCCAAACCCTCCCCCACCCCCCCGGACCCCCCTTTCCTGTCCTGAGGTGGGGCTTGTCTCTCCCTGGAGCTCTCCTGCTCCGTTTCTCCCAGGCTTAGTGCGAGACAACACCACAGACAGGAGGAGCTTTTCTGGGTCCTAAGAACCCAGGAGGCGGCTGAGAACCTTTCCCTCAGCATGAGACAGCGAGACCCTGTCAGCAGCAAAAGAAGGAGGTCTTGCACTTGATCCAGGGATGAAAACAGGGCTTTGTTCAGTCTTTGTTAGGTCCTGCCTAGACTCTGCCCCATCCCACTGCCCAAAACAAGAGACCACGCAGCCACCTGGTTTGAGCTTATATCCAGGGGAGGGGCTCTGGGAGGGGACAAGCCAATACCCAATGAGGATAAGGTGGGAGCGGAACAGGGTTGGATTACATTCAAGGAAACCAATGGGGAACATAAAGGGAGGAATCTTCTTGGCCCTTGCCCTATCATTCGATGCCTTTTACCTGAACTCTCCAGAACCTGGGTGGAACAGCCAAATGATAGACAGGGCCCACAGGAGGGGACTGGGAGGAGTGTGGGAGGATGGGCAGGGAAGGGGAGCAGGGACAGTCCTCGGGGTATAACATTTTCCAGGAGGACAGGGGAGAACAGAAAAAAAACCATTATAACATAAAATCCAATATAAAAATGAAATACAATATGAAACCAAATAACACACAGCAACACCCAGGTGTCCCCCCTCTCGCTCTCCCCGCTGTGGTGGCCCTGGCGGTGGCCCTGGGGACCCTCGGGGATGAGGACCTGGAGCGGCTGCGGCTGCTTGGGGCTGTGGCCGAGGTGGCGGCAGCGGCGCTGGAGCATGAGGAGTGACGGGCACGGCGGTGCCAGCGCTGGCTGCAGGACAGGCACGGGCTGGCCGTGGGGCTGATGGTGCTGTGTGCACCCATGGGTGAGTAAAACCAGTATAAACCAGTATGGACCACTATAGAGCAGTATAAATGAGTATGGACCAGTATGGATGAGTTGGGCTCCGGGTTGGGCGCAGGCTGGCCGTGAGGCTGATGGTGCTGTGTGTGGCCATTTGTGAGTAAAAACCAGTGTTGACCAGTACAGACCGGTATAGACCAGTACAGACCAGTATGGATCAGTATAAACCAGTATGGATCAGTATAGACCAGTGTGAACCAGTATAAACTCATTCAGACCAGTATAGACCAGTATGTGTGTGTATATATACATATATATATATATATATATATATATATATACACACACAGACCAGTAGAGACTTCACCTGCCCTGACCAGTATAGACCAGTTTAGACCAGTAGGGATCAGTATAGACCAGTATGAGCCACTATAGAGCAGTATGGACCAGTATAGAGTAGTGGGGACCAGTTCAGACCAGTTCAGACCAGTATGAGTTTCTACAGACCAGGAGGGGCTTTCCCCTGCCCTGACCAGTATGAACCAGTGTTACAGTGTGTTAATTTGGTTTGTATTGTGTTTCATTTTTATATTGGGGTTTGCAATGTTTTCTATTGTATCCCCTTGGCAACTGTATCTCGTGGTTTGTCCCTGCTCAGCCCCTCTCATCCCTCACACTGGAATGTAACCCAACTCTGTTCCCCCCCCCACCTTATCCCTAATTGGGTAGTGGCCTGTCCCTGCCTCTGGGCCCGTCCCCCCCTGGGAAAAAGCTCAGGATGGCCGGGGTCTTGCTCTCTCTGGCACCAGCGAGGATGGGGAAAGAGCTCCAGCCAGCGGGGGCAGGACTCCTAAGAATAAAGCCGTGATATCCCCCCGGACACAGAGCAGGCTCTGTGCCTTTTGCCATCTACAGTTGTCTGGGTCTCTCAAAAGAACTCCCACAAACCAGTATAAACCAATTCAGACCAGTTTTTGGGGCTTAGGTTTGGTTGCCCCTCGAGGTTCTTGGTTCTGTTTATTATTATTATTGCTGTTGTTGTTGTTTGTTTGTCCTGTTATATTTACTAGTAAAGAATTGTTACTCCTTTCCCCATAGCTCTGCCTGAAAAAAGCTCCTTTAATTTTCTAAATTATAATAACTTGGAGGGAGGGGATTGGAATTCCCCACTCCCAGAGAGGCCCTGCCCCTCCCTAGCAGATACCTGTCTTTCAAACCAAGACACCAGTACACACCAGTACAAGCCGGCTCAGTCCAATATGGACCAGAATGAATATCTACAGACCTACAGAGTCTTTCGCCTGCCCTGGCCAGTATGAACCAGTTCAGACCAGTACAGATCAATATGCACTAGTACAGAGCAGCATGGGGCTGCAGAGAACCAGAACAGACCAGTTCAGACCAGTACAGAGCCTTACAGACCAGTATAGACCAGTTTAGACCAGTTCAGACCAGTACAGACCAGTTCAGACCTTCCCCTGCCCCAGGATGGGGACACTGGGCTGATGCCATGGGTGGCGCTGGGGACACTGGGGTGACACTGGGATAGCTCACTGGGGTGGTGGCACTGGCACAGTGACAGCAGGTGTGCGAACACTGGGCTGGTGACATTGCTATGGTGACACAGGGGCAGTGGCGCTGGGATGGGGACTTTGCTCTGGGGTCAATGGGGCAGTGGCACTGGGACCAGTGATCAGATAACAGTGACAGAAACCAGAGCGCCAGAGAAGAATTTGTTAATTTCCCAGGGAGTGTGGAATGACAGGATGGGACCATGAGAAGAAATAAAATACATGGACCTCATGCGCAAGATGTGCTGCAGACAAGTCAGAAGTGGGAACCAAACTGGAGAGTTCCTGGAACATCAAAAACTCACAGGAATGTTTGAATGATGTCCAAACCCATGAATGTGTATGCGCCCCAGCAACGGAGCGGAGCAGAGAACGTTGTTTTAAAACACCCCAGGGCTGGATATTGTCCCTTTTTTATCCCTGGTTAAACTGGTAACAATTTCAAAGAGTAAGCTTTGTTTTTCACACCCGGGTGTGATTTGGGGGGTGTGGGGGCGTCCCAGGCAGCTCCTGCCACCCTCGATCGTGGCCCCGCTGCTGAGTATTGACTCTGCCCCGGGGGTCACCAGGACCCCCAAAACCTGCCCGTGCACCCCCTTGAGTGGAGCTGGTGCCTGGAGAGGCTCCTGGAACAGAGGCTGGACAGAGTGAAATGAACAAAACAGGGATTTATTGGAAGGGTTCAAAGGATTCACCCGGGGCAGCACAAGAGCCCGGCCAGGGCTCCCCCTCAGGGTAGCGCTGATCTCACCAATCTCATCAATCTCATCAATCTCACCAATCTCACCAATCTCATCCTGCTCCTCCTCGCAGCCCCTCCAGCAGGAGCTGTCCGGCTCCACTGACTGCCGGAATATCGGCTCTGCTCCCAGCAATCGCCACCCCAGAGAGCGCCGAGCCAGCCTGACCGCGCCGGGCGAGCCGGGCTGTGCCCGTGCCCGCCTTCCTGACCTCACCTGCGGCGGCACCGCCCTGACTGCCGGAAACTCACGGGGCTGCGAGGGGGAGAATCCCCGCTCCGGCCGAGGGAAGTTCCCTCCGCGCCCTCTGCGCAGAGAGCTGTGCCCGCAGGACGCCCGCACACGCTGCCTGTGTCCCCTCTTTCCCCCGTCCCCCCTGGCTGTGACCCCGGCGGTGACAGCGGCGGGCGCGGGGGCCGGACCGGCGGGGGTTGAGGGGCCGCACCCGGACCCGCCCGTTCCTCGAGTGTCGGCCGGGCGTGTCCCCCCTGTCCCTCGGAGTGTCCCCAGCGGCCATGGAGCCTCGAGAGGTGCGACAATCCCGGCGAGGGGTGGGAGAGGGGACAGAGGGTACACGGGGTTGGCAGGAGGGGACGGGGGGGGTCGCAAAGGGGACAGGAGGGCATGACAGGAAAGGGGGGGACGTGACAGAGGGGTGGAGGGGACCGAAGGTGTCAGGGGGACAGTAGGGGTGGCTCAGGGGCCGATGAGGGTGGCAAAGGAGGGGTGAAGGGGACAGCAGGGAGTGGCAGGTGGTGGCCAAGGGGACAGGGGGTCACAAAGGGGACAGGAGGGCATGGCAGGAAGGGAGGAAGTGACAGAGGAGTGGAGGGGACTGAGGGTGGCAGGTTGGGGGGACAGCAGGTGGTGGCAGGGTGGTGGCAGAGGTGACAGGAGGTGACCAAGAGACAGAGGGGACAGCTGAGCCCTCCAGGGAGGGGACAAAAGCGACCCCGGGAGGGCACAGGGGCCATGCCAGGAGGCCACAAGCCTCACGAGGTCCCTGCCACCTCCTCTGTCCCTTCCCCAGCTGCTGGAGTGGCCGGTGGCTGTGGTGGCCACCCTGGGTGAGCTGGTGGCCACCCTGGGCGAGCGTGACCGTGCCACGCAGGAGCACCTGGCCACTCCTGTACCCAGAGTCCCTGCACCAAGACCTGAGGGAATTCATCTGGACCCTCTGGGACACCCTGGACCATAGCGATGTCACCTCCCTGTTCCTGCGCGGTGTCACCCCCCTGGGCCAGGCTCTGGCCACCATTGGGGCCACCCCAGGGGCCACCTGGGCCGATGTGAGAGCCGTGGTCACAGCCTGGCAGTACTCAGTGGATTTGCTCCTAGAGTACAGGTACTATCTGGTTGGGCATGCCGATGAACTCCTTGATGATTTGGAGGACAAAGCCACCACCAGGGCCACTGCCAAGGACACTGATGAGGAGACCGATGAGGAGACTGACGAGGACACCGCCACCGCCCAGGACGGGGACCTGATGGATAACAGTGCTGGCTGGGGGACATCTGGGGACAACCTGGTGGCCACAGCCCAGCAGCCACCAACTATGGATGAGGTGGACTTGAGGGTGGACGCGCACTATGCCCGAGTGGAGGAGGCCAAGGAGGCCAAGGAAGAGGCCATGGTGGCCACCAGCCAGGCAGGGACGGCCACAAGGAGGGAACAGCAGGCAGAGGTGGCCATGGGACTGCTGAGGCGCTTGGCGGTTGAGTGTGACAGAGCCTCCATTCTCACCTTGGAGCTGCACAAACGGCTCAAGTACATCGAGACCGCCCTGGAGGGGACACAGGAGGCGTCCCCCGATGTCCCCGAGGCCTTGGTGGCCATGGTGGCCGAGTTCGAGCAGCTGGGGGAGGCCAGCGCCAGCCTGACCACACGTCACCTGCTGGTGACACTTGGGGAAATCGACTTCCTCCTCTCGAGTCCCTACAGCGGCTCCGGTGGCCCTTGTGGCCCCCGTGCCCGTGCGGTGGCCGAGCGATGCCAAAGAGCCATCGAGGACATCCCGAGGCTGCTGGGGGGACAGTGATGTCACCAATGTGACATCATGGGACAGTGACATCATCGGGAATGTCGCTGGTGTCACTTGTCCCCTTCCCACGTGGGATTTGCGACAGTTTATGTGTGCACGTAGAGCCGGCATAAATATAGCGTAATAAATAGAGATTATAGCACAGGCCTTGGCAAAATATTAAAATAGAGACCGCGCAATTCTAAAATGCTTTTTTAACTGTTGTAATGAATTTTTTATTATAACTCTTGTAATTAACTTTTATATTATAACTATTTTAACTAACTTTCATATTATACCCAGCTCAGGGAATGGGTGGAAACAATCCTGTTGCTTCCCAGATCTGCGGGCTGGTGATAGCAGTGACAGAAACCAGAGCGCCGGAGAAGAATTTATTAACTTCCCAGGGAGTGCGGGACAACAGGACGGGACCAGGGGAAGGAATAAAATACATGAATGTGATCTACGGGATGTCCTGCAGACAAGTCAGAGGTGGGAACCAAACTGGAGAGTTCCTGGAACATCAAAAACTCACAGGAATGTTTGAATGATGTCCAAACTCATGAATGTTTATGTGCCCCAGCAATGGAGCGGAGCACAGAGATCGTTGTTTTAAAACACTCCAGAGACAGAGGGGACAGCTGAGCCCTCCAGGGAGGGGACAAAAGGGACGCCGGGAGGGCACAGGGGCCACCCCAAGAGGCCACAAGTGTGTGCCACAAGGTCCCTGCCACCTCCTCTGTCCCCTCCCCAGGTGCTGGAGTGGCTGGTGGCAGTGGTGGCCACCCTGAATGAGCTGGTGGCCACCGTGCGCCCACCACCAGGGACTTGCGGCCGTTCATGGCCTGAGACTCCCTGCACCAAGACCTGAGGAGATTCATCTGGCGCCTCCGGGACACCCTGGAGCTCCACAATGTCACCGCCCTGGGCCAGTGTGGTGTCACCTTCCTGGGCCAGGCCGTGGCCACCCAAGGGGCCACCTCGGGAGACACTTGGACCGAAGTGAGAGCCGTGGCCAGAGCCTGGCGCGACTCGGTGGATGCACTTGGGGAGAGCTGGAAACGGCTGTCCTGGGACGCCATGGACCTGCACGCCACCTGGAACATTGCGGCCAACGACGAGGCCAGCGATGAGGCCACCGATGAGGCCAGTGCCACCGGCCTGGCCGGGGACCTGCAGGACGAGAGCACTGACTGGGGAACAGCGGGGGACGACCTGGTGGCCGTGGCCGGGCGGCTGCCAGTGGCCCAGGCCTCAGCAGTGGCCACCAAGACCATGGAAGAGGCCGTGGTGGTCGCCAGCCAGGCAGGGTCGTCCACCAGGAGGGGACAGCAGGCAGAGGCAGCCCTGGGGCTGCTGGATCGCTTGGTGTACACCTGTGTGGAAGCCTCCATGCTCCCCATGGTGCTACAAGGCTGTCTTAGTTACGTCCAGTTAATCCTGAATGTGACAGAGGAGACGTCCCCCAATGTCCCCTAGACCTTGGTGGCCATGGTGGCTGAGGCTGAGCAGCTGTGTGAGGCCAGCAGCAGCCTGGACATGCGTCACCTGCTGGGGACACTTGAGAAAATCGGCATCCTCCTCTCGAGTCCCCATGGCAGCACTGGTGGCCCTGGTGGTCCCGGTGGCCCTGGTGGTTCTGAAGACCCTGGTGGCCCCAGTAGCCAAAGTGGCTTTGGTGACTCTGGCGGCCACAGTGGTTCTGGTGACCCTCGTGGCCACAGTGGTCACTTGGAGGCCAAGAGGTGCCAAGAAGCCAGCGAGGACACTCCGAGTCATACAGCGACATGTGGTGAAACAAATAACGGCAGCCCAGTCACAGGGACACCTCAACAACCTGAAGGTACCTGGGCAAAACCCGAGCCAGGTGCAGCTGGTGAAACCGCTGGCAATCTCCCAAGTGACCAGAACTTATTACTCCCAGGGGCACGATGAGAACTGGCAACTTCCAAATCGATAACTTTTTTAAAAGCCTGTTGCCAGGAATGCATTCCCACAGGAGTTATGGGAATTTCACAGCAATGGCAAGACTTTCTAATTATAGGCAAGGACAGTAACAGAACTCTTGGACTTTCAGTGCTTCCAGCTGTCATTTCAGTAAATTGTAATGAAGAGCTGAGGGTTTTAGCTTTTGCTCACAAGGCTCTGATGGTAATTCAACCAAAAACTCCAACAGCTATTGCTATTGCATTGCCAATGAACACAAAGAAGCGAGCTGGATACCGAGAAATGCCTTTTGAGAGCTTTAACCCTCACGGCTGTTGGGTACAACGTGTTCGCAATGAACAGCCGATGCTGACGTGCCGTCTGACGTGCAGTAATGAAAGTCAGAAATGCCCTGACATAACACCTGACACACTGATTACGGGCACACTGGACACGGCGGCAGATGTCACCGTGATTTCCTATGCATCTTGGCCAAAAGATTGGAATTTGGTGCCACTCATGCATAGTCTCACAGGTATTGGAGAAGGTGCAGTCTCTGTGCAGAGTGAATTCATGATTAGTGTCACAGGTCCTGAGGGAAAAGACAGCAAAAACCCATCCCTATGTGGTGAAGGGGCCCATCACAGTATGGGGGAGAGATGTGTTGTCCCAGTGGGGAACAAAGAGTGAACTGATTCTTGATGGAAACCACAGCAAAGCCTTCCACTTTTTATTAAGTTATCATTATTAGGTTATCATGGAATACCAATCAGCCCATTTGGATGGATCTGTGGCCTCCTGAACAGAAAAAAATTGAATGTCCTCACGAAATTAATGAGCGAGCAGCTAAAAAAAGGCCCCATCAAGCCCACAAAAGGTCTCAGGAATTCCCTAGTTGTTGTCATTCCCAAGAAGACTTCTCTGACTCCTGGAGATTGCTTCAGCACTTGAGGAAGATCAGTGAAATGACAGAGGACATGAGGCATTTACAACCTGGACTTCCTTCTCTTTCAGTGATTCCAAGAGACAGGCCTCGTGTTGTCATCGACTTAAAAGATTGTTTTTTCAACATTCCACTGCATCCTGAGGATGTTCCTCGATTTTCCTTTTTGGTTCCAGCCATCAATAGAGGAGAACCACTGCAAAGGGACTGGTTCAGAACCACTGGACAGTTTTACGGCAAAGAGATGAAAATTGTCCCACAATTTGTCAGTATTTTGTGGTGCCAGCTTTGTCTCCAGCCCGACAAAAACATCCGCAGTCAAGGATTTTACATTACATGGATGACTTGCTCATTGCAGAACCAACCCAGAAAGAAATGGAACAGGCTCGGGACACTGATGTTCAAAAAGCTGGATTGGAAATTTGTACCTCAGAAATACAAGAAATCCCACCCTGGAAATATTTAGGATGAAGGATGACAGAACAAACAATCAAGCCACAGAAAATGCAGCTTGGAACCAGTGTCAACACCCTGCAAGATTTCCAGCAGGTTTTAGGAGAGATGGGGTCGGATCTGTTTTAGGAATTGCAAATTATGAACTTCCCCTCTCAGTGCCCTGCAGGAGAGGCAGTGGAGCCAGGTTATAAGTGACAACATAGATGACATTATAAATGACAATACAATATTGGCTTTCGCACTTTGTTATTGATCACAACAATTTTGATACAGTGCAATTTATAATTCCTTTCACCAGCTTTTTGGTATAACATAATCTATCAGTTTATGGGTACACCGTATAGCTGACATAAAGTTAGTGTAATAAATCGATTTTATATCATAGGCCTCACCGAAATACTAAAATAGAGACTGCGCAGTGCTAAATTGCTTTTATATTATAACTGTTATAACTAACTTTTATATTAAACTATCTCAGCGAATGGTGTTGTAGTTTGAAAGACAGCTGTCTGCCAGGGAAAAGCCAGAGCCTCTCTTGGAATGGAAAATTCAAACCCCCTCCCTCCGAATTATTATAATTTTGAAAATTAAGGGGCTCTCAGGCAAATGTATGGGGATAGAAATAACATCTCTTTACCGGTATGTATAACCAGGCAAACAAAGAACAACAGCCACAGCATTAATAATAAACAGAACCAGGAACCCAGAAACAGCTTCCCTGAGCGCGGCACTTTCCCCTTTGGTGCAGTTCCGGGCACAGCCAGCAGGGGCGCTGGTGGCTCCCGGTGGGCGGGGCAGGTGTGATGATCCCCCCGCGGCTGCAGGGGGCGCTGTGGGGCGGGCTCGGGGAGCGCGTGGTGATGGCGGCTTTGTCCGGGATGGGAAGGGATGGAAGGGATGGATCAGAAACTCCAGAGCTGTGCCTGAAGGGATGGATCAGAAACTCTGGAGCTGTGCTGAAGGGATGGAAGGGATGGAACAGAAACTCCGGAGCTGTGCCTGAAGGGATGGATCAGAAACTCTGGAGCTGTGGCTGAAGGGATGGAAGGGATGGATCAGAAACTCCAGAGCTGTGGCGGAAGGGATGGAAGGGATGGATCAGGAACTCTGGAGCTGTGGCTGAAGGGATGGAAGGGATGGATCAGAAACTCCAGAGCTGTGGCTGAAGGGATGGAAGGGATGGATCAGAAACTCTGGAGCTGTGGCTGAAGGGATGGAAGGGATGGATCAGAAACTCCCGAGCTGTGCCTGAAGGGATGGAAGGGATGGATCAGAAACTCCAGAGCTGTGCCTGAAGGGATGGAAGAGATGGATCAGGAACTCTGGAGCTGTGGCTGAAGGGATGGAAGGGATGGATCAGAAACTCCCGAGCTGTGCCTGAAGGGATGGAAGGGATGGATCAGAAACTCTGGAGCTGTGCCTGAAGGGATGGAAGGGATGGATCAGAAACTCTGGAGCTGTGGCTGAAGGGATGGAAGGGATGGATCAGGAACTCTGGAGCTGGGGCTGAAGGGATTGAAGGGGTGGATCAGGAACTCCAGAGCTGTGCCTGAAGGGATGGAAGGGATGGATCAGAAACTCTGGAGCTGAGGCTGAAAACACGGGAAGAGATGGATCAGGAACTCCAGAGCTGTGGCTGAAGGGATGGAAGGGATGGATCAGGAACTCCGGAGCTGTGCCTGAAGGGATGGAAGGGATGGATCAGAAGCTCCAGAGCTGTGGCTGAAGACAGGAAGGGATGGAAGGGATGGATCAGAAGCTCCAGAGCTGTGGCTGAAGGGATGGAAGAGATGGATCAGAAGCTCCAGAGCTGTGGCTGAAGACAGGAAGGGATGGATCAGGAACTCTTTTAGTGAGGCAGGGGATAACCAGGGCTCAGTTCAGTGGCTGCTCCCGGGAGCAGGGGCTCACCCCACACCAGACGAAGCAGGACCAGGCTGGACGTCTGCAGCAGCAGGGAGGTCTTTTCCCAAGCAGCAGCTCCACCTTCACTGTCTGAGGGCTCAGATCTATTGATCTATTGAGTGGGAGAGAGTTTCCCCTCCCTTCTGTCTCCAGCACCCAGCCATCAGTGCTTCTTAGCAATGCAATGTGAAAAATGCCACTGGTAACAAATAAAGAAAAGGAAAAAAAAAATTCAACCTCCAACACAAGGGAAATAATTTCCGCCGTGGTTTATCAGCACTTGTTGCAAGACACTGAAAACAGGGTCAGCTTGAAGAGAAAAACAAACCAAAGCAACAAAAGCACATGGAGGGACTGAACTGCCAGGCTGCTGTTTTGGGAAGATCTGGCCAGGTCAGGCTTTTTCAAAACAGGCTACAGACTCTAGATGCCGGGAAAGATTAATAGAGAGCTGTGCATGGGATGAGACCTGAAGCACTCATCTGTCCAAAGAGTTGACAATGCTGGGGCTCTTCTTGTCCTTCAGGACCAGGATCTCATTCACAGCTTGTTCCCTGTTCTGCTCTCTGGGACTCATTTCCTTCATGGCCACCTGAAGGGACATTGCAGACCTTTAACTGGAGGAGTCTGTGGCAGGAGGCCACAGCAAATACGGAGTGAGTCTTTTCAGGGTGACGGAGCCGGGCTGTGCCAAACTGCCTTGGGATGGGACACCAGAGCTCAGCAAGTGCCATTCCCACAGCCCACTCCTCTGCTCGCTGGGGGCTGCTGACAGGACACATGGCCAGAGACATTGGGCCTTGTGAGCTCTGCAGAAATGGTCCCTCAGCTGTCAGCCTCAAAGCTCTAACAGCATTCTCTGCACCTGCAGTCTTCTCAAATGGCCTCAACACTCTTCTTATTGTTCAAACACATTTAGCAAGCAGGAGGTAATTCTGGTTCTGGGAAAACAGAGCAAAACAGCCAGGAACCCTTTAGCATTTCTGTGGGATTTGGTCATGATGTCAAATGCAACTGCTGGGATTGGGATTGCATGACAAAGCAAGCACGCACGTCCCTTGCTCAGATGATCCCTGTCACAGGCTGTCACTGACACCAGACTCAAACACACCTGCAGGGTTTAGGAGAGAGCTTTGCTTTGGACATCCATCTTCTCATTGCTCTCCCTCTCTCTGTGTGAACAGCTGCAGTAGGACTAAAACCCCAAACTGAGCCCAAGCAGGATCTCTCCCTAATTAGGCCTTGAGGTACCTTTTGAAGAGGAAACTCAGCATGGAAAGACTGCTAAACAGTGCTTCCTGTCAGAGCTTGGGATGAAGATAAATTGGGCCTCAGTCTCCACCAGCTGATGCACTCACAATTTTAGATATGAAGACCAAGCCAGCATGTCCTGCTCTGACAGACACCGCTGCCCTCCTTGCATTCCTTTGGACACTTCAGAAGGACCAAGTCTGTCCCAGCTGTGCTCTGCAGGCTGACACTGCTCTTCGTTCAGAGGAGCAGCCTGTGCAGGAAAGCTCTGCTGGGCCCCCAAAGCTCCAGCCACAGCTCCCAGCAGAGAGGAAAAGCCCTTGACAGCTGCCAGATGTGCTGGGCATGTTGACATTGATCTTTCCTGCAGTGGCCCTGTCGAGTCCTTTGTAAACAGTACTAAAAGCCCTGGAGACAAAGAAACAGAGAAGGAAGCAGCGCTTTAGACGGGCTCTGCACAGGGCAGGGACTCGCCTTCCTTTCCCTGAACTCCGGCATTTCTCGGAAACCTCGGCTGAGGAGCAGTTTTGGCGCTGGGCCCGGTCTGGGCAGGAGGCCAAGGAACCGCTGCTGCCCTGAACCGCCGGGAGCTCGGGGTGAGCGGGACCTGAGAGCGCTGGGGGTGAGGCCGGGATGCAGAGCCCGCCGCTCGCTGCGATTGGTCGATTCCGCCGTCACTCCTGGTTCTCGCGCGCTGATTGGGCAGAGCGGGGGGGTGAGAAGCGCGTCCCGCCCCCCGGGCTGCCCTGAGTCGGCAGAGCCGCCATTGGCGGAGCGTCTGTGCGGGCCCGGGAGCGGCGGCAGCGGCCGGAGCCCGCTGAGGCGGCGGCGGAGCTCGGAGGCGGCCCCAGCGCAGCGTCCGGGGACGGGGCAGCCGCTTCTGTCCTAGCCGCAGTAAGCGGGACGAGGCAGCGCTGCTCCGGCACCGGCTCCTGCCGAGGCCCCAGCGGCAAGGAGACCGCGGGCAGCCGCTCCCGCAGCGCCCTCAGGCCACGGGCAACACGGGGCGGACACGGCACAAGGAACCCGCCAGAGCCCCCGGACGCGCCCTCGGCCCGCAGCCAGCCCCGAGCCCCGGCAGAACCCAGTGCGGCTCCCACTGACTCATTAAAGAAATACGGGTATTGATCTAGTATCGATACCCAACTGTGACGGACAAAAACTCTCTAACAGTTTCAAGTTAGGAAGTGCGTGTTTATTACGGCCCGGCAGCACGGCGGGATATTTCCCTAATTCGCCCTGCGAAATTCACAGGTAATTACAAAGCCTTTTGTTTACAAAAGTGTTGAATACCCAAAATACAAATACATATTCATACCCCTGTCACCTCCCATTCCTCGCTTCATGTGCTAATTGGCAAAGAGGCTATTAGGCATGCGTAGTTTCCTAAAATGAGTCGGGGTTCTATTCTGGAGAGGGGTCACCCAAAATGAGGAAGTAAGATGAGTCTTCCTCGTCCTGACCTTTCTACCTTTTCAATGCATTCGTGACAAATGAATCCTTGGTAGAACTTAAGAGTTTCCTGTGTTCAATGGTTCTTTTAAGAAGGAAATCTGCAGCTATCTTACATCCTATTTACCACATTTTGGTTTTTGTTATAAGCACAGCTACATAAACATAAAACTGACAAGCAGTGAGTTACTAAATCGGGGATAATTTATCTAAGATTTAACTGTGAACAAAGCTTACCTATCTACTTCAGCTAATTCAGCAATTTATTCTCTTAACTTTCCTAAAAATCCTTAATTCTTTAAAATTAATGTCTCACCACCTGCGCTGGGGCCGCCTCCGAGCTCCGCCGCTGCCTCAGCGCTGCTTCCCGGTCACCCCCTGGATGATCCCGGTCACCCCCTGGATGTTCCAAATCGCTCCCAGTAGGATCCCAGTTGCCCCCAATGCAGTCCCAGTGGCTCCCAGTCGTGCCCTGTGTGGCTCCTTTCGCTCTCAGTCACTCCCAGTAAGAGTCCAGTGTGGCTCCAGTCAGTTCCACTATGAGCCCAGTCACACCTTCTGTGGTGCCGTTTGCACCCACTGTGGTCCCAGTTGGTTCCAGTGCAGGTCCAGTCACCTCCAGCATGATCCCAGTAACCTCCAGATCCTCCCAGTATGAGTCTGGTTTGGTCCAAGTCACCCCCAGTATGATCCCAGTAACCTTCAGACACCCTCCAGTATGAGTCTAGTTTGATCCCAGTCACCCCTGGCATGATCCCAGTAACCTCCAGACAGCCCCAGTATGAGTCCAGTTTGACCCAATCACCCCCAGCATGATCCCAGTCACCTCTAGATCCTCCCAGTATTATTCCAGTCACTCCAAGCATGACCCTGCCAGTTACAGTATGATCCCAGTCACCCCTAGTATGATCCCAGTAACCTCCCAACACCCCCAGTATGAGTCTAGTTTGACCCAATCACCCCCAGTACGATCCCAGTAACCTCCAGATCCTCCCAGTATGAGTCTGGTTTGGTCCCAATCACCCCCAGTATGATCCCAGTCACCCCCAGATCCTCCCAGTATGATTCCAGTCACCCCAGCTGTGACCCTGTCAGTCCCAGTATGACCCCAGCATGGGCCCAGCTGCTCCAAGTACGATCCCAGTTACCCCCTGCATTATTCCAGTTCCTCCCATTCACCCCTACTTCAGATCTGGTCACTCCCAGTATGATTCCAGTCAGTCCCAGTATGATCCAAACCACTCCCAGTCTCTCCCAGTATACCTCACTCATCCCCAGCACGCTCCCAGTAGCCCTCAGTGTGGCCCCAGTATATCCCAGTATGATCCCTGGTGTCCCAGTTCTGCTCCCAGTGGGTTCTTCTCCCAGTCCTGGTGTATCCCAGTGTCCCAGCCTGTTCCAGTCCATCCCAGCCTGTCCCAGCACCGTTTCCCACATCCTGTCCCCTCCTCCCCTGCCCCATTCCTAGGCCCTGGGATCCCCCTGCACCCCCTTAGCCTGCACCGACACCCCCTGCACCCCCTTATCCTGCATCGACACCCCCTGCACCCCCTTTTCCCCAGGATCTTCCTCTCCCAGCCCCTGGATCCCCTGTTTCCATCACCCCGGGCACTCCCAGACCCCCATTCCCGGCCATCCCGGGGCACCTCACCCCCAGGCCTCCCTTTCCTGGGAAGCCCGAACAGGGCACGGGGCTCTCCAGCCGCTCCGGGATTTAGGATCGCCCGAAGGAAAGGAGGAGAGGAAAAAAAAAAATGGATCCGCGGATCGCGGGGCTTCCCCCGCTTTGGGCCGGACCAGGACCCGGGAGTTCAGCACAGCCCGGCCCGGGGGTCCCGCAGCGCGGGGCCGTGGAGGGTCCCAAATGGGTCCCTGAGGGATCCCGAGGGGTTCCAGGAGGGGATCCGGGTGAGCTCCCTGGAATTCCGCTTTTCCCCTCTCGCCCTGCTCCCTCGGGCACTTTCGCTTTCTGCACTGCAGCTGCGATCGGGGACGGCTGCGATGGCTCCAGCGCTGGCTCTGGGGGTGCTCCTGGGGCTCCTGGGGGAGCCCGGGGGCGCGACCAAAGGTGAGTGGGACCCCTCGAAACAGGGACATCCCTGAACCGCAATTCCCGGGCACCGGGACCCCCCTGAACCCCCAATTTGGGTCCCGCGACCCCCCCAAACTTCCATGCCTAGGCACGGAGACCCCTCTGAATCCCCAATCTGGGTCCTCCTGAACCCCCTTCATTCCCTTCCCCAACATCGAGACCCCCCTGAACCCCCTCACCTGGCACCGGGACCCCCCCTGAGGCCCCATTTCTGGGCACCAGGATCCCCTTGAACCCCGAATTCCGGGAAGGAAGTTCCCTGTTAACACGCATTCCCCGGCACGGGAACCCCCTGAACCCCCATTTTTGAGCTTGGGGACTCCCCTGTATTACCTTCTCCAGCACCACGACCCCCCTGCACCCCCTTATCCGGGACTGGGATCCCCCCTGCAGCCCCGTCGGTGCTCTGGGACCCCCCTGCACCCCCTTTTCGGGCATCCCGCTTTTCCCACACCCCAGACCCGCCCTTTTCCTCGGCTTTTGGACCCCCCAGATCTCCCAAATTTCTGCGTCCCCCCAGTTCTCCATTCCCAACTCTTCCCGGAAGGGGTTCCAGGGGGTCCCGGGGGGTCTCAGTGGAGATCCAGCGCTCTCCAGATGAATCCCCTGGAATTCCCCTTTCCTCCCGTCTCACTTTCGCGTCTCCCAAACTGCGCCTCCGCGATCCGCCCGCCTCTCCCAGCCCCAGACCCCCCTTTCCCGTGACCCAGGGACCCCCTGGACCCCCATTCCTGCCTTTCCCACCTCCCACACCCCACTGCCCTCAACACCGGGAACACCCGGACCCCCTTTCGTGGGCACAGGGACCCCCTGGATCCCAGATCCCGCCTCTCCCAGTCCCTTCCTTGGACCTTGGACCTTTCCCTGCTCTCCCAGTTCTGCTTCCTGACCCTTGGACGCCCCCAGACCCCCCAATCTCTGCATCCCCCCAGTTCTCCACCCCCTGTGCGTCCTGTGGGGTGTCCTGGGGAATTCCCAGGATTTCCTCCGTCCCCTCCCCGCGCTCCCCTGGTCACTTTGGCGTCTCCCAAGCTGCGGCACCGGGACCCGCCCGGGGAGCGGTGACTGCCTCCGGCACCGGGACCCCCCTGAACCGCAAATCCTGGGCACGGGGACCCCGCCGCACTTCCACTTCTTGGCGAATTCAGAAATCCTGGGCACAGAGACCGCCCTGAACGTTCATTTCCGGGCACCGGGACCCCCCCCCCCGTACCCCCTTCCCTAGCCCAGAACACCCCTGCATGCCTTTATCTGGAACTCGGAACCTCCCGAACCCCCATTCCCGGGCACGGAAACCCTCCTGGACCCCCATTTCTGGGCACCGGGACCTAAGTGAACGCTCATTTTCAGGCGCCGGGGCCCCTTGAAACCCGGAATCCAGGAAGGGACCCCCCCTGAAGCCCATTTCCCGGGCACCGGCACCCCCCTGAACCCCCATTCCTGTGAACGGGGACCTCCTTCCCCAGCTCTGGATTGCTGCCGTGCAATTTTCTGGGACCAGGTCTCCCCTGAAACCCGGTTTCTGGGAATGGAACCCCCCTGAAACCCGGTTTTGGGGAACAGAACCCCCCTGAACCCCCAATTCCTGGGCACAGGGACCCCCTGGAGCCCCATCCCGCCTCTCCCAGTGCCCTCACCCCCCTTTTCTTGACCCCGGGACCCCCCTAAACCTCCGTTCCTGGGCATGGGGAAATCCCTGCACCCCCTTATCCAGGATCCCCCCAGTTCTCCACTCCCGGTGCATTTCAGGGGAACGTCCATTCCCGGGCACAGGACCGCCCCCCCCCCCCCCCCCCCATAGCCCCCATTGTGGGTCCTGTGACCCCTCTCCATCCTCTTCCCCACCACCGGGATCCCCCTGTACCCCCATTCCTGGGCAGGAAGATCCCCCCAAACCCCAATTCCTTGACACTGGGACACCCCTGAATCTCCATTTCCTGGCACCGGGAACCCCCTAAACCCCCATTTTGGGTCCTGTGACCCCCCTCCATCCTCTTCCCCAGCACCAGATACTCCCTGTACCCCCTCATCTGGTACCGGGACCCTCCTGAACCCCCATTCCTGGGCAGGAAAATCCCCCTGAACCCCAATTCCTTGGCACTGGAACACCCCTAAACCTTCATTTTGGGGCACCAGGAACCCCCTAAACCCCCATTTTGGGTCTTGTGACCCCCCCTCCATCCCCTTCCCCACCATCGGGACCCCCCTTTACCCCTTATGTCACAGTGGGACCCCCCTGCACCCTATTTTCAGCCATCCCACTTTTCCCAGACCCCAGACCCACCCTTTTCCTTGACCTTTGGATCCCCCAGATCTCCCCACATTCCGTGTCCCCCTTGTTTTCCACTCTCGCCGCTTCCCTAAACGGGGTCCCAGAGGGTCCCGGGGGTTTCAGGGGCGTCGCAGTGATGGTCCAGTGGGATCCACATGAACTCCCTGGCATTCCCCCTTTCCCCCACCGCGCTCCCTCGGTCACTTTCTCTTTCCCGCTGCCCAGGCTGTGCCTCCGGGACCCACCCGCCTCTCCCAGCCCCAGCCCCCCCTTTCCCATGACCCAGGGACCCCCTGGACCCCCATTCCTGCCTTTCCCACTTCCCACACCCCACTGCCCTCAACACCGGGAACACCCAGACCCCCTTTTCGTGGGCACAGGGACCCCCTGGATCCCTCATCCCACCTCTCCCAGTCCTTTCCTTGGAGCATGGACCCTTCTCTGCTCTCCTGGTTTCGCTTCCTGACCCTTGGATGCCCCCAGAACCCTCAATCTCTGCATCCCACCAGTTCTTCACCCTGTGCCTGGGGTGCCCCGGGGGTTTGGGAGGGTCCCTGGGGGGATTCTGGTCTCTGGGTCCCCCCTGAATTTCCATCCCTGGGCACTGGATCCCCCCTGCACCTCCTTATCCTGCACCAATCCCCTTATGCATCCCCTTATCCTGCACCCATTCCCCCTGCACCCCCTTATCCTGCACCAATTCCCCTCTGCACCCCCTTTCCCATCCATCCCGCCTACCCAATCCCTTTTCCTTGACCCTGAGACCCCCTGGAAACCTGTTCCTGCTTTTCTCAGCCCCCAGCACCCCCTTTCCTCTGCATCAAGGACCCCTGAATCTCCTATTCCCAGGTCTCCCCACCTTGTGACCCCTCTTTCCTTGGCACTGGGGAGCCCCGGACCCCCTTTCCTGGGACTGGGGATCCCATGGAAACCCCATCCCACCTCTCCCAGTCCCTGCAAACCCCCTTATTCCATAACCCTGGAACCCCCTGCTCATCCTTTCCCTGGCCCTGGAATCCCCAAACCCCTTCCCAGCTCTCCCAGTTTCCCCTTTCACTGATCTCTGAACCCCTCAAGCCCTTTAAATCCCTGTGTGCCCCCAGTTCTCCACTCGCTGCGTTACCTGTTCATGTCGGTGTCGGAGCCCAGCCCAGGGGTCCCCCAATACATGATCCTGGGGTCCGTGGATGGGATCCCCTTCACACGGTATGACAGCGAGCGGGGCCGGATGGAGCCGCTGACACAGTGGATGAAGGATGGAGCTGAGCCGGGATATTGGGATAGGGAGACCCAGATCAATGAGCGGAACCAGCACAATGCTGCTGTGGACCTGGAGACACTGCGGGGCCGGTACAACCAGAGCAGGGGTGAGTGGGGGTATCCGTGGGGCTGGGATGGGATCTGTGGGGATGGGATGGGATCCATGGGGATGGGATGGGATCTGTGGGGATGGGATGGGGTCCATGGGGCTGAGATGGGAACTGTGGGGCTGGGATGGGGGTCTGTGGGGCTGGGCTGGCATCCATGGGGCTAATATGGGATCCATGGGGCTGGGATGGGGATCTGTGGGGCTGGGGTGGGAACAGTAGGGCTGGGATAGGATCTATGGGGCTAGGATGGGGATCCATAGGGCTGGAATTTGTGGGGCTGGGATGGGATTTGTGGGGCTCAGATGTGGATTCATGGGGATCCAAGGGGCTGAGATGGGGATCTATTAGGATGGTATGGCGTATCTTGTGATCCATGGGGTTGGCATGTGGATCTGTGGGGCTCCAGGGGGCTGGGACGAGACTCTGTGGGTCCCCATCAGACTCTGGGGCTCCATAGGGCTGGATTGGGGCTGTGTGGGGCTGGGACACAATTCCATGGGTCTCTGTGGGTACAATCCCCTCAGGTCTCCACACCATACAGTGGCTTACCGGCTGTGACCTCCTGTCCGACAGGAGCGTCCATGGATCCTACAGGTATGGGTACGATGGGCGGGATTTCATCTCCTTCGAGCTGGCATCTGGGAGATTTGTTGCAGCTGACGCCGCTGCTGAGATCACCAGGAGGCGCTGGGAAGATGAATGGAATGAGGTTGAGGGTTGGACGAATTACCTGAAGCATGTCTGCCCGGAATGGCTCCAGAAATACATCAGATACGGGCAGAAGGAGCTGGAGCACAAAGGTGGGTGGGGATTTGGGATTTGGGAATGGAGGATTGGAGAACACGGTGATTCCTGAGGGAATTCCATGGGCAGATATCAACCACATCCCATTCCAGTGGAAATTCCATAGGCAGATCTCCCCCACATCCCATTTCTGTGGAATTCCATGGGCAGATCTCACCCACATCCCATTCCCATGGATGGAATTCCATGGACACATCTCACTGTTGTCCCATTCCAGAGCCCCCTGATGTCCATGTGTCCGGGAAAGAGGAACACGGGACGCTGATCTTGTCCTGCCACGCCTACGGATTCTACCCCAACACCATCGCAGTCAACTGGATGAAGGGGGATGAAATCTGGGATCAGGAGACGGAGTGGAGCGGGATCCTTCCCAACAGCGACGGCACCTTCCACACCTGGGCCAGGATTGAGGCACTGCCGGAGGAGCGGGACCTGTACCGGTGCAGGGTGGAACATCCTGGAATGCAGGAGCCCGGGATCTTCACTTGGGGTGAGACTGGGAATGTGGGAACTGGGACTTTGGAATTCCCAAATGGGGATTCCCATTCCCCTCCTCACTATCCCGCATTTCCCAGAGCCGACGACATCTGGCGCGAATCTCACCGTGGTGGTCGCTGTGTGTGTCATCGCTGCCATCCTTGTCATTGCCCTCACTGGATTAATTGTCTGGAGGCTCCAATCCGGTAGCACACAGGATTGGGGTCAGAAAGGGGCATGGATCCACCCAGCACCGTTCCAGGAATCTTGTGCCACTGATGTTGATCCCACTTTTTCCATAGGGAGGAAGGACAGGAATGGATACAACATAGCAGCCGGTGAGTTCCAATGCTGGATCCAGCTTTGGATCCCCTCTGTGTGGTTAATCCTGGTCTGTGATCCATGCTGGAATCTCATGGATCTTCTCTTTCTTCAGGGAAAGATGTGGGAACCAATGGCTCAACCATACGTAAGGAGTGGGATCAGGGTGGGATTCCAGAGGGAGATCAGGGAAGGAAGGACAGATTGGGATCAGGGTGGGACTTGGGATCAGAGAAGGGGTCTAGAGTGGGGTCAGATGGAATTGTAGAGTGGGACTGGGGCTGGATTCTGGAGAGGGATCAGGTGGGATGGATGCAGCAGGATCGGTGCAAGATGGATGGAGCAGGATCGTGGCTGGATTCCAGACAAAAATCAGGTGGGATGGAATGGAGCAGGACTGGGGCAGGAGGGATGAGGCGGGATCAGGTGGGATTCTGGATCAAGGCATGATTCCAGTGTGGGATCAGTTGGGATGGATGGAGTGGGACTGGGGCATGATGGATTGAGTGGGATCCGGTGGGATGGGTGGAGCAGGATTAGTGCAGGATGGATGGAGCAGGGTCAGATTGGGATTCCAGAGAGGGATTGGGGCAGGATGGATGGGGCAGGATTAGGTGGGATGGATGGAGAAGAACTGAGGCAGGATTGGGGCAGGATCAGTTGGGATTCTGGAGCAGCTCCCGCTCTCCATGGGCTCCAGCCAGGTCCATCCTGGGGGGTGGGGACAGGGACAGGGTGACACCGTGACCTTCTCTCATTCTGGCAGGAATCACCGCGTGAGCAATCCATGGAGCTGGATCCAGCCCCTTTCCTCTTCCCAGGAAAGCCGAGAGTTCCTGGCAGAGCTCATCCCACTGCTCCCACCTGCAGCCATTGCTACTGGATCCATTTCCTGTTTTTCAGTGTTTTAAAGCCAAGAACCACAAAGATTCCCAGTGCTTTCCTTCTGGTATGAAACTGATGCCTTAGGAAAGCTGACCTGAGACAGAGACTGGACAGAACTAGAAAATTAGTTATTTATTGAAAGGCCTCCGGGATCCACCTTGGGCAAGGCAGGAGCCTGACCAAGGCTCACCCAGGGCAGCCACCAAAGAAAGATGGTGTTGGGGTCACAAGATCTTACATTTTTATAAGTTCTGGTCTATTTGTATATTGGGATTCAATTGTCCAATTACAGCTTCAGATTGTGAGGTCCCATCCTTCTTTTTCCTCCCTTCAGTCCACCGTGGTT
Source organism: Progne subis subis (assembly GCA_022316685.1). Lineage (NCBI taxonomy): Eukaryota > Metazoa > Chordata > Aves > Passeriformes > Hirundinidae > Progne > Progne subis. Next base: position 26,102 of record JAKJHU010000249.1, read on the forward strand.
TGTGCTTTTGGACTGAAAGTTGTCCTTGGTCTCCAGCAGGAAAAGGATTTGTTTTGTCTCCCTACTCCGTGAAGAGCTTACTGGCACTTAATATGAGGCTCAGAGCTACATCCCTAGGCAGCAGAGAATCTGAAAATATGAAAGCTATTGCTTAAGGCATCATTTCCCCCCTTTAGAGGCTTGACAAGGCCTTTTCCTTGTCAAGTCTCTATTCCAAATATCTACTAACAACAGGTATTCAATGACAGATACGTGTCTAACAGTAGTAAACAACTAACAAGAATTAACATCTAACCATTGATAAACATCTAATAATAGTAAGCATCTGACACTAGTAAATATCTAATAACAGATAAATATCTAGTAACAATAAAATAATGGACAACAGTAGAAACATTTAGCAATAGTAATGTCTTGTATAGTTATGTATCAGGCAAAGAAGAATAATGATTATTTGGTGCAGTTCTACAAGTACAGAGGGGAAATGATTTAAAGCATTGTCTTGGTTTTGAAAGACATTTGTCTGCCAGGGAAAGCTAGAGCCTAACTTGGAATGGAGAATGTAACCCCCTTTCTTTCCAAATTATTATAATTTTGCAATTGGGGTCTTTCAAGCAAAGATATGGGAATAGGAGTAACAGTTCTTTACTAGGAATATGTCATGGGTTAGTAAAGTTTAGTGTCTTGGTTTGAAAAAGACAGGTGTCTGCTAAGAAGAGGCAGGCCTCTCTAGGAATGAGGGATGCAAATCCTTCCCTCCATGTTATTATAATTTGGAAGATTAAAAAAAAACCAAAACTTTTCAGTCAGAGCTATGAGGAAGGGAATAACAGTCTTTTACTAGTAACTATAACAGGACAGACAAACAACAACAGCAATTATAATAATAGTAAAACAGAACCAAGAACCCCAAGGGGCAAACGGTGGAAACTCTGGTGCTGATGACTGGAAGCGGTGGATTGTCCTCGGCAGGCAGGAGGGCTGTCCTGGCAGGCAAGGTGGGCAGTGCTGGAGAACCTGCAGCGGCTGGACCCTGGGCTGACCCAAAATCCAGCAGGGCAGCGAAGAAACTCCGAATTCCTGGGCGCTCCAACAGATGGTAGAATTCCCAGGACCAAACTCCTCCATTAACCGTAGATTCCATCCAGCTAGCAGTTGCCCGATCCGTGCTCCCCAGAAACTGAAAGGAGCGAGCTCCCCACCCTCAGCTCTCCGGGAGCTTTTTTCCTTCCCCCAAAACTAAGTGATCAACTCCCTTTTGTCCAGGTCAAGCACCTTTTAACTACCAGTATTTAATCTCCTAGCAACTTATTGGGGGGGGGGGAATTCTACAGGAAACTTAACCCCCAACATTATCCACCCAGAATTTTTTCCCATACCAACATATTATATAGAATTTAAACCTTTAAATAATATACATATATACACATGTGAATATGGATACAGACACAGTCACAATGTTCACCGAAAAACAAGGTCCCCTTGAGGTATGCAGCGGGTCTCTCCATCCTTTTGCATCACCCACCATGTGCAGCCAGGTCCCTGAGCAAAAACAACCCCACGAGCGGGATTGTCTTTGCTGGAGGCAGAATTAATCCAAACAGTTTTTCCCAGCATTCCTCTCATGTGTACCACTGGAACCTTATCTCCATCTCTTGTTCTCAGGGGCTCAGATTGGGCAGGGCCTGCTCGGTTGGTGGAACCTCGAGTGTTCACTAACCAGGTGGCCTTTGCTAAATTAATCTCCCAGTTCTTGAAAGTCCCCCCACCCAGTGCCTTCAAAGTGGTTTTAAGCAGGCCATTGCACCGTTCAACTTTCCCGGCTGCTGGCGCATGATAAGGAATATGGTACACCCACTCAATGCCATGTTCTCTAGCCCAGGTGTTTATAAGGCTGTTCTTGAAATGGGTCCCGTTGTCAGACTCAGTCCTCTCAGGGGTACCATGTCTCCACAGGATTTGCTTTTCAAGGCCCAGGATGGTGTTCCGGGCAGTAGCGTGGGGCACAGGGTAGGTCTCCAACCATCCAGTGGTGGCTTCCACCATGGTCAGCACATAGCGCTTGCCTTGGCGGGTTTGGGGAAGGGTGATGTAATCAATCTGCCAGGCTTCCCCGTACTTATACTTGGACCATCGCCCGCCATACCATAGGGGCTTCACCCGCTTGGCCTGTTTGATGGTAGCACACGTCTCACAGTCATGGATAACCTGAGAAATACTGTCCATGGTTAGATCCACCCCTCGGTCTCGTGCCCACTTATAGGTGGCATCTCTGCCCTGATGGCCTGAGGCATCATGGGCTCATCGAGCTAGGAACAACTCTCCCTTGTGTTGCCAATCTAAGTCTATCTTTGACACCTCTATCTTTTGCAGCTTGATCTACCTGCTCGTTGTTTCGGTGCTCCTCATTAGCCCGACTCTTGGGGACATGGGCATCTACATGACAGACTTTGACAGGTAGCTTCTCTACCCGAGTGGCAATGTCCTTCCACTCATCAACAGCCCAGATTGGTTTTCCCCTACACTGCCAATTGGCCTTTTTCCACCTGTCCAGCCAACCCCACAGAGCATTGGCCACCATCCACGAATCAGTGTAGAGGTAGAGCTTTGGCCACTTCTCTCTTTCAGCAATGTCCAGGGCCAGTTGAACAGCTTTGAGTTCAGCAAGTTGGCTTGACCCACCTTCTCCTTCAGTGGCTTCTGCAACCTGTCTTGTGGGGCTCCATACGGCTGCTTTCCACTTCCGGTTCATCCCTACGATGCGGCAGGATCCATCAGTGAAAAGAGCATAGCGTGTTTCTTCTGCTGGCAGTTGGTTGTATGGTGGACCCTCTTCGGCACATGTCACTTGTTCTTGCTCCTCTTCATCTGTGAGACCAAAGCTCTCACCTTCCGGCCAGTTTGTAATTATCTCCAAAATCCCAGGGCGATTTGGGTTTCCAATGCGGGCGCGCTGAGTGATGAGGGCAATCCATTTGCTCCATGTGGCGTCGGTGGCGTGATGAGTGGAGGGAACCTTTCCTTTAAACATCCACCCCAGCACCGGTAGTCGAGGTGCCAGCAGGAGTTGTGCTTCTGTGCCAATCACCTCTGAGGCAGCTTGAACTCCTTCATAGGCGGCCAAGATTTCCTTCTCTGTTGGAGTGTAGTTGGCTTCGGACCCTTGGTAGCTTCAGCTCCAGAATCCCAGTGGTCGGCCTCGAGTCTCCCCAGGCACCTTCTGCCAAAGGCTCCAGGACAGGCCATTGTTCCCGGCTGCTGAGTAGAGCACATTCTTCACATCTGGTCCCGTCCTGACTGGGCCAAGGGCTACTGCATGAGCAATCTCCTGCTTGATCTGGGCAAAGGCTTGTTGCTGTTCAGGGCCCCAGTGGAAATCGTTCTTCTTGCGGGTGACCAGGTAGAGAGGGCTCACAATCTGGCTGTCCTCAGGAATGTGCATCCTCCAGAAACCTATGGCGCCTAGGAAAGCTTGTGTTTCCTTCTTGTTGGTCGGTGGAGACATTGCGGTGATCTTATTGATGACCTCAGTGGGAATCTGCCGCCGTCCATCTTGCCACTTTACTCCCAGGAACTGGATCTCTCGGGCAGGTCCCTTGACCTTGCTCTACTTGATGGCAAAACCAGCTTTCAGGAGAATTTGGATGATCTTCTCTCCTTTCTCAAACACTTCCATTGCCGTGTTCCCCCACACAATAATGTCATCGATATACTGTAGGTGCTCCAGAGCCTCACCCTTTTCCAGTGCAGCCTGGATCAGTCCATGGCAGATGGTGGGGCTGTGTTTCCACCCCTGGGGCAGTTGGTTCCAGGTGTACTGCACGCCCCTCCAGGTGAAAGCAAACTGAGGCCTGCATTCTGCAGCCAGAGGAATGGAGAAAAATGCGTTAGCAATGTCAATGGTGGCGTACCATTTTGCTGCCTTGGACTCCAGCTCATACTGGAGTTCCAGCATGTCCGGCACAGCAGCACTCAATGGTGGAGTCACTTCGTTCAAGGCACGGTAGTCCACAGTCAATCTCCATTCTCCGTCAGATTTGCGCACAGGCCAGATGGGGCTGTTGAAGGGTGAGTGGGTTTTGCTGACCACCCCTTGGCTCTCCAGCTCACGGATCATCTTGTGGATGGGGATCACGGCATCTCGATTTGTCCAATACTGTCGGCGGTGCACCGTCAAGGTGGCAACTGGAACTCATTGCTCTTCTACCTTTAGAAGTCCTACTGCAGATGGGTTCTCTGACAGTCCAGGCAAGCTATTCAATTTCTTAATGCCCTCTGCCTCCACAGCTGCTATTCCAAAAGCCCACCTGAGTCCCTTAGAGTCTTTGTAATAACCATTCCGGAGGAAGTCTATGCCCAAAATACATGGGGCCCCTGAGCCAGTCACAATTGGATGTTTCTGCCACTCCTTCCCGGTCAGGCTCACCTCAGCTTCCAGCAGAGTCAATTCCTGTGATCCCCCCCGTCACCCCGGCAATGGAAATAGGTTCTGTCCCCACATATTCCGATGGTATCAGTGTACACTGCAAACCAGTATCAACTAAAGCTTCGTATTTCTGTGGCTCTGATGTGCCAGGCCATCGAATCCACACCGTCCAATAGACCCGGTTTTCCCGTGCCTCTCCCTGGCTAGAGGCAGGGCCCCTCTAGCACCGGTCATTATTCCCTTCCTGGGCATACATGGTAGAGGTTCCTTCACAGGGATCTGACATATCCTCACTTCTATAATACCTGGCAGCTTGATCATGTGAGGTTGAGGCTACCTTCATCTTAGTGGAACCCCCTCGGTTAGTGTTTCTCTCCTTGAGCTCACGCACCCGTGCTGCCAGGGCAGAAGTGGGTTTCACATCCCACCTTCCCATGTCTTCCCCATGGTCACTCAGAAAGAACCACAGGTCAGCTCGTGGGGTGTACCCTCTCTCTCTAGCTGGGGGCCGTTGAGCTCTGACTCTGGGGCCTGTAACTCGCACCGGTGCCACATGGGACCTGTTCCTCCTCATCTCCTCCCTCATCTCCCTCATCTCCTCCCTCACCTCCCTCATCTTCTCCCTGAGTTCCTTTGCCACGGCAGAGACCTGAGCCTGCATTGGGCCACTGATCATGCTCTCATAATTTCTAAGCTTGTTGGCTACAGAAACCACTGTCTCTCGGTTGTTATCGGCATTAAATGTTGAAATGAATGTGGCGTATTGAGATGGTCCTAGAGTTGCCAGATTCCACAGCATTTGCCCTGTGCACCTGACTTTGTCGGGGTCATTATCATGCTGTCCACCCCTCCCAAAGAGTACCTCCAATACCGCCACTTCTCTCAGCTGTTGGATCCCTTCCTCAAGGGTCTTCCAGCGCATTCTATGATGGTGCTCCTGCATTCTGTCTCTGTGGACAAACCTCTCCCTTACACTCATTAAAAGCCGCTCCCAAAGGGAAAGGGGCCCTGGCTCCCTTACGAATACCTGATTCACACCTGAGTCCTGAGTCAAGGGTCCCAAATTCCTTGCCTCACTACTATCTAGCTGCACATCTGTACCTATAAGGTCCCAAACCCGAACTAACCAGGCTGTATGAGCCTCACGTCCCCGTCGTGCAAGATCTTTTTGCAGATTACGGAGACTTTCCTATGTCAGGGACTCGGTGATGATCTCAACCTCTGAGTCCCCCGTGGGTTGTGAGGGCCCTCCTTTCTTATCCTTGTTGCCTGGGTGCTCTGATTTCACCTTATACTTCTTTGTTTCCACAGGGGCCACTGCTGCTGGCTGTGGCTGCCCCTGTGGTTCAGCTGGAACCTGGACGGTTGTGACGTCTGTGGGTTCCGCTGCTGCACCATCAGACTCTCCTTTGTCGGGGCAGGGGGAGGGTTTCCCAGCAGCTGGGGCTAATGAGGCTACTACAGGGGAAAGGTACTCCCTCAGCATCTCACCTATCTCCTTCACCAAATCTGGGTGGTTTATTCCTGAGGCAGGCTGTGGGGCAGGCTCAGGCTGTGGGGCAGGGTCAGGCTGTGGGACAGGCTCAGGCTGTGGGACAGGCTCAGGCTGTGGGGCAGTATCCTTATTCTCTAGGGGAGGTATCAGGGTGGTTATCCAGGTCAGTCTCCCCTTATCTCTAAATGCTACACAGAACAGGCATACCAGCAACACCAGCCACTGTATGATGTCATTAACATTTAGAGATTTGAACCCTTCAAGGACTGGTGGGGTAGGCCCAAAGAGCTGGGTGAAGGGTTGGGAAAAGGTTTCCCCTGGTGTCATTTCCTCACAGTAGGTACCGTTGTTAAAGTAACCCCAGAAACACACAGTTAGTGTATGATAGCCCTGAATCCATGTGCCTGCCTTCCAGAGAAAATTAAAAATCCACGATTTCCTCACTTCATTAACCCATATAGCAAACTGGATGACAGCCACAGCAACCTTAGTTACAGGGCCCATGTTTAGAAAAGGGCCTGCAAATGGGAGAAATACAGCCACACCCACATGCCACCTGAACCAGACAAAGGCAGACCACATGATATCCAGTACACAACAATGTAGGCACTTAAGAACTGTTATTCCTTTTTTCTCTCAATGCCTCACACTTGGGCACCAAAATCTGTCTTGGTTTGAAAGACAGGTATCTGCTAGGGAAGGGCAGGGCCTCTCTAGGAATGGGGAATTCCAATCCCTTCCCTCCAAGTTATTATAATTTAGAAGATTAAAGAGGCTTTTCAGTCATAACTATGGGGAAAGGAATAACAGTTCTTTACTAGTAAGTATAACATGGCGAACAAACAACAACAACTACAGCATTAATAATAAATAGAACACAAAGCCCGGGGCAGTCTGATCCCTTGGGACCCTGAGAGCACCAAGCTGGAATGGTGGAAACTCCCGGGCTGGTGGATGGAATGGTGAAGGTCCCCAGCAGGCAGGGGGGTGTCCTGGCAAGCAAAGGGGGGGGTGTCCCAGCAAAGTAAGCAGTGCTGAAGAAGCCGTGACAACTGGGCAGGGCTGACCCAGCTCCAGCAGGGCAGGCAAAGGGGCTCCAAGTTCCTCGGCACACAAGCGGATGTTGGATGGTGGTAGAATTCCCAGGACCGGACCCTCCGTTAACTGTGGACTCTCCACGCAGCAAGCAGCTGCCCAACTGTGCCTCTCCAATGCCAAGAGCAGGGAAAAAAAAGAAAACCCGGCTCCCCCCAGCCCTGTCCTTTTTCCCTCCCCCAAACTTCATGTGATAATCTCCCTCCCAGCCTGGTCATTTTGTGTTAGTCAAGTACCCTCTAAGTACCAGAACTTTGTTTCCCAGTAACTTATGGGGAAAAATTCTTTGAGACAAAAAGGAACAAGTCTAATCTCCAACATACTGTTAAGAGCTTTGTTTTAAAAATGTATTAAGGGACATCACTCCAGTTTAGAGCTTGAGTCCTTGCCAGACCCTGACTCTACCTGGACTGATGTTTTGCCAACAAGCCCAGATGTTTTCTGCATCAAAACTAGATTCAAGTTACTTTGACTTGGCAATTCGACCCTATAAAAAAATGACAGCTAGACCGATTTTTGGAGTGGACCTGAGCACCTTGCCCAGGAATGGGTATCCAGGCCCTCACTGAAAACAGGTTTGTCAGCTGTTTGCAGACTCTGGGGCGATGATACAGTGTTTTAGTGATTCATAATCATCCAACTTCACATGTGTTATCATTTGTAGCCATTAATTATGCCAGTCATCTGAAATATTCTTAGTTGTTGTACCCGAGTTTTCCTGATTGCTATCGGTTCTTAACAAGAGTCATGCATGTTTTCATTGGAATACCCGTGCACTTATGCAATGTTTTGTATTTCCAGGGATCAAGCTCAGGCAATCATAAATACGTGCCCAGTCTGCCAACTGGTGCAATGTCCTGTATCCACAGTCAACCCACGGGATTGCATAACTTGCAATCATAGCAAGCAGATTTTACTAAACACCCACCTTTTGAGAAATGCAAAAATATCTGTCTGTCATTGGATATATCCTTAAGTGCAGTTTTACATTGGTACACACAGGGAAAATTAAAAGAAAATCCTTCAGATTTGTTCAGAAATCCAGAAACAGGACAAACTGAAGGTGCACTTTTTGTAATTTCTGCAATAAACTCTGACAATCTCTGCAATAACCTGGGACAAAGGGCTGACTTGAGTTCCTACAGGTGTAGGACCCAGGTGGGTTCCAGCGAAGGACGTGGAGCCGTTATCATGCACAGAAACACTCTGACAGCTCCAAGGGCAGAGGAGCGAGCGCACAGACGTGAGCTGCACACGGACTGCAGCTGAGGGCAGACATCTTCTGTCCCACGTGCAAGAACTGCGAACGCTAGGTTTTGTATCCATATAAAAATTGTGGGAATCATTGGGATCGTAGAGCTCTACTGGCACATGTGGTATACATTGTATTAGGATTTAGAATCCCAAACAAACCACAAAGTCACTGAATTTTTAGTAGCAGTGGGTCATGAAGAAGAAAATAGCAGCCATCTTCCTACTCTTAGGGAGGAATGTGGAAGAGAATTTTTGACAGAATCAAAAGAGTTTCACATTTGCAGAGCTGAATGCAAACAAAGTAATTTAGTGCCTTATATTTGGCTAGTCCTGGAAAAAATTTGTGAAAAAACAAAAAAGGAATGTGCTCAAATATTTGATTGGAAATTAAGAATGAAAAAGAAAGTGCCTTAAATCAAAAAATAACCAAAGAAAAAGCATGAAGTTAGATCAGGTATCATGTTTATATCTTATTATGCTTGCCTTTAGCAATGCAACCTTACCTGTCAATCAACCAAGGACCAAAGCTTGGGGATCAATAAAGTTGTACAATTCCTTTGTTCGATTGTAGTTTAAGTGAAATAATGGGCCTCTATCAAATGGTATGCTTACGCTTTCTGCTTGCTTGCTTTTAGTAGTGCAAACTTGCCAGTTAGCCAACCTAAAACAAAATGCCCGGGTGGCTTTAGCTAATGCATCGAATTTAAATATCCTACGGATTTCCTATACGACCCCAGAAATGCCATTCTCCACTGTTCAGTTGGCGTGCCGGCGGCTGCTCAGCCAATCCCAGAAGAAATTTGACAGAGCCACTCAAGGTACACTCCCAGGATCATCCACAGGGGATCTTTGGTCCCCAATAGAGGCATGGGACTGGTGGGTTGCTCACCTTCCCAAGGCATCTCCTGAACCTGGAGAATTGGACATCCTTGGTTCTGTAAACATGATTTTTTTGTGCCAAATTTAACTACACAGGAAAAGATCAATCTTTGGTCAAGGATGTTTCTCCCTGCCACTCTACATACAAAAATCAGATGCATTGGTGTAATCATACTTCTTTAATTCAATCTGCATTTAATGATTTCTCTTACCAGCACATGGACATGGGTCTGAAGATTTTGAAGGGAAGTGTTGTGTGAATTTATCACTCACAATCTCTTTATAAGAGTGTACAACAATTTAAAGAAGGTGTATCAAAAATTAGAATCGATGGGATTTGGATATATAGTCTCTTAGACAGATGGAATTTAACATCATGGATAAAAGAGTTTTAAAGAATGGGTCTATACATTTCAATGATCATAATAGTTGTGCTAATAATGGTGCCTTGTTTGCTCCAATGCATTCAACAAATTACTAATAAAGCAATCAAGGGAATCTATATGGTTCAAAGAGAAGGGGGAGATGTTGCAGGATGAATCCCCCTGGGCCAAACCCACACAGGCCCAGGAGTGCCCAGAAATGTGAGGACTGAATTAGAACCTTCAGAGAAACTAAAATACATAAATCCACGCAGATACGAGGTAGAAATGCAAGTTTAGTCGTAAATAAATAGAGGACTTTTAAGTGCTTTAGTAAAGAAGAGACGGAATCAGTTAGCAAGAAAAAGACCTAAAGCCTTGTCTGAAGTTCAAGTAACATTGCCTTTTGCAAAGTTACTTAAATTCTAATCATAACAAAAATAAAGTAGCCTTGCTAGACATTCCTAGATAGAACAGACAAGGCTACACACATAGAATTTCTGTAAGAAATTATGAATATTACTGTGCATCAATCTTATTTTAGGACAGGCCCAACAAGGCAATACTGGACTCGTGTTTCTACCTGATTGGCCAAAAATAGGATAAAATGCACTACTTTGAGAACACTAGCAGTTTCAGGGAAGACCAATCACAAACGGTGCCGTTGTTGCTTCTGCTTGGGACTTAGAGACTGGTGGGAATGCATTTCCACACCCAAGCAAATGATTCTATTGAAGGAAAAATGTTTTGGTTTACCTTTGAACATAGAATGAAGCCAAGCTAGAAAGTTCTGTGCCCTTCTCATCAGCACTGGCCCAGTGCCAGTGCAGGGGCTCTGGTTGGGCCTTGGAGATGTTTCTCAGGATCTGTGGCTGCTGTTGTTGGCAGCAAGCCTAATTGTCCCCCCTTAATCATCCTATACTTAAGAACGAGCTCAGAGGTGCTCAGGGGCTTTTTAAGGTGTCTTAGACAGGTGTCAGACTATGACACCTGTGCTTGGCTTTTGTTTCTATCGTTTGTTATTTTATCTTTTATTGAAACCTTGGCTTTACAAAACACACTTGAAGAGCCATCTGGAAAATATTATTAAGCCGCTCCGGGAGGTTGCGGGCCAACCCTCAGGCTCGATACATCTTGGCAGGGCTCATTGCCCACCGGCCATGTGCAAGACTGTATCAGAAACTTGATGTCAGAAGGGTTCCTGCACACTGCTGCTGATGAGATGCCACGGCTTCTCTGACGACACGGGGACTTCACCGGCTCCAGCCGTGGCAACCTCCATCTCCACGAGGCTCATTTCACTGTGCAATAAAGGACTTTGCTTTTAGGAGTACACATTGCCATAGTCTTCAATGAAGATGCCCCAAAAATTTGACACATAACGGTCTCAGTGGCCTCGTGGCACCAAAGAGCCATCGAGGACATCCCGAGGCTGCTGCGGGCACAGCAACATCCCAGCATCGGGGCGGTGACACCGCTGGGGACATCGCTGGTGTCACGGATCCTCTGCCCCCGTTCCCGTGCAATGGTTGAGACAAATTTGGGGAATTTTTTTGGAATTTTCATTGAAACGGTCCCAAATCCTGATGGGAATTCTTAGGGTGATGTCACTGGGGACACTTGGGGACACTCTGGGGACACTCAGGGATGCTCAGGGATGCGGGGGCAGGGGGTGAATGAGCCCACTCAGTGCCTCGCAATGGAGGCAGCAGACCCAGGTTATAAATGACAATATAAATGACACTATAAATGACAATACAATATTGGCATTCATGTTCATGTATCAGCTTTTGCACATTGTTATTGGTCACAGCGATTTTGGTGCAATTTATAATTCCTTTCAGCTGCTTTTTGGTATAACATGATCTATCAGTTTATGTGTGCACCATATAACTGACATAAATGGCAGCCTAATAAATTGATTTTATATCATAGGCCTTAGCGAAATATTAAAAGAGACTGTGCAAGGCTAAAATGCTTTTCTATTATTACTATTATAACCAACTTTTATATTATAATCAACGCAGAGAATGGTGTAAAACAATTTTGTTTTTTCAAACATTTGCATGCTGTTGATAACAGTGACAGAAACCAGAGTGCCAGAGAAGAATTTGTTAATTTACCAGGGAGTGTTGAACAGCAGAGTGGGACTGTGAGAAGAAATAAAATACATGGATGTGACGTACAGGATATCCTGCAGATGAGTCAGAGGTTGGAACCAAACCAGAGAGACCCTGAAATAGAAATGCCTGCTCACCCCGGGGGAGGGCAGAGAGCTCTGCCCGCCAGCTCTGGTTCGGTGCCATGCCTGCACATGCTGCCTATGTCTCCTCTGTCCCCTGTCCCCCCTGGCTGTGACCCCAGCAGTACCAGCAGCAGGCGCGGGGGCCGGACTTGTGGCGGTCGAGGGACTAAACCGAGACCCACCTGTTCCTTGAGTGTCACCCGGGTGTGTCCCCCCCACCCCCCAGAGTGCCCCCAGAGGCCATGGAGCGACAATCCCGGCGTGGGGTGGGAGAGGGGACGGGGGGGACATGGGTTGGCAAGAGAGGACTGGGGGTCGCAAAGGGGACAGGAGGGTGTGGCAGGAAGGGGGGGAAGGTGACAGAGGGATGGAGGGGACCAAAGGTGGCAGAGGGGACAGTGGGGGTGGCACAGGGGACTATGCGGGTGGCAAAGGAGTGGTGGGGGAGAGAGTGGGTGGTGGCAGAGGGGTGGCAGAGGGGACAGCAGGCAGTGGCGGGGGGTGGCCAAGGGGACAGGGGGTCAGAAAGGGGACAGGAGGGTGTGGCAGGAAGGGAGGAAGTGACAGAGGAGTGGAGGGGACTGAGGGTGGTGGGCTAGGGGGGACAGGGGGTGGCAGAGGTATGGTAGGAGGGGCAAGGGGTGATGAAGGGACAGTGGGGATCGCTGAGCCCTCCAGGGAGGGGACAAAGGGAACCCTGGGAGGTCATCCCAGGAGGCCACAAGTGCCACGAGGTCCTCGCCACCTCCCCTGTCCCTTCTCCAGGAGCTGGAGGCTATAACGGATGTGGTGGCCACCCTGGGCCAGCTGGTGGCCATCATGATCCCACCATGCAGGGGCATGTTGCTGCTCCTGTACCCAAGGTCCCTATGTGCAGACCTGAGGAAATTCACCTGTCGCCTCCACGAGGCCCTGAAGCACCACAGTGTCACCTTCCTGCGCCAGCACAGTGTCACCCCCCTGGGCCAGGCTGTGGCTGCCCTTAGGGCCACCCCAGGGGCCACCTGGGCTGATGGCGAGAGCTGCAGTCAGAGGCTGGCGGAATTCGGTGTATGAGCTCGAGGACAACTGGTACTGGCTGGTTGAGGACGCCGCTGATCTCCTCAATTACTGGAAAAACAAGGCCACCACCAAGGTTATCACCAAGGCCACTGCCACTGCCCAGGGCAGGGACCTGCAGGATGAGTCCACCGTCTGGGGGACATCTGGCGACAACCTGGTGGCTGCAGCCCAACAGCCACCAGTGCCCCCGGACAAGGACGAGCTGGACTTGATGCTGGATGCGCACTTTGCCTGGCTGGATGCAGCCAACAAGGCCATGGAAGAGGCCATGGTGGCCACCAGCCAGGCAGAGACAGCTACCAGGAGGGGACAGCAGGTGGAGGTGGCTGTGGGACTGCTGAGGCGCTTGGTGGTTGAGTGTGACAGAGCCGACCAGCTCTTCTGGGAGCTGCACGACCAGCTTGATTACATGGAGGCTGCCTTGGAGGTGAAAAAGGAAGTGCCCACTGATGTCCCTGAGGCCTTGGTGGTTGCAGTGCATAAGTTTGAGCGGCTGTGGGAGGCCAGCAGCCGCCAGAACAATTGTCACCTGCTGGGGAGACGTGGGGACATCTACCACCTCCTCTTGAGTCCCTATGGCAGCTCTGGTGGCCGTGGTGGCCACTCGGTGGCCCAGAAGCACCAAGAAGCCATCGAAGACACTTCTAGGCTGTGCAAAAAACAGGGCACAGCGCCATCATGTAGCAAAAAAAATAATGGCAGCTTAATCAGAGGAACACCTGAACAACCTGAAGGTACCTGGGCAAAACCCGAGCCAGGTGCAGCTGGTGAAACTGCTGGTAATCTCCCAAGTGACCCAAACTTATTACCCCCAGGGTCACAATGTGAACTGGCAACTTCCAAATCGATAACATTTTTAAAAAAATATTGCTATGAATGCATTCCCACAGGAGTTATGGCACTTCACAACAAAGGCAAGACTTTCTAATTATAGGCAAGGACAATAACAGAGCTCTTGGACTTTCAGTTTTTCCAGCTGTTGTTCCAGTAAATTGTAATGAAGAGCTGAGAGTTTTAGCTTTTGCTCACAATGCTCCGACGGTAATTCAACCAAAAATGCCCATAGCTATCGCTATTGCATTGCCAATTAATACAAAGAAGCGAGCTGGATACCGAGAAATGCCTTTTGAGAGCTTTAACCCTCACGGCTGTTGGGTACAACGTGTTCGCAATGAACAGCCGATGCTGACGTGCCGTCTGACGTGCAGTAATGAAAGTCAGAAATGCCCTGACATAACACCTGACACACTGATTACGGGCACACTGGACACGGGGGCAAATGTCACTGTGATTTCTTATGCGTCTTGGCCAAAAGATTGGAATTTGGTGACACCCATGCATAGTCTCACAGGTACTTGGAGAAGGTGCAGTCTCTGCAGAGTGAATTCATGATCACAGGTCCTGAGGGAAAAGACAGCAAAAACCCATCCCTATGTGGTGAAGGGGCCCATCACAGTATGGGGGAGAGACGTGTTGTCCCAGTGGGGAACAAAGATGGAACTGGATTCTTGATGGAAACCACAGCAACACCTGCCACTCATTATTAAGTTATCATTATAAGGTAATCATGGAAAACCAATCAGCCCGTTTGGATGGATCTGTGGCCTCTTGAACAGAAAAAAATTGAATGCCCTCAAAAATTAATAAGCAAACAACTACAAAAAGGCCCCATCAAGCCCACAAAAGGTCCCAGGAATTCCCTAGTTGTTGTCATTCCCAAGAAGACTTCTCTGACTCCTGGAGATTGCTTCAGCACTTGAGGAAGATCAGTGAAATGACAGAGGACATGAGGCATTTACAACCTGGACTTCCTTCTCTTTCAGTGATTCCAAGAGACAGGCCTCGTGTTGTCATCGACTTAAAAGATTGTTTTTTCAACATTCCACTGCATCCTGAGGATGTTCCTCGATTTTCCTTTTCGGTTCCAGCCATCAATAGAGGAGAACCACTGCAAAGGGACTGGTTCAGAACCACTGGATGGTTTTACGGCAAAGAGATGAAAATTGTCCCACAATTTGTCAATATATTGTGGCAACAGCTTTGTCTCCAGCCCGACAAAAACATCCGCAGTCAAGGATTTTACATTACATGGATGACTTGCTCGTTGCAGAATCGACTCAAAAAGAAATGGAACAGGCTCGAGACAGTGTCGTCACTGAGGTTCAAAAAGCTGGATTGGAAATTTCTACCTCAAAAATAAAAGAAATCCCACCCTGGAAATATTTAGGATGAAGGATGACAGAACAAACAATCAAGCCACAGAAAATGCAGCTTGGAACCGGTGTCAACACCTTGCAAGATTTATAGCAGGTTTTAGGAGAGATGAATTGGGTCAGATCTGTTTTAGGAATTGCAAATTATGAACTTCCCCCCTCAGTGCCCTGCAGGAGAGGCAGTGGAGCCGGGTTATAAGTGACAACATAGATGACATTATAAATGACAATACAATATTGGCTTTCACATTCATGTATCGGCTTTTGCCCTTTGTTATTGATCACAACAATTTTGATACAGTGCAATTTATAATTCCTTTCACCAGCTTTTTGGTATAACATAATCTATCAGTTTATGGGTACACCATATAGCTGACATAAAGTTAGTGTAATAAATCGATTTTATATCATAGGCCTCACCGAAGTACTAAAATAGAGACTGCGCAATGCTAAATTGCTTTCATATTATAACTCTTGTAACTAACTTTAATATTAAACTATCTCAGCGAATGGTGTTGTTGTCGTTTGAAAGACAGCTGTCTGCCAGGGAAAAGCCAGAGCCTCGCTTGGAATGGAAAATTCAAAACCCTCCCTCCGAATTATTATAATTTTGAAAATTAAGGAGCTCTCAGGCAAAGGTATGGGGATAGAAATAACATCTCTTTACCGGTATGTATAACCAGGCAAACAAAGAACAACAGCCACAGCATTAATAATAAACAGAACCAGGAACCCAGGAACAGCTTCCCTGAGCACGGCACTTTCCCCTTTGGTGCAGTTCCTGGCACAGCCAGCAGGGGCGCTGGTGGCCTCCGGTGGGTGGGGCAGGTGCGATGATCCCCCCGCGGCTGCAGGGGGCGCTGTGGGGCGGGCTCGGGGAGCACGTGGTGATGGCGGCTTTGTCCGGGATGGGAAGGGATGGAAGGGATGGATCAGGAACTCCAGAGCTGTGGCTGAAGGGATGGATCAGAAACTCTGGAGCTGTGGCTGAAGGGATGGAAGGGATGGAACAGAAACTCCGGAGCTGTGGCTGAAGGGATGGAAGGGATGGATCAGAAACTCTAGAGCTGTGGTGAAGGGATGGAAGGGATGGATCAGAAACTCCCGAGCTGTGGCTGAAGGGATGGAAGGGATGGATTAGGAACTCTGGAGCTGTGACTGAAGGGATGGATCAGAAACTCTGGAGCTGTGGCTGAAGGGATGGAAGGGATGGATCAGAAACTCTGGAGCTATGGCTGAAGGGATGGAAGGGATGGATCAGAAACTCCGGAGCTGTGGCTGAAGATGGGAAGGGATGGAAGGGATGGATCAGAAACTCCGGAGCTGGGGCTGAAGGGATGGAAGGGATGGATCAGGAACTCTGGAGCTGTGGCTGAAGGGATGAAAGGGATGGATCAGAAACTCTGGAGCTGTAGCTGAAGGGATGGAAGGGATGGATCAGAAACTCCAGAGCTGTGGCTGAAGATGGGAAGGGATGGAAGGGATGGATCAGAAACTCCGGAGCTGTGGCTGAAGGGATGGAAGGGATGGATCAGGAACTCTGGAGCTGTGGCTGAAGGGATGGAAAGGATAGATCAGAAACTCTGGAGCTGTGGCTGAAGGGATGGAAGGGATGGATCAGGAACTCTGGAGCTGTGGCTGAAGACAGGAAGGGATGGATCAGGAACTCTTTTAGTGAGGCAGGGGATAACCAGGGCTCAGTTCAGTGGCTGCTTCCGGGAGCAGGGGCTCACCCCACACCAGACGAAGCAGGACCAGGCTGGACTTCTGCAGCAGCACGGAGATCTTTTCCCAAGCAGCAGCTCCACCTTCACTGTCTGAGGGCTCAGATCTATTGATCTATTGAGTGAGAGAGAGTTTCCCCTCCCCGCTGTCTCAAGCACCCAGCCATCAGCGCTCCTTAGCAATCCAATGTGAAAAATTCCACTGGTAACAAGTAAAGGAAAGGGAAAAAAGAATCAACAAAATAAATTAAAATTCAACCTCCAACACAAGGGAAATAATTTCCGCCGTGGTTTATCAGCACTTGTTGCAAGACACTGAAAACAGGGTCAGCTTGAAGAGAAAAACAAACCAAAGCAACAAAAGCACATGGAGGGACTGAACTGCCAGGCTGCTGTTTTGGGAAGATCTGGCCAGGTCAGGCTTTTTCAAAACAGGCTACAGACTCTAGATGCTGGGAAAGATTAACACAGAGCTGTGCATGGGATGAGACCTGAAGCACTCATCTGTCCAAAGAGTTGACAATGCTGGGGCTCTTCTTGTCCTTCAGGACCAGGATCACATTCACAGCTTGTTCCCTGTTCTGCTCTCTGGGACTCGTTTCCTTCATGGCCACCTGAAGGGACATTGCAGACCTTTAACTGGAGGAGTCTGTGGCAGGAGGCCACAGCAAATACGGAGTGAGTCTTTTCAGGGTGACGGAGCCGGGCTGTGCCAAACTGCCTTGGGATGGGACACCAGAGCTCAGCAAGTGCCATTCCCACAGCCCACTCCTCTGCTCGCTGGGGGCTGCTGACAGGACACATGGCCAGAGACATTGGGCCTTGTGAGCTCTGCAGAAATGGTCCCTCAGCTGTCAGCCTCAAAGCTCTAACACCATTCTCTGCACCTGCAGTCTTCTCAAATGGCCTCAACACTCTTCTTATTGTTCAAACACATTTAGCAAGCAGGAGGTAATTCTGGTTCTGGGAAAACAGAGCAAAACAGCCAGGAACCCTTTAGCATTTCTGTGGGATTTGGTCATGATGTCAAATGCAACTGCTGGGATTGGGATTGCATGACAAAGCAAGCACGCACGTCCCTTGCTCAGATGATCCCTATCACAGGCTGTCACTGACACCAGACCCAAACACACCTGCAGGGTTTAGGAGAGAGCTTTGCTTTGGACATCCATCTTCTGTGAACAGCTGCAGTAGGACTAAAACCCCAAACTGAGCCCAAGCAGGATCTCTCCCTAATTAGGCCTTGAGGTACCTTTTGAAGAGGAAACTCAGCATGGAAAATCTGCTAAACAGTGTTCCTGTCCAAGGCTGGGATGAAGATAAATTGGGCCTCAGTCTCCACCAGCTGATGCACTCACAATTTTAGATATGAAGACCAAGCCAGCGTGTCCTGCTCTGACAGACACCGCTGCCCTCCTTGCATTCCTTTGGGCACTTCAGAAGGACCAAGTCTGTCCCAGCTGTGCTCTGCAGGCTGACACTGCTCTTCATTCAGAGGAGCAGCCTGTGCAGGAAAGCTCTGCTGGGCCCCCAAAGCTCCAGCCACAGCTCCCAGCAGAGAGGAAAAGCCCTTGACAGCTGCCAGACGTGCTGGGCATGTTGACATTGATCTTTCCTGCAGTGGCCCTGTCGAGTCCTTTGTAAACAGTACTAAAAGCCCTGGAGACAAAACAGCAAAGAAGAAGGAAGCAGCGCTTTAGACGGGCTCTGCACAGGGCAGGGACTCGCCTTCCTTTCCCTGAACTCCGGCATTTCTCGGAAACCTCGGCTGAGGAGCAGCTTTGGCGCTGGGCCCGGTCTGGGCAGGAGGCCAAGGAACCGCTGCTGCCCTGAGCCGCCGGGAGCTCGGGGTGAGCGGGACCTGAGAGCGCTGGGGGTGAGGCCGGGATGGAGCAGGGGATGCTGGAAAGAGGCCAAAACCTCTGTGTCACTTCCCTCCTCACCCTGGGGCAGGGAACACCTTATAGATACGGATTATAAAGTTGGCTTTTCGCGAATATTAGAATGAATGCTACGCGTAAAATGGTGGAGGGCTTTGCTGTATTAATATAGTCTCTTATTTCTGCTTTTAACAGGGCGTGGAAATGGTGTGATAAAAAAAATAAATATATATATATATTTCTTGGGTTATAGCATAATATTAAAATAGAAACTAAGTGATGTAAGATGCTTTTTGTAGCTAACTCCTAAGAATAGTAAAGATAATCAGGAAATTCCCCACATTTTTGGATTATCCTATCTGGATGAAGATAACAGCCACAGACATCAGAACCTCACAGGAAGAATTTATTGCCTCTCTGTTAGCAGAGTGAGACGACAGAATAGAGCCACAAAGAGATTCATCTGCAAGGAGTAATAAAATGTTGAATTGATGAAATGGGAGCAGGTTGGAGGGAGGGGGGGTTTGAAACCAGGAGAACATCTAAAACTCAAAGGAATGTGAATAAAAGGTATTTGAATATATAACATGCTGGTCCTTTTAAAGAAGAGTTCAGAGATAGTAAAGTGTGCTCCTGGCTGAATGCCAAGTCACCCAGTCATAATTGTTTAACTAATTTGCTTTCTTCTATCTCCTAATTGTCTTTTTATTAAACTTATACAATTTTACCAAGAAAGCGAACCTCATTTTTCACAGAACACACAAGGAAAGAAAGGCTCAGGGGTCTGGATAAGGGTGGGGAGAGTTCAATCACTGCTCACGGGCACAGCACACTTGACTCGGGGAAATTATTTGAATTTATTATCAAACAAATCAGAGCAAGAGAATGAGAAAGAAAATAATTCCTATGAAAACATCCTCCCCCCACTTCTCTCTCATTCCCGGGCTTAACTTTATCCTCCATCCCCTCCCCACCCAGAGGCAGAGGGGATGGGGGTCACAGTCAGGTCATGTCACTGCTTCCCCCTCCAAGACAGGAATCCTTGTCCTGCTCCAGCCTGGGGCCCCTCTCACGGGATCCCAGTTACCCCCTGCATTATTCCAGTTCCTCCTATTCACTCCTACTACAGATCTGGTCACTCCCAGTATGACTCCAGTCAGTCCCAGTATGATCCAAATCACTCCCAGTCTCTCCCAGTATACCTCACTCATCCCCAGCATGCTCCCAGTAGCCCTCAGTGTGACCCCAGTATATCCCAGTATGATCCCTGGTGCCCCAGTTCTGCTCCCAGTGGGTTCTTCTCCCAGTCCTTGTGTATCCCGGTGTAAAAAGTGTATAGTATATACTCTACGCAAGATATTTACTATATGTATTATGTTGTATTGATTGTTAATGTTGTATTAATATTTTGATAGTATGGTAAATGTAGTTTTGTAGTTAAAATGTAGTTTTTATGTACCAACCACAGGAAAACGTAAATCTTTCAGAGAAAAAGAATTTACTACTTCCTTATCAGAAGAGACCAAATTCTCCTGCCTTGCTCAGCCCTGAGGACGCCATAGAGATTAAAGGAAAAAAGTGATACTAACCAGAGACAATTCTTTGTTTGAATGGATTTTATGCATCATGTATGAACTGTATGAATATTCAACAGGCTATTGCTTTTAAGAGATAATCCTTTGTTAACGGGGGTCCTTCTCCGGAGGTTTTTGCTCGGGGAGGCACCCAGACATCTGAAACTTTGTTTTTATTGTCTCGTATTGTCCTAACTCTAAAATTGTTCAATTTTTTTACTCTAATTCTATTTTTATAACCATCTTATTTACTATTAAACTTTTAAAATTTTAAAAACAGGTGATTGGCGTTTATCACAATTATGGTAGCAGAGGATGGTTAAAACACCTCACTTCCGGTGCCTCAGTGGAATCAGGGTGAGGACGGCATGCCCTGCCCAGTTGGCAGCCTCGCTCTGTGTTCCCCTGCTGTGACCGGCAGATGCAGGTTATGATCAATGGACAAAAGGAGGCAATAAAACAAAGAAAAGGGAAAAGATTCCCTAAAACCGCGGTAATTAGCCCCTAAGACTAAAGTGTACACGAAGACCAAGACCCAAGGACAAAAGGACAGGTAAGTACTGGTTTGGACGGGGCAGTTAAGGGGGGGGGATGAATGTGTGTGAATGAGAGGCAGCTGGTTATCCCAGAGCTGCTAAGTGAGTGTGGAGTCTCCCATGCTGCGTTTCCATTCTTTCGCGAGAAAGACAGCCAGTAAAGAGACAAAGTGAGTGATAAGAAGAGTGAGAGAATCCCCCCCAGGGAAACTGGGACTGAGTTTTAGAGAAGGGGTGGGACCCCTAGGAAGCAAAAAATCTTCTGGATTAAGAGGTAATTGCCCAAGAGCATCCAAGACTAAAACTTTTGCTAGGTTGAGGGATTAATATACCAAGAGCACCCAGTGTTAGCAAAACGTCTGCTCGATTGAGGACTAAGTGCCCAAGATCATCCAGGACTGAAACCTGCTTGGTTGAGGGATTAAATATCCCAAGAACACCCAGGGTTCTGCCGGATTGAGGTTATGCCCAAGAGCATCTAGGGTTGGACAACGCTGCTAGATTGAGGGATAAAATGCCCAAGAACATCTAGGGTTGAACAACACAGCTGGATTGAGAGGATATCCAAGAGCACTGGGACTGGCCAGTAACACCTAAAATTGTAATAGGTGATTTGAAAGTAAAAAGTACCTTATTGTTGTTTTGTTGTGTGAGAGTGAGTCACACACAAAATCTGCCTCAGCTTCCCGGGCAAGTGGGACTGTGGCAGGAAGTGTAAGTGACCCGCAAACAAGCCATTTTTCCCTAGGGCAGGTGGGGGCTATGGCAGAACGTGTGTGTGACCTGCGATTCAGCCCTTTTCCTCCGGGCCTGTGGAGGGGGGGGTTTGTAGTAAAAGTGTAAGTGACACACGATTCAGCCCTTTTCCTCTGGGCGTGTGGAGGGGGAGTTTTTCTAGTAACAGTGTAAGTGACACGCAAATTAGCCTCATGGGTAGATCGGCACCAGAGGCGATCAGATTCTGAGCCCTCCTCAGAGGCCCAGCTATACTGGAACCCAGAGACCAAACCCAAGGCGAGGGGCCACACAAAGCCACAATTCTCTGGTCACAGGGATTGGCTTCGTGTCCTAAGGGTGTGAAAGAGTGTGTAAAAGTAAAGGAGAAATGAAGTAAGAGTAGATAGATGAAAGCACATGTAATGTTGATTGTTATATCTCCTTGGAGGGAGGTATATTGTACTGAATAGTTGTGTAGGATAGAAGGAATTTTTTGTGTGTGTGTGCATAGATAGAAGTAAGTGGTCTTTAGGTTGTAAGAGAAAGTGAAAAACAGAGATGGGGGAAGAATAGATAAAATCTTGAAAAATGGGACAGAAAAACAGTAAGTTGGATACAAGGAAGAAAAAAGGGTGTAAAAAATTATCAACGGACATACCTCAAGATAGCCCTCTCGGCATTATGTTAGCTAATTGGGATAAAAACCGTTGTACCAGAAGAAAGGAAAAGATAAAGATGATACAATTTTGCATGATAGAATGGACAGAGAAGGAAGTAAGATCTGACCATGTTTATTGGCCCAGATACGGCTCTTTTGAGAACTGGATTTATCAGGCTCTAAATGTATTTGTAAATTCAAAAGAACAGTTTAATCCTGAAGAAAGAAAACATGCCACATGTTGGACAGGAGATTTTAGGAGAATAAAAGTCTTTCACGTATCAGAAACCCCGGAGATGAAATGAGAAAAGAAAAAGGGGAAAGAAAAGGGAAGGGAACAAGAAGAAAAGAAGGAAAAAGAGTGGGATTCTTTGCAGGCTTTGCCCCCTCCGTTTCCGCTCGCGCCGTTTGCGGCTGAGCCCCCTGTCCCGCGTCCTGCTACAGCCCCGCCTGCCCCGGTTCCCATCCCGAGCTCTGGCTCTCAGCCAGCAGCAGCTGCACAGGTCCCCGCATACACCCCAACCCCGGCCCCGCCGGTGAATTCATCTGCCCCGGCCGGCTGGTCTGTGGCTGCCCTAAGGGCTGTGCCAGGGTTCCCTCCTAACGCGTGGTCTAAGACCACCGCCCCGACCGTGCCGGGGGTCCCGTCAGTCCCAGCCATCCTATCTCCAATCGCTTCCCCCACTGCCCGATCCCCGGCTGCCCTGCCTGTGCCGGCTGCGCTGGGCGCTGCCGCTGCTGCTTTGTCTCTGCCGGGAGCCGCTGACTCAGCCGCCACCAGCCCCGTGCGGGCTGCCCACGCTCCCCTCTGCTATCCCCAGAACTGCCCCCTCCTCTGCCGGTCCCGGCAGCAAACCCCGCCTACGCTCCGCCCTTGGAGGACCAAGCCTCGGCGCTGTGTCCTCCCCTCACCGCCCTTCCTGCCCTGAGCTCCGTGCCCTCAGTAACCACAGCGACTGCTCAGAGGAACGATTTATCTCTAGAAATGCCTTACCGAATCACTAGAAGTTCACTTAAAAGACAGCCCTCTCTAGATTCTTTCTCAAAACACGGGAAAAAGACTGCAGAGGATGAAAACCAAAAATGGGATAAAGAAATTAGTCTATTCCCACTGAGAGAAGTCCCAATGGGAGGGGGTGGAACAGGGTTTGTAAATGCCCCTTTGACTTCTTCTGAGGTCAGAAATTTTAAAAAAGAAATCAAAGGAATTTCAGAAGATCCTATCGGCACAGCTGAACAACTAGATCAATTTTTAGGTCTGAATATTTATACTTGGGAAGAGATGCAGTCTATAATGAAAATAATATTTTCTCAGGAAGAAAGGCAATTAATCAGAGCAGCGGGAATAAGAGTTTGGGAAAAAGAGAACCCACAGGGGCCCCCCGGAGAAGACAAAATGCCAACTGCGCCTCCTGAGTGGGGTCAAAATAATGAGGAAGGGAGGAAACACATGAATGAATCAAGGGAATAAAAGAGGTGGCACCCCGAGGGCAAAATGCTAAAAAAGCTTTTGAGGCACAGCAAGAAAAAGAAGAATCTCCAACTGAATGGTTGGACAGACTTAGGAAAAATATGAAACAATATTCCAGAATAGACCCTGAAACTGATGTGGGAAAAGCTTTGTTAAGGATTAACTTTGTTACTAATGCCTGGCCAGATATTAGAAAAAAATTAGAAAAAATTGGTGATTGGCATAATAAATCATTAGATGACTTATTAAAGGAGGCTCAGAAAGTTTATGTCCAAAGAGATGAAGAGAAAGCTAAACTGAAAGCAAAACTTATGGCAGTCACCATGCGAGAAAACAATTTCCAAAAAAATCAAAAACATACAGGCACTACTTCTAGAGATAAAATTAATAGAGACAGGGGAAAGGAAAAAAATAGAATCCCAATACAAACCAAGTCTCAGCAGCATTCCAGGAATGTCTGCTTTTACTGTGGGGGTGAGGGACATTATAGGAGAAATTGTCCTAAGCAGGTAATAGATCTGAAAATCTTCAAAGAAGATGAGCACAGAGGAGGAATAGGGAGGTCAAAGGCTCTATTTTTTTAAAGGACAAATACCACCTAGAGCCTGTAATAACTCTAAAAGTGGGTGCCCAAGAAGAAGAATTGGAATTTGTGGTAGATAAAGGGGCAGAAAGAACCTGCCTGATAAATGTACCAAAAGGTTGTGGTGTGAGTAAAGATACTGCAAAAGTAACAGGGGCAAAAGGAGAAACTTTTACAGTTCCAGTCATTAAAGATGTAGTAATTGAAGGGGAAACTAAAATTTGGGTGGGAGATGTCTTATTAGTCCCAAAGGCAGGTAGCAACTTACTAGGAAGAGACTTAAAAGTGAAATTAGGAATAGGAGTTATACCAGAAGATAAGAAAATGACAGCTAAAGTTTTAAAATTAGGCCAAGAGGATGAAGAGAAAAATTAACAAGGAAGTTTGGGCTGGGGAAGGAAATAGGGGAGGATTAAATATTGACCCTATAAGTGTTACAATAGAGAGAGAAGATTATCCCATACTTGTACGTCAATACCCCATATCTTTAGAAGGACGGGAAGGTTTGAAGCCAGTAATAGAAGGACTAATAAAGGACGGGACACTAGAACCTTGCATGTCTCCACCGCAGGGGTGCACGGAGTCTCCAAACTTATTTGGGCAAGCTTTAGAAAAAAAAATACTGCAAGCCTTCTCCACTCCTCCTAGAATACAAATTATCCAATATGTGGATGATTTTTTACTATCTGGGGAAGATGAAGTTGAAGTTAGAGAAGCTACAATAAAACTTTTAAATTCTCTTGGAGAAAAAGGATTAAGGGTATCAAAAGGGAAACTGCAAATTGTAGAACCAGAAGTAAAATATCTTAGACACTTAATAAGTAAGGGTAGTCGAAGGCTCAGTCCAGGGAGAATTGCAGGAATTTTAGCCCTTCCACCTCCCTCTTCAAAGAGGGAAATCAGAAAACTACTCGGATTATTGGGATATTGTAGATTATGGATTGAGGGGTACACACAGGCAGTAAAATTTTTGTATGAGAAATTGACAGAGGGAGATAATATAAAATAGAACAAGGAAGATGATGATAAATTAGAAAAATTGAAGTTAAAGCTGGCCTCAATACCAGCTTTAAGCTTACCTTCACTAGAAAAACCCTTTCATCTGTATGTGAATGTAGAAAAAGGGGCAGCTCATGGAGTTCTGGTCCAGGAGTGGGGAGGAGTAAAGAGACCAGTCGCTTATTTATCAAAGATGTTGGACCCAGTGAGCCACGGCTGGCCAGTATGTATTCAAGATATAGCCACTACTGCAATCCTGGTAGAAGAAAGTTGTAAACTTACTTTTGGAGGTAAACTAATTGTGTGCACACCTCATGAGGTTCGAAATGTGTTAAATCAGAAAGCTGAAAAATGGTTGACAGACTCTAGAATGTTAAAATATGAAGCAATCTTGATAGATAGTGATGATCTGACATTAGAGGTAAACAGGAGTTTAAATCCAGTTCAATTTCTATATGGAGAACCAGCAGATAACCTAATACAAAACTGTTTAGAAATTATCCAATACCAAACAAAAGTTCGGGGGAATCTTGAAGAACAAGCCCTTTCAGAAGGGGGAATAATCTACGTGGATGATTCCTCCAGATGTCTACAAGGAAAAAGAATGTCAGGTAATGCAGTAGTTGATGGAAAAAACATGCAAAGTATTTAAAAAGGAAAATTACCTTCAAACTGGTCAGCTCAAACTTGTGAATTATATGCTCTAAAAAAAAAAAAAAATAAATAAATAAAAAAAGGCACTGGACTATTTAGCACACAAGAAAGGAACTATATACACTGATTCGAGGTATGCTGTTGGAGTAGTACATACTCTTGGGAAAAAAAATTGGGAAGAAAGAGGACTACTTAACTCGAGAGGAAAAGGATTAGTACATGAAGGACTCATTTTAGAGATTTTAGAGGCATTAAAACTACCTGAAGAAAGAGCTATAGTATGCATTAAGGGACACCAAAGAAGAGTGACCCCAGAAATAAGAAGAAATAATTTAGCAGATCAGGAAGCTAAGGATGCAGCAGAAAATGGAGCTGAAAGAGTCATGTTTATATTAACTCCAAATGAGGAAAAATTAGAAATCCCAAAGTTTAGTGAAGCAAAGAAAAAAGAATTAAACAAGATAGGAGAACAGGCTGAATCAGGGAAATGGAAACTTCCTGATAGAAGACAATTACTTAATAAAATACTGGCTAGAAAAATATTAGAAGATATGCATCAGAAAACCCACTGGGGTACTCAGGCTTTGTGTGATCATTTTTTTAGGAACTAGGGATGCATTGGGATTTTTGGAGTAGCAAAGCAAGTAACTGAAAAATGTATAACTTGCCAAAGGATAAACAAAAAGGTAATGAGAAAATCAGCATTAGGAGGTCGTAAGTTAGCTCTTCGACCATTTCAAAGTATTCAAGTGGATTTTACTAAACTTCCTCAAGTACAAAGATGGAAGTATTTATTAGTAATAACAGACCATTTAACCCATTGGGTAGAAGCAGTTCCCACTACCAAGGCCTCAGCCAACATGGTAAGTAAGACCCTTTTAGAGCAAACTATTCCCAGATATGGAATAGTTAATAGAATAGACTCAGACAGAGAAACGTATTTTACGTCAAAAGTGTTACAACAAATAATTCAATCTTTAGGGATAAAATGGGAGCTGCATACCCCATGGCATCCACAGAGTTCTGGTCGTGTTGAAAGGATGAACCAAACTTTAAAGAGAACTTTGACCAAATTAATAGTTGAAACCCAAATGTCATGGGTACAATGCCTACCTTTGGCCTTATTGAAGATCCGAACACAACCCAGGTCAGACCTGGGAGTGTCACCCTATGAAATGATGTTTGGGTTACCCTTTTTAACCACCCAACATGAAAATGCTACCTATGAGGTAGGGGAAATGAATGTTAAAAGATACGTTAACACCATTGCAAAAACTCTTGAAAACTTACAATTAAGAGGAATAATCCCTCAAACCACACCTTTAGCCTTTAAAATCCATAATGTTCATCCAGGGGAATGGGTGCTAGTAAAAACCTGGAAAGAACAATCTTTAACTCCTCAATGGGAAGGTCCTTTTCAGGTATTGCTGACGACCGAAGCTGCGATCCGGACCAAGGAACGAGGGTGGATCCACGCCAGCAGAATCAAAGGACCTGTGGAAGAACCTAAGGAGTAGACAATTGCATCTGAACCGGGTGATACAAAACTGACTCTTAAATGGGGACTGGGCGGTAATGAACTGGGAAGACCCAAATGGTCCAAGAAACATACCCAGGATCACACCTAATTGGGAGATAAGGCCAACCTTATATCAGTGGTTTCAAGTACTGCCTGGACAAGCTTTGAGACGCCTCCAATACCCTCCTTGGGGAGGAATACTTCCACTCCAAACAGGAGGATCAGGACTGTTTCGGACAGAGAACTCTTGTATTCACGCCTTAGCCTGTGATTTATACAAAGAGGAAGAAGAGTTGCAACTTCCACCAGTGCCAGACCAAATACCCTGTTTGATCCACCCAAATACCAGACATGCTAGCTGGGTTAAATGTAAATGTTTAAATTGTGGGAAGAATTGGTATTGTAGTTCACACAATCAACGCTCTCTTTGCAGGAAGTGTCAAGGGCCAAATGGATCTCCTATCCAAGTAGAATTCAAAGAAACGGAAATAATAACTTTGTTTTGTGGATGGGAATTATTAGTGCCTGTTAAATGGGAAATACCGGAAGAACAGTGGGAAACGACAGTTAAGGAGTGTCAAAAACGATTTGTCTAGAAATTAGCTAAGAGGAAGTGACAAGGAAATAGAGGGCAAGACCAGATTGGCCTCTGTATTCGCCACCAAGAAGATCAAATACACCTGCTGTGGGTTGCAACCCCATAGGCATGGGAGGTGGGAGCATAAGCCATACTGGACCTCTGTTACTCCTTTTTCTATCACTCAGTTTTTGTCTTCTCCCTTTTGGGATATCGACAAGGCCATGTTACAGATGTTATCCAAAAGCTGTACATGGAAAGACACCGAGGTTCTTTTTTCATTTCTCACACTCATGTCAACAGCCACTGTTATAACCCATCCAAATTAGGCAATTGCATACATAAAGGGAAGAAGTACTGGATTGCAAAGAACTTAGGAACAAGTAGTAGCAGGATGAGAAGTCAGTGCCCAAAAGAGGAGAGACCTACATTACTAGGAAAAAAGAAAAAAAAAAAAAAAAAAAAAAAAAAAAGAAAAGAAAAAAAAAAAAAGGAAAAAAGAAAGAAGAAAAAAAAAAAAAAAGGCTAAGTCAGTATGATATCAGAAAAATTGCCCATGTACCAGTTCAAAAGTGGGAATCAATGCTAAATACTAGCTGGTAGGATAATGTGCTGAGAGTAGAATAGTAGAAAAGTCAAGCTTCTTCCTTTTATGCCCTACAGCTGGTCTAATATTTCTTCCTTGTCTGATTCCCTGTTTCATTCGGCTCATCACCAGTGTGGTACAAGGCATGCAATTAGTGAACATTGACCAAAAGTTGCCTACAACAACACCACAAAGGATTATGGTGTTAAAGAAACAAAATAATATAGAAGACCCCTTCAAAGAAGCAAAATTGATTTGTGAAAAAAATGAGTGAATAATAAAAGCTAGAAAACAATGAATATTGCTCGAGCCAAATTAATTATAAAAAGAAAGAGAGAGGAATGTGAAAAGTACCTATTATATGGCTCTACGCAAGATATTTACTATATGTATTAAGTTGTATTGATTGTTAATGTTGTATTAATATTTTGATAGTATGGTAAATGTAGTTTTGTAGTTAAAATGTAGTTTTTATGTACCAACCACAGGAAAATGTAAATCTTTCAGAGAAAGAAGAATTTACTACTTCCTTATCAGAAGAAACCAACTCCTCCTGCCTCTCTCAGCCTTGTTGACGCCATAGAGATTAAAGGAAAAAGTGACACTAACCAGAGACAATTCTTTGTTTAAATGGAATTTATGCATCATGTATGAACTGTATGAATATTCAACAGGCTATTGCTTTTAAGAGATAATCCTTTGTTAACCGGGTCCTTCTCCGAAGCTTTTCGCTCGGGGAGGCACCCAGACGTCTGAAACTTTGTTTTTATTGTCTCGTATTGTCCTAACTCTGAAATTGTTCAATTGTTTACTTTAATTCTATTTTTATAACCATCTTACTTATTATTAAACTTTTAAAATTTTAAAACAAGTGATTAGCGTTTATCACAGAGGGCAAGATGGATAGACTGGAAGAAAATTTCCATGGAGAGTGGTTCACACGAGAGCCTCAGCCCCTCAGCTGATGAGCTGCTCTTCTTGAATGCAGCTGAGCACACGCACACTAAGGTGGTTAAGGAGGCCTGTGCTTGTGGCCCGGAGACCCTTGGAGGAGCCAGAAGATCCCTGCGAGCAGAAACAAAGTGGAGATGAAGAGATGGGAGCAGAAGCCAGAGCAGCAGAGGCAGAGAGCCCTGCCTATGTCCCACACAGCCCCAGAGCCGATGGCCTGCTTCTCCTGGACACAGCCCAGTCCATGGCAGACTCAGCAGAAGGGACAGAGAGCCCAGGACATACTGTGCGCAGTCCAACTGCTGACGCTCCGCTAGTCCTGCACCACAGGGACTTCCTCCAGACTGAGGGGCTTAAGAGGGCTGTGCTGATGGTCCAGGAAGCCATTGGAATAGCCAAAAGAAGCGCAGAAGCAGGAAGGAAGCATGCAGGAGGCAGGAGCAGGCAGAGACAGAGAGCCTGGCACATGCCCCACACAGCCCCAGAGTCCATGACCCACCTCTGCTGGAAACAGCAGAGTGTGACAGGAGGGGCTTTCCCCTCTTCTTTGTGTCTTCTTATTTTGTAGGGTTTGAATGGATAAAAACCAATCTATCTATCCACCTATACATGTACCTATAGATCCATTTATATAGACACCTCTATTTATATAGACACAAATATGTACACACATGTATATATTTATAAATACATACACATATATTCCTCTATCTATATCCATGTCTATATCTGTATCCACATGTGTAATACACCCCTAGGAGTTAGTTACTTACACCTCATTGATTATTTAAGGATCATTTGTCAATATGGTACTGCTATGGCAGGTTTGTCTACCCTGCCTACAAATCTCTCTAGTGCAAAAACCGTATTCTAACGTAGGTAAAACTCACTTCCTCACCCCCACTCAGCTTCAAAAATGTCCCCCATAGCAGAAACAGAGCAATAAATGCATGTTTTCAGAATGTTCTGCAGTCTGCAGGAACTTTCTTCACACCAATGGACAAGAACCTGGGTATTTGCTCAGATGACACAGACAAGAGTGTTTGTACTGTCACTGTCCATTGCCTCCAGGAGGAAGCCTCGCTACTGCTCCCTTTCCTTTTCTCAATCAAGCCTCCTCAGTGGTCAATGCAATTCCAATGTAGAGCAAGGGAAAAGATTTTTCTGGTAAATTTGTAGGGCCAGGATAATAAACCAAGACTACCACCTCACATCACCACATATTTCAACAGAAGTAAGAACTGGTTTGAACATTCTGAATGAATTATTAAATACCTACTTCAATTCATTATTGACATTGTTTTCCAACCCTTACAGTAATTGACAATCCTCAAATCTGCATCCAGAAATGTGTTTCTTCCCTCTCCCTTACCTGGCAAAGGCAGTTCCAATCTCCCTCCTACTCAAATGTGTTTTTCTTTGATATTCCACCACACAAAAATCAGAAGAGAATGGAAACATGAACACCACCAGCCCAGTATTTTAAAAGCACTGAGATGGTTTCTTTCATCAATAAATACAATTACCTTCTTGGTCTTGATTTGTGCTGGGTCTTTTTCTTGGCTTCTTTGTTGGTTTCTTGGTTGGTTTGATGGTGTGGGCTTCTTTTTCCTCTCCAGTGGCTTAGCACCAAAGAGGAGATTTCCTGTCTCTGGGTCACCTCTGTAAGAACCCCATCTGGATTAGGTGGACACCAAGTTTAGAAACAATTTCAACCTACAGAAAATTCCATCTGGAATCACCATGGCATTAAACTAGGAAGATATGTAAACAATCAATTCAGCCTCACTGTTACATTTCTTGGAGGTTGGGCAAGGAAGCTTAACCAAAGACATGACAGGTTTCAAGGTTCAGACTCTCTGATGCTGAAAAACCCCACAATAAATGGTCCTTTTGAAGATGTTTCATTTTTGAAACCATACCTAGAGATGGCAGTAATAGCGTGGATAGGAAGGTAGTGCAGAGAACACTGGGAGAGCATTTAGCTAAACAGATGTCAGAATCCAATGCTCTCTCAGCACATTCTATGAAGCATTCCACACACTGGAAGGTGCCAGCACTAATATCAACTTGACTCATTTGAAGGTGGTTGATACTACATGGGATTTCTGATTTTACATAATGGTACAAAAAAGCACAACCAAAATAGAAACGACTGTTAGCAAAATACAGCAATTGCAAGACCCAGTTGAGATACCAGTGGGACTCCCATGACTTCTCTCTGTAGCCTACTCAGCCATGTGGCACCGAACACGCAGGGCTGGGAAAGGCGGGCCGGGAGCTGCGGAGAACTTTGTTTGTGTTTTCAGATGAACGCCGCCTCGGGCCCGGGCCCGTGCCAGGGCTGTTGCTCATCTCCGCCTTTCCCCTCACACAGCCCGGGGGGCCCGGAGAGCGCGGGCCGAGGCTGGGCCGTGTGCACAGCCCGCCGCTGGCTGCGATTGGGCGGTGGTGCCGTCACTCGTGGTTCTGGCGCGCTGATTGGGCAGAGCGGGGCCAAGCCGGGCACCGGGGCCGCCCCCTCCCCGGGCGCCCCTGGCGCAGCAGAGCCGCCATTGGCGGAGCGTCTGTGCGGGCCCGGGAGCGGCGGCAGCGGCCGGACGCAGCTGAGGCGGCGGCGGAGCTCGGAGGCGGCCCCAGCGCAGGTGGGAGCCGCGCTGGGTTGTGCCGGGGCTCGGGGCTGGCTGCGGGCCGAGGGCGCGTCCGGGGGCTCTGGCGGGTTCCTTGTGCCGTGTCCGCCCCGTGTTGCCCGTGGCCTGAGGGCGCTGCGGGAGCGGCTGCCCGCGGTCTCCTTGCCGCTGGGGCCTCGGCAGGAGCCGGTGCCGGAGCAGCGCTGCCTCGTCCCGCTTCCTGTGGGGAGCACGGAGGTGGCTGCCCTGTCCCCGGGAGTGTGCGGGAAAATTGGCGTCTCCAGAGGTTTCTGTCCCCAAAGGAGACAGAGGAGTCCTGTAAAAGTGACTTTATTCCTGAACAAAGGGAGAGGCCATGCGGCATTTGCCATGGGATCTCTTTGATCGTTGTAGTACGCAGCCTCCTTTTTATCCAGATTTTGCCTTCTGCATCTCCCTCTCCCTTCGCCCAGTAGCGAAGGTACTTGGAAAGTTGAGACTTCCCGATCCGCCTACTGCGTGTCCTCGTTAATATGCACTCCCCCTTTTGTATTACATCCGATATTCATGGCTCTGTTCAGTCTTTGTTCTTCTTCTCGATGTTCAAGGAATGTAGCAGCGGAATTTAGCTGCTTGGCTGAGCAGCGGTCCGTGTCAATGAGTAACATTTTCTGAAACTGATGGTTTCTCCCGTTACTTCCTTATCTCCAAGTCCCCGGCTCTCTTTCCAAGCAGATTCACTCATTGACTCTCTCTGCCTTCCTGGGTCCTGTTTGGATTTGGGATTATTCTCAGTGGCCTCCTTCCCTGTCCTTTTGGAGCCGTTTGTGGCTCAGGAGGCCTGGCTGCCAGCTGCATCCCCTTGCTCCCCTGCTGAATGAGCTGCACTCAGCAAGGTGTCTGTGCATGGTCAAAAGATGAGAGTTGCTGTAGCACAGAGGAGGAGAAAGAGCATTCGTTTAACCCGTGGTGTGCCAGGGAACCACGAACCTGTGTCCCATTACCATCCTTTCCACGTTAGGACCAATACATGAGCTGCTTTTTTATTTCCTTTGTTACCTGTTTCACCACTTTTTGGTTGTCATCTATTTGCCAACAGGATCTCGAGTCATTTAATTTTCCACACTGTGCTCCTCCTTCTGCTAATAAATAATCTGATCCCATCCCATGGTGAAATGTCGTGTTCTTGATTTGAGTGGATTGATCGGCCAGACTCAGGAGCTGGGTCTGTCTGGTTGGTTATTATTTTGAGGACATTTTGTAATCTAATTATTCCACTGAAATGATAAATGGGTTCTCTGGCCCCTGATATGAATTCATTCGGGTTCCCAGGGGCTGCTCCATGGTGTTGAAGGATTTGTTCTGGTGGCCATTCATCTTTTCCCCGTTTTTGGATGCTCCCTCCAGCCAGGGCTGCATCAATTGATCTCTTTTCCTTAATTAAATCATCACATCCTTGGATTCGCAACTGATTTCTCTGAACTTGTGGTAGCAAGAACACCCCAGTGCTCTCGTGCTCCCTCTGTGACCTAGACAGTGACAGCACATGTTGGAGTGGGGAGAGAGATGATTCCCCCCCAGTTCTTTTAGTGAAGTTTTCACAGCATTCTCCATTTGCTGTTTTCCTTTGCAGCAGCACCAGTTTCTGTTGCAGAGTCAGATATCCTGAGTGTGGGCTCTGCCTTTGGCTGTGCAAATTCCATCTGAGCAAGCAGGCAGAGCTTGGGCTGAGGGGCAGAGGGAATCAGCCCAATTCCTGCCCCAGGCAAGAAGACCCTGGTGCATTGTCCACACTTTTCCCCAGCAGTGTTAATTTGCATTTCTAAAGCTCTTCCTGGATGCCTGGAGCTATGCTTCTCTTCCAGAGCAAGCCTTGAATGATTCACACGTGGTCCCCCCACAATCTGCTTTTTTTTCTTTTTGTTGTTCTTTAACAATATTTATTAACTGTTTATTTCTTAAAGAGTCAACTTTATAGCTCTTCTAGTTTTGCAAAATGCAACCTAAATGTGAACATCGAAGAACTCATATCAAAATTCTGCCATCACTAAGAGCCACGATTCTCGAGTGTTTCTCCCGAGACTCAGGTGGTTTTAAAGTCCTTTGCCTTCTGCAAAGCCCTGAGCCAGATGCAAGAAAGCGATGGAGTCTTCAGGTTCTGATTTCTCAAGGTTGCGCCCTTTGTTTATTATTTCTTGTCTTACAATTCCTTCTGTGCCCAGCCAAGATCTCTGCAGCTGCTCTGGCATCTGATGACTCCCCCTGAGCTGGGAGGTCGTTGTCTCTTACATGAATTATTACGTGTTCTTTATTTACAGTTCCTTGCCAACACCTACTGCCTACACTAAACGGGTCATCCCTACTCTGACCCAATCTCCTTAAATTACTTTGTGTCACTGTCACTACAGGAAGTGGAGTGGGGGAAGAAGAAAGAAGAAGCAAGGGACAATGCCCCAAATCCTCCATCTTGCTCCCTCTACTCCTATACTAGAGAACCTAAAACTGTGATTTTTCACCCTGTGATAAGCTAAACTCCTATCTTTCACACTCTTGTGGCCTGTAATTCATCTCTCAGTGTTGGAAGCCTTTCCCATGGACTGAGATCAAAGCCAGTGTCTTCCTGGGCTCTGTGCCAGGGTCTCAGACCCCCCTGTCCAGGTCCCTGACCTTCCAGGGCGAACAAAGGAATGCCCTGGACTCCAATGCACACACAGACATACACAGAAACACTCCAAAGCAATCAGGTTTCTTCTACTTCTTTTCCTAGGTGGAAGAATTGATTCTCACATCCCTGGCCCCGACCTAACTGACAATATAAAAGCTGAATTTTTACAAAAAAGTATTTCTACTGTTGTAATCTTATCCCTGAAACTGCAGGAAAAACAAAAAATCCCCAAACCCATATTTTTGTGGTGTTAGAGAGTCAAGGCATTACTCGGTTCTGGACAGGATGTGCAACAGAAATCATTTCATCCACACATAGCCCGGGTGTGAAGAGAAAATCATTCCACGACTTGTGAGTTTTACTAGATTTTTCCTAAACTTTAAACAGTCTGAACCCCGAGAAATCTCTTTGTTTAATGTTCATTGCTTCCACGTTGTGAAGTTCTTAGTATTTGGTTTCCAGTTGGGGTTGTATTTCTTTGCCTGTGATGTTAATTAGGTCTGCACTCCTGGATTTCCTTATCAGCCTTTTCCAGACCAGGTGTCTCCAACTATTCCAGGGACAGGGTCTGGGGCAGATGTTCCTTGGTGTTTGCTGATGGGCTTTGATGTTTTGTTGATGGTCGTTATCTTTGTGGGTATCTTTTGTGCTCTTCCCAGTCTGTTGAGATGTGAAACTCATCTCTGTAGAGTGGTGTAACATCCCTTAAAATGAAACCTTTAAAATTCCTTTCCCCAGGGCAAAGGCAAATCAAGCCTGAGTAGAGAAATTAATTAAAAATTAATTTTAAAGTTGGAATATTTTTCCAGCAGTTTAATGGCAGCCAGCCCAGTGTGTGAGTGTGCTTGAGCCCCAGAGTGGAATTGTCCCGTTGTGTTCCCCAGCAGCTGTGGTGAGTGCAGACACAGAAAGCCCTGAAGCTCCAGCAGTGGCAGCAAGGATTGGCCCGCAGTGGCTGGAGATGCCAAAGGAGGGTGCCCAGGCAGACTATTGCAGCAGAGGATGTGTGGGCAGGCACAGGGGCTTCCCCTGCTGTGGAGCCCTGGCTGCTGCTGCCTTGCCTTCAGTGCAGGGTCAGTCGTGGCCTCCCATCCTCCTCCTGCAGCCGGGACGTCCAAATCTCCGGGGCTTCAGAGACCTTGAGCCGAGGGTGAGGGGTCCCCCCGTGTTGAGTTGTGCTGGGGCTGTTTCTGTGCTCAGGGACCCTTGGAATGGGCCACGCCACTTGGCCACCAGTGCTGCTTCTTCCCAGTCCTTAGGCAGGACCCGATGTCCTGGTTGGATGTTGTGAAGAGCAAAGTCCCAAGGCAGGGTCTGTGCCAGCCGAGCTTCCTGTGGGAGAGATTTCAGCAGAGACAGGATTCTGGCCACAGACTGCTTTAACTACACATCCCTTATGTCCCCCCTGCACTGGGTAGTAGAATTACCAGGGTAAAGAATTCCAGAGCTCAGTTACTGGGGAGATAATTGCATATCTGCCCTGGATCTGGCTCTGATTTTTGCTAAAACCAATGGCAGAACCCATACCCATGGCATCTTGGTTTCTATCACCAGTTTCCAAAGGTTTTTCTTCATTTCCCCATTCATTCTTTCTACCTGCTCTGAGTTCTGGGGTTGCCAGGGGTTGTGCAGATCCCATTGTATTCCTAAAGCTGCCATAACCCCCTGGAGGATCTTTCCTGTAAAATGAGCTCCCCTACCTGAATCTATTGTTTCCGCAATCCCATCTCTTGGAATGATTTATTTTAGAATTACCTTACTAAGTGATCCAGTGATTACTGAAGAAGTCAGAATTGCTTTTGGCACCCTGTTAGGTGACATGGTGTTAGCAGAAGAGATTTGAGCCTTCCTGCTCAGGGCATTTCAGTCCCAGGCTCTCACAGGCACACACAGCTCTGCCGGTTGAGCTGACCCTGTGGGCAGTAACCTGAGCTTTGTCTAATTCCCTTTCCTAAATAACAGCCTGTCTTGTAACTCTTTTCCCTTCTCCTGCCCTCTAAGACGCATCCACTAGCCAGATTTTCTCCCTCAGGCCAGGGAATGTCTCATAAATCTCTCCTAGGCTGGATCTGGAGCTCTGTCACTTGAATGCAGTCCTGGAGTTTCTTGCCAGTCCCCTGTCCAGGCTGTTGAAACAGGAGGCTGGGTTAAACCCTTCCCCTGTCCTCAATTCTGCATCCTCCTGTGCCACTGAACAAGTTTCATACTGTAATAACGGAGCACGGCTCTTTTGGTTATCAAAGCTTGAACTTGATGCCAGACTTGAACAACAGGAGCTCCTTGTGCTGTCAGTGTTCAGGCCTCAGGTCCCCTTAGAGCTGTGGCTGCACAATTGTGCAGACAATGAGGGGGCCACTCTGGCCAGTGGGTTAAATATTGTAGCACAAGGATTCCTTTGGCATGGCCCTGTTTAACATTCACATACAATTCCAATTCCTTTTCTGAGTCTGGAAGAGCCATGGCTGGGGCATCAATCATTTTGGGTTTTTTTAATTTTCTCAAGTTTTGTTGTCTTTCTCATGTCCATACCATAACATTGAGGCTGTCTGGCTTTAGAAAGTCAGACAACGTTCAGGCTAGAACAGAGAATCCTCAGTCCAGGTCCTGCAATTTCCTATTGATCCTCACAATTGTCTCAGCTCTTTTTTAGTCCTGAGTGACGTTACTTCTGAGATTCCCCTGACCCTTTCTGGGTCAATACCCCACAAACCTTCAGTCAAAATATGTCCCATGTATTTAACCATTTTCTTCACCATTTTCTCTATATTTTTAAAATACTCCAAGATGCTTTTTAGCCTGAAAATAGAGCCATTTCACAGAGGCTGCTTCTACCACCTCTAATTGTCCTCCTGATTGAAGCAACTAATCCACATCCTGCATTAACTCAGTTCCTGGATGTGAGGTGAATTCTTTTGATATTTTCTGCAAGGCTGGCCTGAATAAGGCTGGTGTTTTTGTACATCCCTACAAAAGGACCGTCCATGTCTTTATCATTTTCCTTTCTAACCCTTGTTCCCAGTCAAAGGCCAACTCCTGTTCAGCATCCTGTGGAAGTGGGCATCCCCAGAAAGCATCTTTTCCATCAAGTGCTGAATGGTAGCAGTGTGAGGAGGGAACCTGGTTGCAGTTGGTGTAAGGATCTGAGACTGTGGGGTGCCTCGCTTTAATAATCTCATTTCTTATTCTTAGGTCCTGCAGCATTCTGTAGATTTCATCTGGTTTCTTGATTGGCAGCATTGGAGCATTCCAGGGAGTGATACCAGGCTCCAAAAGCCCTGCCTTTAAGAGGGGCTCAATGCCAGGCTGTGAGCCCTTCCTTCCCTCCCTTGGAATAGGGTATTGCTTTTAGACACCGCTTGTCCTGGTTGCTTGAGAGTAATTTGGAGAGGCTGGGTATCTGATTTTCCCTATTTCCCTGGGGCTGCCCACACTTCTGGGTTCCCTTCAGCATTGGCCTTGTCAGGCATTTGACACAAAGGTACCCCAGAACTAGCAATGGCAATGCCTCTGCCAGGTGCTTGTGGCCGAGCCCGTCCCCTGGGTGCTGGGGCCCCCTTGGGCCCTGGGGTTCATCCCTCAGGGGCTGTAGAAACTCTGCCATGGCCTTTGGCTTCACCTTGGCCTTTTCCTCACCCCTTCTTGCATTCACCTGCTGTGCCTTTGTGACCAACTGCTCCAGGGGCTTCTTGTGCCACTGCTGCAG
Organism: Progne subis subis; assembly: GCA_022316685.1. NCBI lineage: Eukaryota > Metazoa > Chordata > Aves > Passeriformes > Hirundinidae > Progne > Progne subis. The sequence goes on from JAKJHU010000249.1 coordinate 64,539, forward strand.
CCCCCCTGAGTGCCTGTGGGTGCTCATCCTCTGACAGCTGCTGAGCTCTTTGCAAAGGGCATTCCTATCTCCAGTGACGCAAACAAAATCCTTCAAAGATGATCTTGATCCTTGCAGGAATCACCCCCATTTCCCAGGTGTTCCTTCCTGCTCCTGGTCCTTGTGCTCACCCTGCCCTCCCCAGCCCGTATGCCAGAGGCGGTGCCTGTCCTGCCGCAGTGTCCAAAGGCGGCTCCCCCGGCGGGCAGGGCCGGCAGCTCCACGGGGCCGGGCAGCGGCCGGGGCGTCCCGCAGCCTCCTGGGGGCCGGGGGCCACTGCCGGCCCTGCCCGGGGGTGGTGGGGTCAGGCAGCGCCCGGCGCTGAGCCCCGGCTGCCCCACAGCCCCGGCCCGGCCCCGCAGCTCCCCACAGGCCCCCAGCCCGTGCTCCCGGTGCCGCACCTCTGCGCCCGCTCCTGCTGCTCCCCAGCACAGAGAAACCCCCTGAAATCCTGACCTCCTTGTTTCCCCGTCCTGGAAACCGGGGATACAAAGGATCTGGCTCAGCTGGCAAATTTAGAGGATAAGACCCTGAAGGAAAACATCCCAGTGCTCAGTATTTTTCTCTTCCTCCTCTTTTCCATCATCCTTTTTCCTACCACAGAGATTCCTCCTGCTGCTTCTTGTCTTAACCGTATTCCTGCACACTCGCCTTCACCCTAACCCTTCCCAGCACACCAACACCATCCATCCCCGGTTGTGTAAATCCCTTCTCGACTTCCCTTATTGCCCCTCTGGGTGTCCATGTCCTTAAATTACCTCTGGGAGAATGTGCAAACTGCCTCAACATTCTCCCAAGGGACCCTTCTGAGATATTTTGGGATCATCATCCCTTTGGCCAGGACGCTCTCCTGGCTTTCCCTTTTCCACCCTGCATGTGTTCCCTGCCATGTTTGCTCCCTGAAGATGCCAGTGTCCTCAGTGATGAGATTTTCAGTGCTCTCTCCCTGGTGACTCTTCACAGCCCCCCTGATCTGTCACTCGTCTGTCTCCTGGACACTCTCGGGTACCCAATCAATCCCCGGTGCCGCCGCCACCCAAGGGAGCCCATCACCCAAAGTGGGTGAGGCACCTTCAGCTCCACTCACTGCCCGCTGTCCCAGACGGTGGAAGGAATTCCAGAGGAGCCCCAAGGTGTGTGGAAAACTTGACATCACCAGAGGTTTGTGTCCACAAAGAAGACAGAGGAGTCCTGTAAAAGTAATTTTATTCATTAAAAAATGGAGAGGCCATTGGACATTTCCCATGAGGCCTCTCCAATTGTTGTTGTTGTTTTTGTCTTTTCCATGCTAATTTTCTCGGCCACATCCCTCTCTCCCTTTCCCTATTGGCTGAAGTATTTGAGGGGTACAGACTTCCCAATCCCCCTACTACATGCCCCCCTTATTATGCACCCCACTTCTGCACAGGTAACGATATTCACGGCTCTGTGAAGTCTTTGTTTTTCTCGAAGTCCATGAATTTATCAGGCCCTTGGCTGAGCAGCAGTCTGTATGGTCAGTTCATAACATTTTCTGGAGCTGATGGCTTCTTCTGTGCCTTCCTTATGTCCAAGTGCCTGGCCCTATCCCCAAGCAGCTTGACAGCATGTGTTTGTAAAGACACTTTGCTCTTCTTCCTTTCCTGGGGGTGCCCCGTTTGTGGGACATTCCCCCTAGAGCATGGGGCACCCCCGTGAGGGGAATTTGGGGAGGTGGGAGGGGGGAGCGCCAAGGCCGGGCCCCCCCGTGCTGTCCTGGCGGGAGCGGCTGCAGCGGGGACCGAGTGCGGGCGGGAGCGGCCGAGAGCCCAGCGCTGCCCCAGCCCGACCTGCCCCAGCTCCATCCCTGCCCCTGCGGTGGGATGCTGTGGGTTTGGGGGGAAGAGGGAGCCGGCAGTGGGTGCTGGGCCTGGGGCAGGAGGAGAAGGGAAGGAGAAGCAGGGTTGAAGAACAAAATGTTGATGCACGTGGGAGGAGAAGGTGGCATTGTGCAGGAGAAAGAGGAATAGTGGGAGGAAGAGGAGTGTGAGGAAGAGTAGGGACACAGGAGTGTGAGGAGCAGGAAGAGGAGGCAGCACAAGGTTCCAGCCCTCCCTGTATCTGCAGCTTCCCCCCAGCCCCAGGAGTGTTTCCCTCCTCACATGCAGCAGGTGACCTGGGAGGGGAATCTGTGATTTTCATGGGAGTGAATCTTGGTGTTTCTGAGCTTGATTGAGCTAAATGTTGATGCTTTGGGTTTTTGCAAGGGGCTGAATCTTTTAGAAGAGGTTTTGGTTGAGTCTTGATGTTTGGGGAGTTTTTGATCTGTCCTGATGGTTGGAGGATGTCATGGGTTAGTACAGTTTAGTTTTTAGTTATAAAAGAATGTAAAATAATTCTCCAGGTGTCATGGGTTAGTACAGTTTAGTTTTTAGTTATAAAAGAATGTAAAATAATTCTCCAGGTCAAGACCTGGGAATTGCTTTAGAAGAGACAGAGTTTCAAAAAGTTATTTAGAATATTGACATCTATTCTGACCACTGAAATTGTTAGCTGCGACTTTGGGAAGTACCATATAAAACCCCTTGATTTCCTGTAGGTGGGTCCTTTTCCTTCTTCCTTTGGCCAGAGAGAGACAGGTAACATCGAGCTGGGCTTGCTGCTTCCCCCTTTTTGGGGGGGAAGCTGGCCTGAGGCCTGGCCGGATTCCATCGGCTCCCGGGTGAAGGGGGGGAAGGGGAAGTTGCTGTTTTGTGGTGGCTGCTTTCTTCAAGTTTCTTAGAGCAGAGAGGGATCTCTGCTGGGCCCCTGATGGGAGCTATGAGCACTGTTTGGGCCGAGGCCACCCCGATTTGCACTGAGGGGTGGGCTGAGAAGGCATTTATGATCTTGCCTGAGTTTTTTTTCCTAGGCTGCCTGAGTGATCCAATTTCTAATGTTTCTGCGTGAGTTTTTCCTTATCAGCTTGGCCTTGAACATCCAACACTACGAGCTACAGAGAGTGAGTGACCAAAAACTCCGAGCAGATTTAACTTTTTCCTAGCAACATGAAGCTTCCAGAGCTTGGCCCTTCTCTGAGGGAGTAAGGAAAGACAGAGTAAACATAAAGAACAACAGCATGCAGTCAGTAGCAAGAGTGAAAAGGCTATTAAAACCGAGAGTTGAAGAGTTGGTTGTTCTATTCTTACTTGAGCTGGCATCCATGACTCAAAAAGATACTCTTCCCCTAATGAATTGATGAAAGACTATTATCAGATAGTGAAACTGACTGAAAATTACAAGTTTTGTCTCTTTATGTTGTTTTGTAAGAAAGTGAACAGTTTGTAAGGGGAGAGAAAAGTTTTTTGAAGTTTCATTCCATTTTAGTTTTTTTCCCACTTTCTGATTTTCTATTCTTTTAGTGTAAGTTAATTTAACTATTTGTTACTTTTAAAGTTAAGCCTGCTTTGTTTTTCTCCTAGTCTCTCTCTCGCAAAAAGAGTAAGTACCAAGACCAAAATTTAGTAAACAAGAAACCACTACATTGAGTGGTGTTTCTGCCTGGTTTAAAATTAAAACTATGACAGAGGACTTTAGGGATGAATCTTCTTTTGGAGGTTCTTACAGACCAATGTGGCAATTTTTACATTGCCAATGACTTCCTGAGATGAACTTTGCAAGGAAGAACCCCCAGCCTAAGGCGCTCTCCTCTTGTTTTCTCCCCAAACCAGGATTTTTCATTCCCAAGGAGTGGCCGGATGGAGGAGGAGGAAAAGCCCCAGAGGTCCCGCACGAGGAGGGGCTGCAAACCCAGCGCAGGGAGCTGCGAGGAGCAAAGACCCCCCCTGTGCCAGGAGGGCGGCCGGAGATCCAGCCAGAGCTCCGAGCTGGTGGAGAAGCCTCCTGGAGGGGAGAAGCCCCACAAGTGCTTGGAATGTGGGCAGGGTTTCAGCCGGAGATCGAGTCTGATCCAGCACCAGGTGATCCACACCGGGGAACGGGCCTATGAGTGTGGGGAATGTGGGGACAGCTTCAGGCAGAGCTCCAATCTGATCCAGCACAAGAGGATCCACACTGGGGAACGGCCCTATGAGTGTGGGGAGTGTGGGAAGAGCTTCAGCCGGAGCTCCCACCTGATTCGGCACAAGAGGATCCACACTGGGGAGCGGCCCTTTGAGTGTGGGGAGTGTGGGAACAGCTACAGGTATAGCTCCCACCTGAGGAGACACCAGGTGATCCACACTGGGGAAAAGCCCTACAAGTGTGGGGAATGTGGGAAGAGCTTCAGAGACAGCTACAGCCTGATCCAGCACCAGGTGATCCACACTGGGGAAGGGCTCTACACCTGCTTGGAATGTGGGAAGGGCTTTGGATATAGCTCCGACCTAAGAAAGCACCAGCGCATCCACACCGGGGAGAGGCCCTACGAGTGTCCTGAGTGTGGGAAGAGGTTTCAGGTCAGCTCTCATCTACTCCTACATCAGCGGATTCACACAGAGGAGAGGCCCTTCCGCTGCCCTGACTGCGGGAAGGGCTTCAAGCGCAACTCACACCTCACTGTCCACCGGCACATCCACACCGGGGAGAGGCCCTACGAGTGTCCTGAGTGTGGGAAGAGCTTCTCAAACAATTCTAATTTGACCCAACACCAACGGAGGCACCGCTAAGGGAAGCCCTGTGAGTGCCCTGAGAGCGGGAAGAGCTTCGTGCGCTGCTCCAGCTCCATCCCCCGTGGGAGGATCAGCCTTGGATGATCCCCAGTGACCCCCGTTGGGCAGAGCCCTGCTGATCCGTGCTCCTGGTGATCCGTGTTGGGAAGACACCTGGCTGGGGATGCTCCACATCTTCCTGGCTCCCCGTGGGCACCTAGATGAACACAGGGGCAGGAATTTCCATTGGGACACAGACCGACATTGGGAATTCCTTGGGCAGAGGGATTTTTTGACTTTCAACTCCAGAAAATCTTTTTCGTTCAATCCTATCATCTGGGGGCATCAAGGAATACTGGGTGGTCTTGGAGGTCTTTACGAACCTCAGGGATTCCACGATTTTGATTTCCTATTGCCCAAGTGTGTCTTGCACAGCCAAATAGTGAAGATCAAGTGCAGGAACCAAGAATTTGGAGACAGTGGGGTGGAAACGCCTCCAAAGAAGGTTCTTCTCTCCCGGCCAAACACATGGATTCTCAACTGGCACAGACACAACAATCCTTTTTTTTCGACCTTGATTTGTTTTTCATTTCTCTTCATCACTTTAAATGTCCAACATAGTGGTAAAAATAAAGACATTGAACTGGGACATGGGTGAGGACATGGGGGACATAGACATGGTGGGACACAGACATGGAGAGTGACATGGGGACACATGGACATGGACAGGGATGTGGCCATTCATGGGGACATGAGGGGAAATGGGCACAGCTGGAGATGTGGGGGACAATGACAGGGATGGATTTGTGGTGGGGAGACAGCCATGGGTGAGGACATGGTGGGACATGGCCAGTGACATGTGGGGCCATGGCCATGGCTGGTGCCATGGGGGGAACTTGCAGGGGCTGTGGGGGATGCTGGGTTTGAGGGAGTTGAGGGTTCCTGGGAGGGACTTGGGGCTTGCTGAGGGCTTTGGGGACCCCAGAGCTGGGAGAGCCTGGCAGAGGTTGTGGGGCAGCTGCTCAAGGAGCCCCTGAGCTGGACCCCCAGGTGGGCATTGGGCTCCTGGAAGGGAATGAAGGTCCTTGTCCCCAGGAGGGAAGTCCCAGCAGCCCCAGGGTATTGGGGGCAGCTGAGAGGCCACAGCAGGGAGGGGAAAGCCAAACAGACCTGTCCCCCTCCAGAACTGCACCCCAAAAATCCCCAAACTCAGGGACTCCTCCCAGGAAAAAGCTGTCAGGAGGTGCCTGAATTGAGGGAAAGGGGGATGGGACCTCCAAAACCAAGCATGATGGGCAGAGGAGACAGGGTGGAAGAGCAGGAAAGAAGAGGGGGCTATGTGATATATGTCCTAACGTTAATTTGTGTTAAAAGATATAACGTGTAATTCACCCCTTGTAAATATAAGTTTTATTTCTAATCAAGTATACTACGGGTTAACTAAGACTAAAGCTGCACGGAGAGGCGTACAAGGAATTTCCTTTGCCAGAGATTACACAGGAGGGACACGAGAAACTATGCTAAGAATTACACGAAAAGGGACACGAGGACATCTCCGCTGGGAATCGTTAAAAGGAGAACAAAGACAATGGAAAAGGGAGATTGAGAACCTGGAGAACCAAATGATTACATCAGATCGATATCTCATCCGTCTCCTCCCGACATTAACATCTCTACACAGCACCTGGATACAACAATCAAGGATATTGTCTCCCAGAGCAAATCCATTCAGTCACACCAGAACCCGAACATGAATATCTAATGAGGCTGCCTCGGAAGAGGGAATCTCGCAGTCCCGATTTTCTCTCAGCGATCCAGTGTATAAAAGGAGACAGCTTCAGACCAGAAATGTGAACCTGGGGGGTGACATACTGACAGAGTGTGTTACCGCGTTCACCCAGCACCAATCCTGGGCTCGATGCTGTCCTTTTAATTGTAGCTATCAGAGACTGTTATTTTGTCTCTCAGTAAAATTCTAAATTTTGATTTATAGAATTTGGTCTATCGTATTTATTACAATCTGGTGACTCTGACGTGATTGGTGTGATACTGGGATCCTCGGACCCCTGTCTCTGACCAGGAGGCGCCCTGCTGAATTCAGCGGCCTGGCAGAGCTGGGAGACCTTGTGGAACTGATCAGCCACGCGATGAAGTTAAAAACAAAAAGCCACACTTAAAAGGGATTTAGGCGAGGTCAGAGCTCTCAGGGAACTCGGGGAGGTCTGGGGAACAGAACCTCCAAAGCCGCGGCAAAGAAGATCAACTCATAAAAATCTACGTGCACGAAGAATCCACGCAGGAAAAGAATCATAAGTATTGCGTGGTTGAGTGGGAGTGACCGAGCGTGTGAGTGAGACGTGATTTTATCACAAAGCGAGTGGGGACCCCAAAATCGCAGTTCCACTTCCCCATGAGGGGTGTGGTCGGTTGCGGGGGAAGTGAAAGTTTCGGGAGTAAAAACACGCACCTCACACGTCAAGCCCAGAAACTCGGGGAGTTCAGGGGTTGGTCACAGGAAGGCTGGAAGGGAAGGGTACGTCCTTAAGAGTTCCGGAGACTGGTAAACCTTTCAGCCTAGGACCAGGAACGGTCCAGGGGAGAGAGTAAACAGGAGAAAGAGAGCTCACAATCACCAGGAAAACCCCAAGAGGGATCGATCACCCTTAAAGGGCCAGTAGGTGGTGACTCTATACAATGGGACACAGGAAAAGAAAAGTACAAGAGAAAGCCACAGGAAAATCCACAAAGGGAGCAGCTGGGGACATTCCAGAGATTCCACTTAAAAGTCCTTTGGAAGAGATGTTAAAACACTGGGAGGAATGTCCTATACCAAAGAAAAAGTCTAAGAAACAAATGATATATTATTGCATAGAGGCGTGGGGGAGGTTGAAGTACGAGACCACGTAATATAGCCCGTCTTCGGGACATTTGAGGGGAGGATCTGTACTGCTTTAGTGAATTACATGAGGAGGGGAGTGTGCTCGAGTTTAAGAAAGAATCGATACTAAAACTTTTACCGGTGGAACTTAAAGGTCCCACGGGAACCTCAGGTGATAGATGGGAACCTTTAGATAATCTCCCTCCACCATACCTCTTGCCCCCACCCCCACCAAACCCAAGAAGCCCCCAAGAACCCCCAGGGCCCGGGCTTCCCCCTTTCGCAAGGGACCCCCGCCCCTTCGCTGAATGCGTCAGCGCCGCTGCCGGGGCTACAGCTCCCGCAGGCGACAGCCCAGCCCCCGCCGTCTGGGCTCCCTCCCCGGCTAGAACCCACGCCGGCTCCACGGCTGTCCTAGCAAAGTGCCCAGCTTCCCAAACCCCAAACCCCGCTCCTTAATTCACCACCACTCGATTAGAATTGGCCCCTTTTCTAAGCCCCGCTGTCCCGGCTCCGCAGAATTCATTAGAAGTTAAATACACCCCACACGCCAGGAGAACCAAGAGACAGTTAAAAAGGGTTAAATGAAGCGGAAAGTGAAAATGAGGGCAAAAGAGATAACCTCTTCCCTTCTGAGGGAGGTGCCCACGGCCCCAGGAATCCTTGGATACTTAAACGGACCGATCAATACAAGTAATGTGAGAGCCTTTAAAAGGGAAATGGGAAAGCTTATGAATGACCCTTTAAAAGTATCAGAAGTTTCTAAAAACTAGCATATACTCCTATGAAGACCTTACTGCAGTTTTAAGGTCATTATTTAATACGGAAGAAAGGGAAATGATAAGGCAAGCCGGGATGAGGGAGTGGGAACACAGGAACCCCAAAGTACCCCCGGGGATCAAAAATAGCCAAGCCAGGATCCCTGGTGGAATGCTCAAACAGAGGAAGGCAGGAGAAGTATGATTGACATGAGGAATATAGTAATTCAAGGCATCAGAGAAGCAGTACCCAGGAGACAGAACCTAAGCAAGGTATTCGGGGAATGCCAAGGGAAGGAGGAAACCCCTACTGAATAGTTAGAGAGATTAAGAAAAAGCCTGCAAGTGTATTCCGGAACAGATCCCGATTCTCCCGTGGAAAAGTTTTATTAAAAACCCAATTTGTCGCAAAGTCATGAGAGGACATACGGAGAAAAAAAACCCCAAAAATTGGCAGGAGAAGTTACAGGAGCTACTGGGGGAAGCTCAAAAAGTATATATGAGGAGAGATGAGGAAAAACAGAAAATGCAGGAAAAGGTATTAGTAGCAGCTGTAAAGAAAGCCCAGAAGCAGAAGCATCCCCAAGATTCGGGGAGAACACCAAAAAGGGCCTCCCCCAAAAAAGCCAGTTCTTCCTCTAAAAAGGACCCCTGGTAATCAGGACGAGAGACCTGAATGCTTCTATTTTAAGAAGAAAAGCCACCTAAAGAAGGACTGTAAGAAAAGAATAAGGGATGAGAAAATATTCCAATAAGATTAGGGATGTCAAGGGCTTTTTATTTTAGGTAAAACTTGAAAATAAGACCCGAAAAGAAGAAGATAAAATTTCTAGTAAACTCTGGGGCGGAGAAAAAAGTTCTTTTAAACAGCTGCCCCCAGGGTGCAAAATCAGTAAGAATTCTGTAGTAGTCATAAGAACAAAAGGGGAGCCTTTTAAAGTCCCCCTAGTCAAAAATGTAAAACCCAGTAAGCAGGGGATGGCCCACATGCCTACAGGCAATTGTGGCAGTAGCCCTGCTAGTAAAAGAAACTAAGAAAATTACCTTTGGGGCCCCGCTAGTAGTTTACACTCCCCACAATGTGAAAACTATCCTGCAGCAAAAAGAAAAAAATGGCTTACTGATGCTAAGCTTTTAAAATACAAAGCCATACTCATTCATACACCTGAATTAGAACTAAAAAGAACTACAGCCAAAAACCCAGCTGAGTTCAATTTTGGGGAAGCATCAGAAAGGCTCACTCATAATTGCTCTGAACTCCAAACAAAAGTAAGAGCAGGTCTAAAAAATGAAGAACTGGAGGAGGGGGAGAAATAGTTTGTAGATGGATCTTCCTGAGTAATAGAGGCCATAAGGGAACCAAAAGCTATTGCTATAGTATATGTAAAAGGACATCAAGTGGGGTTACATTTCAGGACTAGGGGAAACAACTTAGCAGATCAAGAAGCAAGGAGAGCAGCACTTCTTACCCTGACTACCCCAGAAAATCCCAGAAGTGAACCCCAGGAGTTCCCCCCTTGTCCCACTGAAAAGGAGATGGAGGAATTCAAGAAGATAGGGGGAATACTAGTCGAGGGGAAGTGGAAATTACCTGATGGTCATACCCAAGGCCTATGCCAGGAAGATACTGAGGAGGCTACACTTGCAGACCCTCTGGGGAACTCAAGCCCTAGCGCAGCAATTTTTAAAATTCTTTGAATGCAAAGGTATTTATGAGTAAGCAAAACAAGAAGTCCAGGGATGTATTATATGCCAGAGAATAAATAAATCTAGAATCAGGCAAGCCCCACAGGGAGGACATCCTTTAGCCTACCGCCCCTTTGGGGGGGTCCAGGTGGATTTCACTGAGTTACCTAAAGTAGGGAGACATAAGTATCTGTTAGTACTAGTAGATCAATTAACTCACTGGGTAGAGGCATTCCCCGGTCCCCGGGGAACTGCCCAGGTAGTAGCTAAGAAAGTATTGGAGGAAATAATACCTAGATATAGGATTCCTGATTCCATAGATTCGGACCAGGGGACATATTTCACTTCCAAAATCATAAAACACTTAGCAGATGCCCTGGAGATCCAATGGGAATACCATACACCATGGCACCCCCAAAGCTCAGGGCAGGTGGAACGGATGAATCAAACATTGAAGGCACAGCTATCAAAGCTTATGTTAGAAACCAGGATGTCCTGAGTAAAGTGCCTCCCCTTGGCCCTTCTAAACATCAGGACCCAACCACACTCAGGGTCTGGACTATCTCCTTTTGAGATGCTATATGGAACGCCATATGAGCACGGAATGCCCGTGGGACATCCTCGAGTCGAGGATGGACAAATACAGTCTTATCTTGTTTCAATTAATAAAGATTTACAGGAACTTCGAAAACGTGGACTAGTGTCACAGAGCACACCCCTGGGATTTGCCATCCACAAGATCCAACCAAGTAATAAAGTGTTAGTCAAGACGTGGAAAGAAGCACAGCTGACTCCTGACTGGGAGGGACCCTTCCTCATCCTCCTGACCACAGACACTGCAGTAAGAACCACAGAAAAAAAAATGGACGCATTCTTCTCAGGTAAAAAGAGCTGAGCCATGAGACAACCCTCCGCAGTAGAAAGTCACCTCTGCACCAGGGGATTTGAAGCTGAGGATTCACTGACAGACCCAATGACCAGCGACTACTGGGTAAGTTGTATCCAAGCAGGGTGTACCTGTCATCCTTTTGTTCATTTTAAGTGTGCTCATTGTAAAGAAATTTGGGTGGCTCATTGTTACAGGGGATTAAAACCTTGGAGCCTGTGTGAGAATTGCTTAGAGGAGGAAAGGAGACTCACAGACCTTTTTCCATATGTTGCCACTGAAGCAGGTATGTTGGAATTGGATTCCCCGGGGTGGTTCCATTTATACACAAACGGGTTGAGGGGAAAACTAAAAATAAAAGCTGAACTTCTAGTAATTGAGTGTAGGAGGACAGTAAAAGTACCCTGTATAGCAGACCAAATAAAATTGGCCAGGTGGGGCCAGTCCAAAAGGCGATATGCTCACAGGACAGACTGTGGGGGCCTGAAGAATACCCTTGCTGCCGAGAAGATGGATTACCTCGCCGCCGGTGGCACCCCGGTGGGCAGAGGCAAAGGCAGAGGGGTACACCTATGGGCAATCCTGGAGATCCTGAGTCTGGCCATGTGCCTCACGAATGGCCTCCCCAACCTAAGGGACAAATGGGGCAGGAAAAAGAGTGCCTAAAGGAGACTCAGCCAGAGCCTACCTGGGGCCAAGATAGAGGTTTCCGGGTACATTTTAACTGTCCAGAAATCCAAAAAAGGGGGATTTGCTCTCACAACGAAAGTTAGTTTAAAATATGTGAATTAAAAGAAAAAACAATATACCTCAACCCAGTGGCAATGTCTAGAAAGAGGAGAGAGATAGGTAGTATACCCATAATTCCTAGATGTGAACAATGTAACAAAACTGTGTGAGTTAGGAGTAAGAAAGAGTCCACCTTTGTAGCCTATTTGCAGGTAAAAAAGCTGTGCTACGATCAGAATAGTCTAAGAATGTGCGCCCTGAACAGAAAAACCTATTGGGTGGGGCAGAATACAAAACCCCAGACAGCTGCTTTAAACAGCAGGCCCATCATCCTAAATATTTTAAAGTGAGAATGATAAAAGGGTCTGTCTGAAGTTAGAAAGAACCTTCTGTTTCTCTAACAATGAGGAGGGAATGGACCCAGAAAGCAAGATACAGAAATTAGCTCAAGAATTAAAAAGACAAGAACTAGAGGCAAAAAGAAAAAAAAATGGAGCAGGAAAGGAAGAGGTCACTTTGTTAACAGTACGAACAATTAAAGAAACAATCTAGTGATTGGAGCTTGCCAGCCTCTAGCAAAAACCTGTTTGTAAACCTGGTGCAAGAAATTGCCACTGAATTAGGGCTGTCAAATTGCTGGATTTGTGGGGGATTAAAGTCAGCTGAGAAATAGCCCTGGAAGGGAGAGAGCCTAGCACCAGAACAAGTTCTGAGATGGGATAACCAGATAAAAACCATGTCACAACCTGAGGAGTAGACCTTAGATAAACGAATAATAGAGACCACCTGCATTAGTAAAGAAATAAGGTAGTAAAGAATAGCCTGCAAAACGTATAATACAATACTATGGTCCCGCAACACGGGCTCAAGATGAGAGTTAAGGGTACAGAACTCCAGTCTACTTGCTCAACAGATTAGTCAAGCTGCAAGCCGTAGTAGAAATAGTCTCAAATCACCTCAGATGCTTTGGAGCTGCTGGCACAGCAGCACTCATAGATGAGGGCTTTTGTGAAACAGAATGAAATCGCTCTAGACTACCTGTTAGCAGAAGAGGTACGTGTGTGTGTTAAATTCAATAAATCTGAGTGTTGCATTGAAATAAATGATTACGGGGAGACTATTAAGGGACTAGCAGCTAAAATGAAGAGGGTAGCTCATGTACCCATCCAGAAATAGAACTCAATCCTCCAGACCTCCTGGTGAGATCAATTGTTTAGGACAGGAGCTTGGTAGAGAGAAAAAAAAAAAAAAAAAAAAAAAAAAAAAAAAAGTGAGTTTTTTTCATCTTATATTATGTAGCTGAAGTTATCTTTTTACCATGTCTAATTCCTTGTTATTCAAGGGATGCAGATATCATCATTGCCAACAGATCCGGAATTAGCATCAAGAGGTTTTAACAAAAATAATACTGTGAAAAGTGCATCTTATATGACTCAACGCAAGATATTTACTATATGTGTTGTGTTGTGTTAATTGTTGCTGTTGTATTAATATTTTGATAGTATAGAAAATGAAGTTTTGTAGTTAAAATGTAGTTTTTATGTACCAACCACAGGAAAACGTAAATCTTTCAGAGAAAAAAGAATTTACTACTTCTTTATCAGAAGAGACCAATTTCTCCTGCCTTGCTCAGCCCTGTTGACGCCATGGAGATTAAAAGAAGAAAGTGATACTAACCAGAGACAATTCTTTGTTTGAATGGAATTTATGCATCATGTATGAACTGTATAAATATTCAACAGGCTATTGCTTTTAAGAAACAATCCTTTGTTAACAGGGGTCCTTCTTCTGAGCTTTTTGCTCGGGGAGGCACCCAGACGTCTGAAACTTTGTTTTTTATTGTCTCATATTGTCCTAACTCTAAAATTGTTCAATTTTTTACTCTATTTTTATAACCATCTTATTTACTATTAAACTTTTAAAATTTTAAAACAAGTGATTGGCGTTTTTCACACGAACCAAACCCTGGTGAGGTGCCCCTCCAAGCAGCGCCTCTCTGCCATCCCAGCTGAAGCCCTCGCTGGCTGCTCCAGGCTGGATGGGCACACTGGGAGCGCTGCGAAGGGGCCTCGGCTCGGGGCGCAGCCCCCGGGGCAGCCCCAGGGCCCCCAGGGCAGCTCCAAGGCTCCGGCAGCCGGGATGGAACGTGGGAAGGGAGCAGCCCTGTCCCTTGTCCCCCCTGGCTGTGACCCCGGCGGTGACAGCGACGGGCGCGGGGGCCGGACCGGCGGGGGTTGAGGGGCCGCACCCGGACCCGCCCGTTCCTCGAGTGTCACCCGGGCGTGTCCCCCCTGTCCCTCGGAGTGTCCCCAGCGGCCATGGAGCCTCGAGCGGTGCGACAATCCCGGCGAAGGGTGGGAGAGGGGACAGGGGGGACACGGGGTTGGCAGGAGAAGAACAAGAACTCCCCTACTCTATCTGGGGAGCAGCTTGCAAACGATTTAGAGTCCTGGGAACCTCCACCAGGAAAAGAAGTTACTCCAGTATGTGGATGATCTCTTAATAGCCACCCGGACCCATGAGACATGTGTGGACTGGACGGTAAGCCTCCTGAACTTTCTAGGCCTGCAGGGGTATCGAGTATCCCAGAAGAAAGCCCAAATGGTGAGGCAAACAGTTATTTACCTGGGTTATGAAGTGAGTGCTGGACAAAGGACTCTGGGGCAGGATCACAAGGAAGCAATATACCAGATTCCGAAACCTCAGACAGTGAAAGAACTAAGAACCTTTTAGGCATGACAGGGTGGTACAGACTGTGGATTTATAACTATGGGTTGCTTGTTAAACCTCTGTATGACTTGATCATGGAAGGGAGAAGAGATCTTCAGTGGACAAAAGAAGCAACTCAAGCCTTTGACCAACTAAAGAAAGCCCTTATGTCAGCTCCAGCCCTAGGACTTCCAGATGTGAGTAATCCATTTTTCCTGTTTTCCCACAAGGAGCAAGGGATTGCCTTGGGAATATTAGCACAGAACTTAGGCCTGTACCAGAGGGCAGTGGCCTATCTTTCCAAACAACTGGACACAGCAGCTAAAGGATGGCCAAGGTGCCTCAGAGCAGTTGCAGCAGTAGCAATAAACATCCAAGAGGCACACAAGTTCAGCCTAGGCCAGAAGATGACTGTGCTAGTATCTCACACGATGTCTGCAGTCCTTGAGGCAAAAGGGGGACACTGGCTCTCCTCACAGAGGTTTCTGAACAAGATGATGTTGAAATTGTGGTAACTAACATTGTGAACCCAGCTTCCTTCCTCAGCGGGAGTACGGGAGAACCAGTGATCCATGAGTGCCTGGAGACCATTGAAGCCACCTACTCCAGCCGCCAGGATCTGAAGGACACCCCGCTTGAGGATGCTGAGACCTGTTTGCTGATGGAAGCAGCTATGTCATCAGTGGAAGAAGACATGCTGGGTACGCAGTTAGCACAAGCAAGGAGGTGATAGAGTCTGGACCATTAACATCTACACGGACTCAAGGTCTGCATTCGGGGTGGTTCATGCTCACGGAGCCATCTGGAAGGAAAGAGCACTGCTGAATTCACAAGGCAAGAGTATTAAACACGCACAAGAGATACTGAGGCTATTAGATGCCGTACAGCTACCTGAGAGAGTAGCCATAATGCACATAAAGGCCGACCAAAAAGTGAGCTCTGAACTGGAGGAAGGGAATGTGCTGGCGGACAGAGAGGCAAAAGAAGCAGCAAAAGGTGAAGTACCCGATAAGGCTGTTGAGGCAGCACTGATTCCAGATGGAAAAGTTTCTATTGAAGCCAAAAAGGCAAGTTATACCCAGGAGGGATGAGCTGTAACAGAAGAAGGGAAACTTGTAGTACCCTCCTATTTGTTGTGGTCATTAGTACAGAAGGAACATGAGAAAACACACTGGGGAATAGATGCCCTGTATAACCATTTGAAAGAAAGAATCATGGCCAGGAAATTGCAGGGCACAGTGGTACAAGTAACTCATCAGTGTAGTCTTTGCCTCCGAACTAACCCTAAAAATACCCCAAAGCCTAAAGTGGGACAAATTGGGAAAGGTTGTGGACTTGGGCAACAACGGCAAATTGATTTTACAGGACTGCCCAGGAAGGGAGGGTATCGTTACCTATTGGTGTTAACTGATACCTTTTCAGGATGGCCAGAAGCCTTTCCTGCCAGGACAGCTGAGGCCCGAGAGGTGACCAAAGTGCTGTTGCAAGAGTTAATACCATGATCTGGAGTTCCAGCCACCATATCCTCAGACAGGGGACCACATTTTATTTCAATATATGGTGGCCCTAAATAAACAACTTAGAGAAATTGAGAAATATGGGGCTGGAACTCAAAGCAGAGAACTAGATGGGCCAGTACATAATTGTACAACCTGGGGATTAGATGTATGTTAAGGCTTTTGCAGAAAAGACCTTGGAACCACAGTGGGAAGGACCATTCCAGGTGCTCCTCACTGCCTTCACTGCAATCAAGATCAAAGAACAGAAGGCCTGGATCCATCACTCCTGAGTGAAGAAAGCCCCAGAAGGAAGTTAGAAAGTCACACCAGGCGATAATGAACTAAAGCTGAAGTGCAATCAGAACAACAAATGAATGGACTAATAGTTATTATGGACATTATGTAGAAAGTTGTAACTATTGTAGTAATTACCTGAACCATAACAAGAGTTAATGCAATACCACGTAGGTATAATGTGACCGAGATACACTGGTACCAAGGAAGAGCTTATGATCCTTACTCTTGTAAGGCTTTAAACAAGATACTAAAAGTCACAAATGCAAAGTTGTAGGAAAGAAGAGATGTTTGAGGATGTAAGTATGTATTTGTACTGAATGGGTTCCATGAGGCTCACCATCCACCCATGAAACTCCTCCAGATCCAGATCCTGAATGCTGTGATAAATGCTTGAGTAAATGTCTGGAGTTTAGACTCAAAATAGAGGGGTGTGCGATAAGGGGCTATGACATTGACTTTAACATCACTCAGGGATGTACTGAGTTCCATAAGAACCAGACCAAAATTACTCCACCAGTGCCAAGAAAGGCTGTGATCACCCAGATACCAACTATTCCAGAAGTAGAGGAACAAGTAACTCCTGTAGTTACCAAAATTAAGCCATAAGCTATTAAGAAGACAGGAGTTCAGAAGCTGGTTCAGAAGAAGTCTTTAAAACAAGTAAAAATAGGAGTACAAGTAAATGCTTCTCACATTTGGCCAGAATGTGCCCCATTTGTCAGGAACTCCTTTATAGACTAGACCACTTGACTTCAAAAAGTATGCCTCCCAATTTTAAGAATAAGAGGGATCTGGCTATGTTGCTAAGAACTGGACTAGAAGTGTTACCAGAATGCGAAAACACAGAAGAGTGAGATCATGAAGTAATAATTAATGCACTAGGCACAGCTAGTGAAAACATCTCGCTGGCTCTAGAGTGTACTCAAGCACAACTGTAGATGCAATCAGTAGCTGCTGCAGTTATCAAGGGAATTAGAAAAGGAACATTCCCTGCTGAAATCTGCAAAATTGTCTGGGACAATGCCTCTAATATAGAAAGAGAACTTCAGTCTTAGTGGACTTTAGTCAATTTCACCTATAACCCTGTAACTAGTAAAGTAATATGTGTCAGGAAACTTAATTCACCCAGGATTCCCCTAGGATTAAACCATGAAGGGACTGTATTGTCTCCTAAACACAGAATATGGGCATGAGAAATTGGAGGAAAGTGGCAAACCATTAACCTAGAGCCCTGTTCTATAAAGAAACAATGAAGGTACACATGTGATAGAAAGTGATAAAGACACATGTTTAGACACAGACCAAAGCATTTGCCGCTTTGAAACACATTCAGGCAGACAACTTCACTTGTGTATATAGGACAAGGCTGTGTCTGCCTTAGGACAGCATGCCCCGCCATAAAGAGAGACAACCAAACTGGAGATGAGACTCAATTCAATTTTGTTCACAATTTTGTTAGAATTAAAGAATGTGGTTTTTCCTATCGGGCACCTGTAATATCACATCAATACATAAAGGCCAACCTAAATCTTAAAAGAAATTAGAGATAGAGAGAAAAAGAGATTAATTACGATACACCATGATACAGACACCATCAAAGGGGTTTTTAAAAAGCTTAAGGAACATTTGTCTCATCATTAGTGGGATGTGCTTTTTCAAGTGGTCACCGACAGCAACCAGTGTACTGAATGCCTTAATCCACCCTATAGTTGTGGTGCTTATTTGAATCAACATAAGTTAAGTGTTATCTGTTGTAATACTTGTTTAGAATTGGAAGATGCTGCGATAATGGCAGCTTTAACATCACTGTCAAAGGCATACGGCTTGGTCTTGAGAGACACTAGCTGTACGGCTTAGATAGATGAAGGAGACTCTGTATACTGAGTGTTATAAATGAGATAGACCAAATTTTTAGAAATCAAAATTTAGAATTTTATTGAGAGACAAAATAACAGTCTCGGACAGCTACAATTAAAAGGACAGTGTCGAGCTGCACTGGGTGAACGAGATAACACACTCTGTCAGTATGTCACCTCCCCAAGTTCACATTTTTGGTCTGAAGCAGTCTCCTTTTATACACTCGATCGCAGAGAAGAGACGAAGCTTCTATGTTTTCTTTGTTCGCGGCTGCTTCATTGATTATTCATGCTCGGGTCTAGGAGTCCTGAATAGCTTTTCCTGGGTTAACAATGACCTTAATGGTTGAGCCCAGGTGTGTCGCAGATATGGTAATGTCCAGAAGAGTCCGATGAGATATGGGGAGATATGATAATGTCTGGAGGAAGCAGGTGGGCTACATCTCTGATATAATCAGTGGTTCTTGAATAGCTTATTTGTTCCTCCAGGGGCTTTTGTGTTCCTTTAGGGTTTCCCGGCAGAGGCATGTTACTGAAATTCCTCTCTTGTCCTTGTGTCCCTAGTCGGGGGTTTTTGCTGACAGCAGAAATATTTGTACATTCTCTGTATGGCTTTTACAGAATATAAACTTACATGAATTAACCTTAAAATACCTCACAGCTTTTATTTGAACATGTGCAACCTATACTTTATATGGGTGTATTAAAATAGAGACATATTCCACACAAATTAATCTTGGACATTTATCACAATCCCCCCCTTTTATCTTTACCTATTTAATTCGTGTTTTCGGTTATTGCCTTTCTTTTCCCTACCGGAAAAAAAGCTTCTTAACCAATGGTTTTTCTTTATATATATATACTCTTTTCCTTTTTTATGCTACCTTCTTGAATCTGTCAATATATTCTTTCAACTTTTTCTTCTTTTAATTGAGCCTCGAATTCCTCGAGTGCTTCTGTGGCTCTACTCTTCTTTTCATTTAATTTCATTATTTTTGATACTGCATTATTTTTGTTAATTCCACCTGAGGCCAGCTCGGGGTCCATGGGTAAGGCTGCAATCTGCATCCCTTGGACCACTGTGTGGATCAATCTGATCAAACAGGGTATTAAACAGGGTAAAAAGATTAGTCCAGCTACAGAGCATAAAATGAAAAATCCCACTTTCTTCCACTACTCTCCTGTCCTAAACAATTGGTCCCACCAGGAAGCTTGAAGTATCGAATTCCATTTCTGCACTGGGACGTGAGCAACTTTCTTGATTTCTGCTGCTAAACCTCTAATCGTTTCCCCATAGTCATTGATCTCTATACAACATTCAGAGTCATTAAATTTCCCACACACACCCCCCTCTTCAGCGAGTAAGTAATCCAGGGCAATTCTATTTTGGTAGACAAATGCCCTCATTTGGGAGTGCTGTCGGGCTAACAGTTCTAAGGTATCTGAGGTATGATTTGAAACCATTTCAACTATGGCTTATAGTCTAATTAATTACACGGGGGTTCTATATCCCCAGCTCCCATCTTGAGCCCAGGTGGCAGGGCCATAGTATTCTATAATGCGTTCAGCGGGGCATTCCTCATTTCCCCATTTTTGGTTTCCCCCTGCCCGAGGGAGCTCCCTTTTTACCTCTCTCCTTCCACGGCTGAGGGTCTCGTATAAGGGGGCTCCTAGAAGGCTGCTGCCTGACCCCGGTAAAGTGAAGAAGGAGGGTCTGATCATTCCCAGGGTACAGGAGCCTTTCCATTTCCGGGGTAACTCGCTATAAGCTTTCTTCCCGCAGATCCAGTAAATACCACTTGGAACTTTCCACTTTATATCTACGCTGTCTGGTCTCTCCCAGAACTCTTTTAGGTCTGTTAGAGAATAATAAGGGTTAGCATTAGCAAAATCATTCCAACATAATTCAATTTCTTCTATCCAGTTACAACCTTTTTTCTGTTCCTTGCTCCAAGCTTGGGGCTTTGGGTTGCCACACCTTGGTTTTATTGTTTGAATTCACCGTCATTGTGGACAGACAAGGGGTGTATCCTACGATTTCACTGAAAGCACTTCCTTCTCTACTAATGCAAATGGTCCCTATTACTCTTTAGTCTAAGGTCCATCCCTCAGGTCGAGTCATTGTTTTTAACACTTTGTTATCCCATTTTAGGATTTGTTCGGGGGCTAAACTTTCCCCTTTCCAGGGCCATCTCTCAGCGGATTTCAAACCCCCACATATCCAGCAGTTAGTTAGCCCTAGTTCTGTGGCTATTTCCTGTACTAGGTCTAAAAAGAGATTTTTGTTAGTAGTAGCAAGACTCCAATCGTTAGATTGTTTCTCTAACTGTTCATATTGCTCACAAAGCGTTCTCATTCTCTCCTGCTCCATCTTCTTTCTTTTGGTTTCTGATTCTTGTTTTCTCAGTTCTAATGCCACTTTCTTTATTTTGTTTTCAGGGTCTAGTCCTTCCTCATCCTTAGAAAAACAAAATACCTTATCTAGTTTCAGGCAGACCTTATCATAGTTATCATTTAGTAGATCTAGCAGAATAGGTCCATGGTTCAGGGAAGGGGCTAGAAGTTTCTCATTTTGCCCCACCCAGTATGTTTTCCCATTTAAGGTACACATTTCTAATTTACTTTTTTCATAACATAGTTTGTTCACTTGCAAATATCCCACAAAGATAGATTCTGGCTTTCCCCCGATCCAGATAGTTTTATTACAATCTCTACACAAGGGAATGAGGGACATTTTGCTAAATTCCCTCCTTTTCCTGGATACTGCCACTAGGTGATAGGTTTTCTCTTGCTGGTTAATAATTTGAGACCCATGGTTATAGTTATCAGTGTTTCCTCCTCCCCTGTTAGAACAGTTGAGGTATGCCCCCAGGTTAGTGTTCTGGCTCCAGGTATTTTTCTGCTCAGTTTCCTGTGGGTTAATTTCCTTCCCCAGTTTCTCCTGAGGAGTGGGGAGGCCATTCGTGAGGTACACAGCTTGACTCAGGATCACCAGAGTTACCCACAGGCGTATCCCTCTGCCCTTCCCTTCGCCCATTGGGGTGCCACCAACGGCGGGGTGAGCCATCTTCTTGGCAGCAGGGATATTCTTCCAGGCCCTCATTGGTGCTTCTCTGAGCATACTGTCTTTTATACTGTTCCCACTTGGCTAATTTCACCTGGTCAGAATTACAGGGTACCTTTACTGTTCATCTACATTCAATTGCAAGTGGTTCTGCTTTTTTATTCAATTTTCTCCTTATCCCATTTGTGAAATAATGGAACTACTCAAAGGAATCTAATTTAAAAAAATCTGCTTCGGTGGCAATATACAGAAAAAGGTCGGTAAGATTTCGTTCTTGTTCTAAGCAATTTTCACACAAACTCCAAGGCTTAGTACCATGATAACAATGAGTTACCCAAATTTCCCCACAATACCCGCACTTGAAATGAGCAAAAGGATAGCAGGGACACCCTGCTTGGTTATAACTTAGCCGGTATCTGTCGGTCATCGGGGGTCTCGATGAATCTTTATCTTCGAGTCTCCTGGAGCCAAGGTGACTTTCCACTGTGGAGAGCTATCTTGCTCTTCAATTCTTTTTACTCGCGATGCATGGGTCCACCCTCTTTCGGCAGTTCTCACGGCTGTGTCGGTGGTGAGGAGAACAAGAAAAGGTCCTTCCCAATGAGGTGACAAAGGCGTCTCTTTCCACGCTTTTATCAGTACTTTGTCCCCAGGCTGGATCCGATGAATAGCGAACCTCAGAGGTGTGCTTTGGGCTATCAGTCCACGTTTTCGGAATTCCTGTAAATTTTTATTTATTAAGACAAGATAAGATTGGATTTGGCAGTCTTCCACCCGCGGGTGGTTGACTGGCATTCCATGTTCATATGGCATTCCATATAACATTTCAAAAGGGGATAACCCCGACTCTGAGTGGGGTTGTGTTCTAACATTTAAGAGAGCTAAAGGTAGGCATCTTATCCAAGACATTTTGGTCTCTAGCATAAGTTTGGATATCTGAGCTTTTAATGTTTGATTTATCCGTTCCACCTGTCCTGAGCTCTGGGGGTGCCAGGGTGTGTGATATTCCCATCTGATTCCCAAGGCGTCTGCTAGATGTTTTATAATTTTGGAAGTGAAGTGTATTCCCTGGTCAGAATCAATGGAGTCAGGGATCCCATATCTAGGTATGATATCTTCTAATAACCTTCTTACTACTGCTTGAACTGTAGCTCTGGGGCTGGGGTATGCTTCCACCCAGTGGGTTAATTGGTCCACTATTACTAATAGATATTTATGCCTTCCTACTTTTGGTAACTCAGTGAAATCTATTTGAACTCTCCCAAAGGGGCGGTAAGCCAAAGGGCGTCCTCCCAGTGTGACCCTTCTACTTCTTGATTTATTTATTTTCTGACATGTCATGCAACCTTGGACTTCCTGCTTTGCTATTTCGAAAATCCCTTTACATCCAAAGAATTTTAGGAACTGTTCGGCTAATGCTTGAGTTCCCCAGTGAGTCTGCAAGTGTAATCTCTTTAGTATTCTCCGGGCATAGGCTTTTGGAAGTAATTCCCTGCCATCAGGTAATTTCCATTTACCTTCTTCTAAGGTTCCCCCTATTTTCTTAAAATCTTCAATTTCCCTTTCAGTGGGTTGTGGGAGAAGGTCCTGAAATGTTCCCCCCGGGGGATCATCTGGGACGCTTAGTGTGAGAAGAGCTGCTCTTCTGGCTTCCTGATCGGCTAAATTGTTTCCCCTTGTTCTAAATTGCAATCCTGTTTGATGACTTTTCACATAAACTACTGCGATAGCCTGAGGCTCCCTTATTGCTTCTAGTATTTCCCTTATCAGATCCTCATGCACTAGACTTTTTCCTTGAGTATTTATTAGTCCTCTTTCTTCCCATATCTTTCCGAAAGTATGCACCACCCCAAAAGCATATTTAGAATCAGTAAAAATGGTTCCTATTCTTCCACATAGTTCCCTCAGAGCCTGTAATACTGCATATAATTCACAAGCCTGTGCTGACCAAGATGCGCTTAAAGGTCCTGATTTTATCACCTCCCCTGTTTTCCCATTTATAATAGCATAACCAGATTTTCTTTTCCCTTCTATGACTTTAGCTGAGCCATCCACAAACCACTTTTCTCCTTCTTCTAGCTCCTCATCTTCAAGATCTGCCCTTACCTTTGTTTGTAACTCTATTAAATCCGACCAATTATGGGTGGGCTCCCCGGATGCTTCTCCAAAAAGAAACTCTGCCAGATTATTAGCTTTTGTTGTCCTTCACTCGAGTTCAGGGGCATGAATGAGAATGGCTTCATGTTTTAAAAGTCTAGCATCCGTAAGCCATTTTTCTGCCTTCTGTTGTAAGATCGTTCTTACATCGTGTGGATTGTAAACTACCAGGGGAGCTCCAAAAGTGATTTTCTTGGCTTCCTCCACTAGCAATGCTACTGCTACTATAGCTTGTAAACAGGTGGGCCAGCCCCGGCTTATAGGGTCTAATAATTTAGAAAGATAACCTACAGGTTTCTTGTGTCCCCCCCAGTCCTGTGTGAGAACCCCATGTGCTGTATGATTGTTTACATCAATGAATAGTTGAAATTTCTTATTTACGTCTGGGAGGCTCAAAACAGGGGCTGCTATCAAAGCTTCCTTTAATCGCTGCAGACCCCTATCATCCTGTTCAGTCCACTTTACCTTTTCTGTAGTTAACTTCTCATACAGGAATTTTATCTTTTCATTATATCTTTCTATCCATTGCCTGCAGAATCCTAGAAGTCGTAATAATTGGCATACCTGCCTTTTTGTCTTTGGGGAAGGTAGCTCTAATATCCCAGCTACCCTTTCCAGATCCAACTTTTTCTTTCCCCTAGTGATCCAGTGCCCGAGATATTTAACTTCAGGCTCTGTGAACTGTAATTTCTGCTTTGATACCTTTAAACCCTTTTCCCCCAAAAAGTTCAACAACTGAATGGTACATTCTCTTACATCGTCCTCGGTTTCTCCGGTGACTAATAAGTCGTCTACATATTGCAGGATTTTTGTCCCTCCTCTCGGGGAGAACTGACTCAGTAATTGCACCAAAGCTTGCCCAAATAAGTTGGGAGAGTCTACAAAACCCTGAGGCAGGGACGCCCATCTTAATTGCTGCTTACGATTTGTCTCAGGGTCTTCCCATTGAAATGCAAAAAAATCGCGACTGCCTTCAGCTAAAGGGCAGGTCCAAAAGGCATCCTTTAAGTCAATTACACTATACCATGTATCCTCTGGGGAAACCCTATTCAGAAGCATATATGGATTGGCTACCACAGGAAACCGAGTTTTGGTTCTTTCATTTATCGCTCTCAGATCCTGTACCAATCTGTAACTCTCGTCAGTCTTTCTTATGGCTAATATGGGTATTGTGTCGGGACACACATGGTTCCAGTATTCCCTTACTTATTAAGTCATCGATTATGGGCTTTAACCCCTTCCTCCCTTCCAGGGGAATTGGATACTGTTTTACCCTTATGGGGTCCCCTGGTCTCTCGATTTCAATGTTAATAGGGTCCATGTTCAGCCTCCCGGCTTCCTTCCCCGGATGCCATACTTCTGAGTTAATTTTCTGTTCATCCTCAGAGGTGAGTTTATAGACACTAACTACCAACTGTGAATTTCTCACAATCAGATTAATCCCCAAAGCTACCATCAGATCCCTGCCCAACAAGTTATAATCCGCTTCTTCCACTAAAAGCATATCCCCTAAACAAATTTTATTCTCTGCTTCAATTTCCACATTCTTCACTATAGGAACCTTAAAGGGCTCCCCTTTAGCTCCTATGACTACCATAAATTCTTTGCTCACTGTGTACCCTGGCGGCAACTGTTTAAAGGTACTTTTTTCCGCTCCAGAATCCACTAAAAAGTCCATTTTTGTTCCTTTGGGTCCAATTTTAAGGGTTATGAGGGGCTCCCGTGATGTTAAGGACCCTAAAATAAAAAGCCCCCGACACCCCTACTCCTCTTTAAACGTTTTCTCATCTTGGATTCTTTTCTTACAGTCTCTCTTTATGTGCCCCTTTTTCTTGCAATAGAAACACTCTGGTCCCTCCCCCTGATCCCCAAGGGCCCCTTTCTGTGGACGGACTGGTCCTTTTGAGGGTCCCTTCTTCGGGATTCTTCCTGTATTTTGGGGACGATCCTGCTTTTGGGCTTCCCTTACTGCAGCCACCAATACTCTAGCCTGTGCCTTTTGTTTCTCTTCATCTCTCCTCATGTATATCTTCTGAGCTTCCCTTAGCAATTCCTGTAGCCCCTTCTCCTGCCACCCTTCGATTTTTTTCTAATTTCCTCCGTATGTCCTCCCATGATTTCACCACAAATTGGGTTTTCAGCAACACCTCCCCCACTGGAGAATCAGGATCTGTCCCAGAGTATACTTGGAGACTTTTTCTTAATCTCTCCAACCACTCTGTAGGGGTTTCCTCTTTCCCTTGGCACTCCCCAAATACTTTGCTCAAATTCTGCCCCCGAGGTACCGCCTCCCTGATTCCCTGTATTATTATGTTTCTCAAATCAATCATATTCCTTCTTCCTTCTTCAGTCTGAGCATTCCATTGGGGATCCTGGCTTGGCCATTTTTGATCCCCCGGTGTACTCTGAGCGTTCCTCCGTTCCCACTCCCACACCCCCGCTTGTCTTATCATTTCTCTTTCCTCAGTATTGAACAAAGATCTTAAGATTGCGGTGAAATCTTCATACGAGTAGATACTGGTTCCCAAAAATTCGTCCAACCTTTCAGACACTCCTAAGGGGTCATCCATAAGCTTTCCCATTTCCTTTTTAAATGCCCTTACATCGTTAGTATTAATTGGGACATTTACGAAACCGATAACACCAGGGACTGTGGGAACTTCCCTTAAAGGTAAGAGGTTAGTCTTATCGCACTCCCCTTCGCTTTCTACCTCATTTAATTTTTTTAGTTGTCTCCGAGTTCTTCTCGCAGGTGGAGTGTGCTTATTTTCTATTAAAACTGGCAGGGTGGGGGTCGTGGGGCTGAGGAATGCCGCTAAATCTAATTCAAGTGGTTGGGCATCAGGGAGGGGGGTAGGGGTCAGGAGAGATTGGGGTATCCCTTGTGAAGGTCGGGGTGCAGGGACGGGCTCCAAGGGAGGAGGGAGCCCTGTTGATGGGAATGGAGCCGCCCCTTGTGGGAGTTGTGGTTCCAGCGGAGGAGCAGAGGGTATTGGTGCGGAGCTGCGGGCCCCCTGTCCTGAGGGGAACCCCACTCCCACGGGGTCCTGAGGGTTTCCTAGGTTTGGAGGGGGTGGAGGCGATGGTACAAGGTAGGGTGGGGGGAGGTTATCTAAAGAATCCTAACTATCACCTGAGGCGGCCCCAGGTCCCCTTAGTTTCACCAGCAAGAGCAGCGCATCAATTTCTCCCCAAATGAGTGCATAATCTTGTTCTTCCTTGCTTCCTCCCCCCTTCACATGATTTACTAAAGCCGCACAAATCCATTTTTCAAAGGTACCAAAGACAGGCCATATCACATGATCCCATACTTCCACCCCTCCCCATACTTCGATACAGTAATGAATCATTTGTCTTTTCGACCTCCTCCTTCTCACAGAACATTCCTCCCAATGTTCTAACATCCACTCCAAAGGACTTTTGATCGGGATTTCAGGGAGACCTTTAACAGTTCCCTTCTTAGATTTCCCCTTAGCTCCTTCCTTGGGTTTACTTTTCCCTTGTCCCATAATGTAAATTCACCGGTTACTGGCCCTTTAAGGGTGATCAATTCCCCCCTCGGGGTTTTCCCAGTGATCACGAGCTCTTTTCTCCTACTCACTCTCCCCTGGACCGTTCCTGGTCCGAGACTGAAAGGTTTACCAGTCCCGGAACTCCCGTGAGGACGTATCCTTCCCTTTCAGCCTTCCTGTGACCGATCCCCCCTCTGAAACCCTCCCCGAGTTTCTGGGCTTGACGTGTGAGGTGCGTGTTTTTTCTCCCGAAACTTTCACTTCCCCCGCAACCGACCACACCCCTCGCGGGGAAGTGGAACTGCGATTTTGGGGTCCCCACTCGCTTCGTGATAAAATCACGTCTCACTCACACGCTCGGTCACCCCCACTCAACCACGCAATACTTACGATCCTTTTCCTGCGTGGGCTCTTTGTGCACGTAGATTTTTATGAGTTGATCTTCTTCACCGTGGCTCCAGAGGATCTGTTCCCCAGACCCCCCTTTGAGTTCACTTCGAGCTCGCACCTAACCTAAATCCCTTTTAAGTGTGGCTTTTCGTTTTAAGTTCGTCGTGTGGCTGATCGGTTCCGCACGGCCCCGCCGACTCTGCCAGGCCGCTGAATTTCAGCAGGGCGCCTCCTGGTCAGGGACGGGGGTCCGAGGGTCCCAATATCATGCCAGAATCACATCGGGGTCACCAGAATTGTTATAAATAAGATTGACCAAATTTTTAGAAATCAAAATTTAGAATTTTATTGAGAGACAAAATGACAGTCTCGGACAGCCACAATTAAAAGGACAGTGTCGAGCCCTGGGGTTTCGGCACTGGGTGAACAAGATAACACACTCTGTCATTATGTCACCTCCCCAAGTTCACATTTTTGGTCTGAAGCAGTCTCTTTTTATATGCTGGTTCGCTGAGAAGAGACGAGACTCTCATGTTGTCCTCGTCCATGGCAGCTTCATTAACTATTCATGTTTGGGTCTAGGAGTCCTGAATAGCTTTTCCTGGGTTAACAATGACCTTAATGGTTGAGCCCAGGTGTGTCGCAGATATGGTAATGTCCAGAAGAGTCCGATGAGATATGAAGAGATATGATAATGTCCGGAGGAAGCAGGTGAGCTACACCCCTGATGTTATCAGTGGTTCTTGAGTAGCTTATCTGTTCCTTCCGTGCCTTTTGTGTTCCCTTTCAGGGTTCCCCAGCAGAGGTACGTCACTGACATTTCTCTCCCGTCCTAGTGTCCCTGTTCCGGGGTTTTGTTGCCAGCAGAAATATTTTATACAGTTCCTGTATGGCTTTTATGTTTTACAGACTATATTCTTACATGAATTAACCTTATATATATATCACAGCTTTTATTAGAACATGTACAACTTATACTTTTTATGGGTGTATTACAATACAGACATATTCCACACGAATTAACTCTTTGGACATACATTACAGATAACAACTGAATTTGCTCATTCAGACTAGGTAAATCACCTTCACTGCACAAATGTTCCTGTGTGATGTCATTGTAATCTCTGTCCTGAGCATCAGGAGTTTGCTGAATTTCCTGCAATACTGTTTTCAAAGCTTTTATCCATAATCCTTCCCATAGGTCATACTCTGAGGGAGTTAATAGGCATCTGAATAAATCTTTAATGTCATTGGGTACCATCTCGTTTGAATTGAAGGTAGCTTTCATCATGCCCTTAAAGACTTCACTGGATCTCCCAAATTGTTTCTGCATTTTACACAGCTCTTTTTTATCTTGGTATGAAAAAGGCAGATACTCTTTACGCACATGTCTTTTGCCTACATATACAACAGGAGCCACAGATGGTATGCTTTCTTGATCATTATTCTGAGTTGCTAAAAATCCCACTGCTTCTCTATTACCCAGGCAGCCAGAGGGTGTTGTCCCACCCCGTCCCTGGGGTCCAACTCTTCCCTTCTCCCCCGGGGCCCCAGGCTAGGCTGCTCCTTAGCCCTTGCAGCGGGGGGACCACTCCCCCCGACTCCGGTGCTGCGGGCTGGCAGCCGCTCTTCATTCTCCATCCCCCATCCGCGCTGGCACCGGTGACTGCAAGGGACCCTCCCCGCTCCCCCTTGGCGCGGCCGCTCGGAGGGAGGGGGAGGCACTGGGGAGAAGGGTGGGGTGGGGGATTGGGTGAGAGATAAGGGGTCGGGGCAGGAAGTGGGGGGAAGAAGGGATAGTGGGAAGGAGGAGGAATGCAATGGCGTCTGCCATCAGGGCTGACGGCGTGGTGCGAGCCCCCCAGGGTCTGATCCACGTGGCCAGAGCCCCGAGAGGAAAAAAGTGCATCTTGCTAGGGAAAACAGGTGGGAGAGGAGGGTATAAGGACGATGGGTGGGTTTGAGGAGCAGAATCCAGTATGGAATCAGGGAATCCCTGCTTCTCGGGAACAGGGAATTGCTGAGAGCATGGCTGGCTGCTGTTTTCTGCTTCTAACAGCTTCTTGCGTACTTGTAAAAATATTGGAATAAATAAAGAAATTTTGTTTTCCCCATTTTCAACTTTTAATGTTATTAATTTTCCCACATCATCCCAAAATGAAACCGAATTTATATCTTGTAAAGTACTGTCTGGAATCTCAGCTGACAGCCAGGAAATAAATTTGATTAAGAGCTTATCAGGAAATTTTAGACCTGTGGAAATGTTTCTAAGTTGTTTAAAAGCACTCTTTTGATTTCTCGATAAACGTATGCCCATGTTTCTGATATTTTAAAAGGCAAACTGTTGGAAAAATCTTAACCTCTGACGTGAAAAAGCAAAGACGCCACCGCGTCCTGCTCGCTCCCGAGGTATCAGAGGCACGGCGGGCTGGCCGCGGCTCGGGGCGGCTCTCTGTAGCCGCTTCTCCCGACTGCGGGGACACGGGCAGGGGGGTGTCCCGGTGCCGGCTTCTGTCCCGGGACCCTCCCGTAGCTAGCCCACCCCAAAAACGCGCGGTTTTCCCCGGTACACGGAACTCCAGCCGTTCCGCAGAGAAAGAAAATCTCTAACAGCGTTACGCAACACACTGCAGCGCAGGGTCCTAAAGCCCTCTCACTATTACACTATAGGGATCTTCTAGCGGACCCTGGGGCACCTGCTGCAATGTCACCCAATCAGGATGAAGAGGTGGACAACTTATTCTATAAGAAACTGAACAATGTTTCAGGATCATCAGCTCTTGTTCTTGTAGGTGACTTCAACCTACCAGACATCTGCTGGGAACTTAATACAGCAGAAAAACAGCAATCTAGAAAGTTTTTAGAGTGTGTGGAGGATAACTTTTTGTCACAACTGGTGAGCAAGCCCACCTGGGGAGGGACTATGTTAGACCTATTGTTCACAAATAGAGATGGACTGGTGGGTGATGTGGAGGTTGGAGGCCGCTTGGAGCACAGTGATCATGAAATTATAGAATTCTCGATAATTGGTGAAATAAGGAGAAATATCAATAAGATCTCTACACTGGACTTCCGGAGGGCAGACTTTGGCCTATTTAAGAGACTTATTCAGAGAGTTTCTTGGGAAGCAGTCCTTGAAAACAAAGGAGTCCAGGAGAGATGGGTGTGCTTCAAGACGGAAATCTTGAAGGCACAGGAACAGACTGTCCCTGTGTGCCGAAAGATGAGTCGACGAGGCAAACGTCCAGTCTGGATGAGCAATGAGGTTTTGAAGGAACTTAGAAATAAAAAAAAGATGTATCATCTTTTTAAGGAGGGACTGATTTCTCAGGAAGTATTTAAGGGAGCTGCTAGGGCATGTAGAAAAAACATCAGGGAGGCCAAAACCCAGTTTGAACTTAACTTGGCAACTTCTGTTAAAAACAATAAAAAGAGTTTTTACAAATATATCAATGATAAAAGGAAGGGTATAACCAACCTCGGTTCCTTATTGGATGAGGCAGGCAACTTAGTAACTAAAGATGAGGAAAAAGCGGAAATGCTTAATGCCTTCTTTGCCTCAGTCTTTATTGGTAGGACAGCTTATCCTCAAGACAACTGTCCTCAGGGGTTGGTAGGTGGTGCCAGGGAACAGAATGGTCCTCTTGTTATCCAAGAGGAGGCAGTCAGAGAACTGCTGGGACACTTGGATATTTATAAATCAATGGGACCAGATGGGATCCACCCTAGGGTAATGAGGGAGCTGGCAGACGAGCTTGCGAAGCCGCTCTCCATCATTTGTCAGGAGTCGTGGCTCACTGGCGAGGTTCCAGGCGATTGGAAACTGGCCATTGTAACACCCGTTTACAAAAAAAAGGTAGGAAGGAGGATCCTGGTAATTACAGGCCAGTTAGCCTGACCTCAGTACCAGGTAAGATAATGGAGCAGGTCATACTGAGTGCTATCACACAGCACTTACAAGATGGCCAGGGTATCAGACCCAGTCAACATGGGTTTACAAAGGGTAAGTCATGTCTGACTAACCTGGTCTCCTTCTACGACCAGGTAACTCCTCTGGTAGATGCAGGAAAGGCTGTGGATGTTGTCTATTTAGACTTCAGCAAGGCCTTTGATACTGTCTCCCACAGCATACTCCTAGATAAGCTGGCAGCCCATGGCTTGGACAGGAGCACTCTTCGCTGGGTTAGGAACTGGCTGGATGGCCGGGCCCAGAGAGTGATGGTGAATGGTGCAGCATCCAGCTGGAGACCAGTCACCAGTGGTGTCCCTCAGGGGTCTGTATTGGGACCAGTTCTATTTAATATTTTTATAGATGACATGGATGAGGGCATGGAGTCCTTCATTAGTAAATTTGCAGACGACACCAAGCTGGGAGCTTGTGTTGATCCATTGGAAGGGAGGAGGGCTCTGCAGAGAGACCTAGATCGGTTGGATGAATGGGCAGAGTCCAACAGCATGAAGTTTAATAAGTCTAAGTGTCGAGTTCTACATTTTGGCCACAAAAATCCCCTACAGTGTTACAGGTTGGGGACAGTGTGGCTGGACAGTGTTCAGGCGGAAAGGGACCTGGGGGTGCTGGTCGACAGCCGGTTGGATATGAGCCAGCAATGTGCCCTGGTGGCCAAGAAGGCCAATGGCATCCTGGCCTGCATTAGGAATTGTGTGACCAGCAGGAGTAGGGAGGTCATTCTTCCCCTGTACTCGGCACTGGTGAGACCACATCTTGAGTACTGTGTCCAGTTCTGGGCCCCTCAGTTTAGGAAGGATATTGAGATGCTTGAGCGTGTCCAGAGGAGGGCAACGAGGCTGGTGAGGGGCTTGGAACACAAGCCCTATGAGGAACATTTAAAGGAGCTGGGGTTCTTTAGCCTGGAGAAGAGGAGGCTTAGAGGTGACCTTATTACTCTCTACAACTTCCTGAAGGGAGGTTGTAGACAGGTGGGGGTCGGTCTCTTCCACCGGGCAGCAACTGACAGAACAAGGGGACACAGTCTCAAGCTACGTCAGGGAAGGTACAGGTTAGATATTAGGAAAAAATTTTTCACTGAAAGAGTAATTAAGCACTGGAATTGTCTTCCCAGGGAGGTGGTGGAGTCACCATCTCTGGATGTGTTTAAAAAAAGACTGGACATGGCACTTAGTGCTGTGGTCTAGTTGAGGTGTTAAGGCATAGGTTGGACTTGATGATCTTAGAGGTCTCTTCCAACCTCATTATTCTGTGTGATTCTGTGATTCTGTCAGGGTTTTCTGTCTAAAGGTCGACTCACTTTCGTAGTAAAAGCGAACTCCCGACCCTGTCCTGGCACCCCGAGCTGCTCGAAAGCAGCCGATAGTGGCCAGGTAGTTGCACTTCCCAAAGAGCTTTATTAACCCCTGAAATAGGGAGTCCCTCTTCATGCGTGGGCTTATTAATATTTCATAACAAACCGACGTTGGGGGCCAACTGAAACTACACTTCCCTCTAGCCACCCCTGGCTCTCACTAGCTCAGTTATTCAGGGGTTTTAGGGAAATATATTTCAGAGAGACAGAATAGAGATTTCAAAAGAGTGGCTCTCACCCCCAGCTTCCGTCCAAGCTTTATTCTCAATGTGATGTTCCAGGAGGCCGAGGGGAGAGAGAGTGAACCAGGAAGAAACAGGGGTATATCTAGTTTTGGGCCAAGGAAAGATATTGGCCCTGAGGCAATAGGGTCAGGAGTAGGTATGATAGGGAAAAAGGGTTGAACTACATAGCACAGGTTTCAGGGGGACTCTGAGGGGAAAAAACATTCCTCAGAGGAACACAACAGTGGCTGAGTGCTGGAGTCCTGCCAGCACCTAGCAATTGCCCCAGCCAGTGACAGCTGGAAAATGGGCTTGGATCTGCAGTGTGGAGGCACCAAAGAGCTGGTGCCTGGGCGGGAGCATCTGGCTGCTGGGCTCACTGAAGCTCCATCTCTTGGCTTCTGCAGCGCTATGGCCAAGGGCGCACGGGGTCCTTCTGGAGCTCACAAGGCTTTGTTGCTTTGTTTTCCCTTTTGGGAAACCTGTGTTTGGCTTGTGGAACTGTTCTGCAGTTTTCCAGAGGAATTCTTCACTTCTCCAGGGTCTTTTGGCCCACCTCTCTTTTGGTTTTCCAGAAACTGCAAGGAGCTGATTGTGTTGTCCATGAAGCTCTGGGGGTCCATTCTTGTCCCGTGTGGCAAAAGAAACCAACCGTGTAGTTCTGAACCCTTCTTCTGAGGCAAAACCCAGAAGCAGCAGGTTTCTGTTGGTCCATTTTGGGTGAAGTCTGCAGCTTTGAAAACTGCATTGGAGCCTCGAGTGGAGTGAAGCAGCAAGTCCTTGACTGCTCTCTTGTGTTGCTAAGAACAGCAAGGACATCTTGAAATGCTGGATGCTGGATTTGAAGTGCAATGTGCACCTCTGTGCCTGGGGAGCTGCCTGGGACAAAAGGAGCCAGGGGTGCGGGTCCAGAGCAGCTGAACAGGAGCCAGCGTGTGCCCAGGTGGCCAAGAAGGCCAAGGGCATCCTGGCCTGGGGCAGCAAGAGTGGGGCAGCAGGAGCAGGGCAGTGACCGTCCCCCTGTGCTGGGCACTCTTCCTCAGAGTTGAACTTCTCACCCTGCTCTCTTGTGCATGTCTGCTGATCCTTTGGGCACAGTCCAAGCCATAAGGCTGCTCTCATCGAGTTCCAGGCGCCCAAGGAGCCTTGTTATCTCAGTGTCCTTGGGAGTTTAGCAAACCTGCATCCTGTTCCACTGAACATCCTTCTCCTGATCAGCTCTCCTTGCATTCCTTCATGCTGTTCTCGTGTGCACGTCCTGTCTTTTCCTTCACAGGCCTATTTCTAATCAATGCCTTCTCATTTCTACTCCCGTATTTCAATCCAGGGATCCGCCCAGCACCTTGTGGAACAGCAGGACGTGGAACACAGTGGGGATGTGTCAGCAGCAGTGACACCCACTTCAGCAGGGGCAGAGAGTGGTGCACACGAGAGCCTCAGCCCCTCAGCTGATGAGCCGCTCTTCTTGAATGCAGCTGAGCACACGCACACTGAGGTGGTTAAGGAGGCCGTGCTTGTGGCCCGGAGAGCCTTGGAGGAGCCAGAAGATCCCTGCGAGCAGAAACAAAGTGGAGATGAAGAGATGGGAGCAAAAGCCAGAGCAGCAGAGGCAGAGAGCCCTGCCTATGTCCCACACAGCCCCAGAGCCGAGGGCCTGCTTCTCCTGGACACAGCCCAGTCCATGGCAGCCTCAGCAGAAGGGACAGAGAGCCCAGGACATACTGTGCACAGTCCAACTGCTGACGCTCCGCTAGTCCTGCACCACAGGGACTTCCTCCAGACTGAGGGGCTTAAGAGGGCTGTGCTGATGGTCCAGGAGCCATTGGAATAGCCAAAAGAAGCGCAGAAGCAGGAAGGAAGCATGCAGGAGGCAGGAGCACGCAGAGACAGAGAGCCTGGCACATGCCCCACACAGCCCCACAGCCCATGACCCACCTCTGCTGGAAACAGCAGAGTGTGACAGGAGGGGCTTTCCCCTCTTTTTTGTCTTCTTCTTTTGTAGGGTTTGAATGGATAAAAACCAATCTATCTATCCACCTATACATGTACCTATAGATCCATTTATATAGACACCTCTATTTATATAGACACAAATAGGTACACATGTGTATATATTTATAAATACATACACACATATTCCTCTATCTATATCCATGTCTATATCTGTATCCACATGTGTAATGCACCCCTAGGAGTTAGTTACTCATACCTGACTTAGAAATGTGTTTCTTCCCTCTCCCTTACCTGGCAAAGGCAGTTCCAATCTCCCTCCTACTCAAATGTGCTTTTCTTTTCTATTCCACACAAAAATCAGAAGAGAATGGAAACATGAACACCACCAACCCAGTACTTCAAAAGCACTGAGATGGTTTCTGTCATTAATAAACACCATTACCTTCTTGGTCTTGATTTGTGTTGGGTCTTTTTCTTGGCTTCTTTGTTGGTTTGTTGGTTGGTTTGATGGTGTGGGCTTCTTTTTCCTCTCCAGTGGCTTAGCACCAAAGAGGAGATTTCCTGGCTTTAGGCCACCTCTGTAAGAACCCCATCCGGAATAGTCGGACACCAAGTTTAGAAACAATTTCAACCTACAGAAAATTCCATCTGGAATCACCATGGCATTAAACTAGGAAGATATGTAAACAATCAATTCAGCCTCACTGTTACATTTCTTGGAGGTTGGGCAAGGAAACTTAACCAAAGAAATGACAGGTTTCAAGGTTCAGACTCTCTGATGCTGAAATAACCCCACAATAAATAGTCCTTTGGAAGATGTTTCATTTTTGAAAGCCATACCTAGAGATGGCAGTAATAGCATGGATAGGAAGGTAGTGCAGAGAACACTGGAAGAGCATTTAGCTAAACAGATGTCAGAATCCAATGCTCTCTCAGCACATTCTATGAAGCATTCCACACATGGAAGGTGCCAGCACTAATATCAACTTGACTCATTTGAAGGTGGTTGATACTACATGGGATTTCTGATTTTACATAATGGTCCAAAAAAGCACAATCAAAATAGAAATGACTGTTAGGAAAATACAGCAATTGCAAGACCCAGTTGAGATGCCAGTGGGACTCCCATGACTTTTCTCTGTAGCCTACTCAGCAGCACAACTCTGAGGCACTTCTGTCTCTGGGAGGACAGGCCAGCTGAAGCAATGGTTGAAAGCAGCTGAAGGCCATTGCTCTCTTGCAGATTCTTTCCTAGTTTTCTGGATTTGATGCTCTGCATTCATTGTGTCGCACATTCCCTCCTCCTGTGCTGGGCTGGCTAATCAATCACGAAGCAGGGGACCTTGGATCGTGCCAGAGGGTCACAGAGACCTGATGAAGACTCTCCTGACTTCATCCTTTGAGACCACTGACCCAATTCGAGAGAAGAATTGCACACGTGTGAAGGACTAATAGCCTCATTTTAATACAGAGCAGGGATGGGATGTGCTGGGGTTATGCATATGTATTGTATGTATGATCTAGGAAAATAAATAGAGGGCAAAGAACCTTGTTCGGGGCGGGCATGCCTTTGGGAGATGACTCCCATATTTATTCACTCCCAGTGAATAAACATACCACATTCTAACTTTAATTAGTCAGAGGGTTCTTTCCGTGACTATATCAGTTTTCAATGACTCAAGGAAATGTGATTTATTGCTCCTGACTTAGTGGAGCAATACAAAAAATGTAACACATAAGACAACACAGATCTAAATTAGACAAAATCCTTCCCTTGAAATCAAGGTCAGGTTTTGGTCCCTTTTCTTTTGAGATAAAATTTTTGAGGGATTTTTTTGTTTTGCAACAGCTGTGTTGCCACAACCTGCATTTTGCTGAGCTTAAAGATCATCTCTTGAGCATGCCACTCATGGGAGCCTAGCACATGAAAATTGTTATAAACTACTCAAAATCCGGGCAGGAATGAGTAAATAAAATTTAATTTGAACCCATGAAAAGTCACAAAGCAAAGGGGGGAACAGCACTGGGAGCTTGATGGGATTCCTGCCCACCAGAGGCTCCACTCACAAAGTGGCATCTCTGCCTTTTATAGACTGAGACTGCATGTCCTGGGGTGACTGTGTATCCCCAATCGTCTGTTGGGTGCAGGGGGGAGGGCAAGCGCGGTTTGTTTTTCCCCAGGAAAACTCTGCTCCTCAGAGGGACCTTGAAGCGGGGGAGCTGGAACTCAGCAAGACTAAAGAAGCTCTGTTGTTTTTTTTTCCCCAGCAGTTAGTTAGTTTAGTGCTAGCGTAGTTAGATGCTGTAGAATAGCTGAAGCTTTTTTTGCTTTTTTTTCTTTTTCTTTTTTTTCCTTTTTTTCCTTTTTTTCTTTTTTTGCCCTCTTCTCAGAATTGTTCCAACCTCTCCGGACTAAGGAACTGGAGGAAGCACCGGGGGCCTCCACAGGGGACCCACCCCACCAAGACCAGCCCTGCACATCTCCTTTTCTCCCAACGCCAGTGGAGACGGAGCGGTGGAGCACAGTGACAATCTTCAAGAGGAGAGACTTTCTTTAAGTTTGTTATCCCTCCGTAAGCAGCACGAAACTCTTGTCATCGGGTATTGTGCTGGGAGTGCTTTGCCTGTGTAATAAACAGGTTTTTTCCACTTCTCTCTGAGGAAGTCTTTTCCCGAACCGGTTAGAGGAGGGGAGGGGGGGCCCCTTGGGAGGATTTCTCCCAAAATCTGCCTGAAACCACCACAAACTTCTTGGCGCCCAACGTGGGGCTCAAGAGAGAGTGGAAAATCCCTGTACTGATTAATATTTAGCAGTCAATAACTATGCTGCTTGAACTCATGTCTCTTGAGGTGGGAGCCTTGATGTGTTTTAGATCTTTAAGCTTCTTTAAAGTCTTAATACCTTTGTAGTCCTTAAGTTTATTTGCATATCCAGAGATAGCCCCAATATTGTCATTAATACACAGTTTTTACAGTAGAGAGACGCGGATTAGAGTAGCTATTGGCCTTGGTTTAATGATAATAATTTGTAGGAAGTTTATAAAGGTGCTGAAGTCTTTTCCTTATATGTATGGGTCATGGTTATAGTTATTCACCCTGTTTGTGGGAGGAAGAGCAGAAGATGAAGCGTTGCAGTCTTTTGTTTCCTTCTTCTCCTCTGAATCATTTGAATCATTGCTGAAGAATGTTGAGTTTCCCCTGAGTGTTAAAGAGACCATCTTTCTGGTACGTCATCTGGTAAGCCTCCTCTATACAGTCTGCAGCTTCTCTAGCACATGGGCTGAAATTTCTAAAAGGGCTGATAAAACTCCTGACCCAGGCAGAAGAAATCCTGAGTGGTGTGCAAAGTGAGAGGATATGGGCCAACTCCTCAAAGAATTCTCTGACCCTGTAGTCTAGGATTTTCCACAGGAACAGTGGCAACATTCAGAATCCAGTAGAGCTGGGGAAATACCTGAAAGAGAGGTACCATGATGGCTCTAAGGGGGAGAAGGTCGCTGCAGTAAGCTGGGCCCTGGCATATGCTTATCGCACATTGCTAGAGACTGTAGGGCAGCAGACAGAGGCAGGGGGGAAGAGATACAAATCAACAGCTACCCCAGTCACTCAGGCTGCCGCCAACACCCCAGTTATGAAGACAGCAGCTAAACTAGAACCTGAGC
The DNA here is from genome assembly GCA_022316685.1 of Progne subis subis. Classification (NCBI taxonomy): domain Eukaryota; kingdom Metazoa; phylum Chordata; class Aves; order Passeriformes; family Hirundinidae; genus Progne; species Progne subis. The sequence continues at coordinate 102,745 of JAKJHU010000249.1, forward strand.
CTGAGTCGGCAGCTAAACCAGACAGTAAGCCTAAGCCCCTGGCAGTTGCTCCAACAAAGAAGCACACACACAAAACCGATCGACCAGTGGACGATGATGACCCAAGAGAAAGACCTTCACCAAAATCAGAAGCCAAAGCTTCCAGCACAGGATCAGAAGCCAATATTGACTCCTTTTCCCTGAAAGACCTTCAGGGCCTAAGAAAGAATTACCAACGACAACCTGATAAATCTATAATTAGTTGGTCAGTCCGTCTTTGGGATGCTGCAGGCGAGGCTACAATACTGGATGGCACTGAAGCGAGACATCTTGGATCCCTATCACATGATCCAGTTATTGACCAAGAGATGATGAGAGAGGCTAGTCCTTGCAGTCTCTGGATACAGGTCCTAAGAAGTGTAGCAGAAAGATACTTTTGTGCAGATGATCTCTATATGCAGCAAACCCCATGGAAGACCATAGAACAAGGGATTCAACGCTTGAGAGAAATAGCAGTGGCAGAGATGGTTTTCTCAGATAACATAAACACTAAGAACCCAGACTTAGTATCATGTACATCTGTGATGTGGCGAAAACTTATACGACTCAGGCCATTAGAATACGCTTCTGCTTTAGCAGTAATGAAGCGGGAGGACATGGAGGAAACTGTGCTTGATATGGCGAAGAAGCTCCAAGCATATGCAGATGCTGTGCATGGCCCAACACACGCCAGAATCGCAGCTGTGGAAACACGTCTACAAAAACTAGAGGATAAGATAGATAAAAATCATAAAAAACTCAGGGAGAAGATTAGAGAAGATCTTCTCCAAATCTCAGCAGTACAGATCAGAGGTTCTGGTACCCAACGTAGACGCTTCCCAGGTAGGGAGAGAGGGTACACTCCACGCGCTGAGCTGTGGTTCTTCCTGCAGGATTGCGGAGAAAATATGAACAGATAGGATAGAAAATCTACAGCTGCCCTAGCACAACGAGTGCGTGAATTGAAAGAAGTCAAGACTCAAAGAGGGAGTTTCACCAAAAGGGAAGTTGCTCCAGTTGCCCATAGCCGAACTGCCAGGTATGACGATGATGACATGTCCGACCCCCTTGAAGGAACCTCTAAGACATATGCTCAAGGAAAGAAAGATAACCAGGCTTAAAGGGGCCCTGCCTCTAGCCAGGTAGAGGCTAGGGAAAACCGTGTATTTTAGACTGTGTAGATTCGTTAGCCTAGCACATCTGAACCACAAAGATATGAGGCCTTAGTTGATACTAGTGCGCAGTGCACATTAATGCCATCAAGACGTAGGGGCAGACTCTATCTCTATTGCTGGCATGATGGGGGGATCACAGGATTTTACTTTAGTAGAAGTTGATGTGAGCCTAACTGGAAAGGGGTGGGAGAAACACCCTATTGTGACTGGCCCAGAGGCCCCATGTATTTTGGGCATAGACTTCCTTTGAAATGGGTATTTCAAAGACCCGAAAGGACTCAGGTGGGCATTCAGGATAGTGGCTGTAGTGACAGAGGGCATCCGGCAATTGAACACCTTGCCTGGACTGTCCGAGAATCCATCTGCAGTAGGACTCTTGAAAGTACAAGAACAACGGGTACCAATTGCCACTTCTATAGTACACCGCTGACAGTATAGAACCACTCGAGATGCTGTGATTCCCATCCATAAGATGATTCAAGAGCTGGAGAGCCAAGGGGTGGTTAGTAAAACCCACTCACCCTTCAACAGCCCCATCTGGCCTGTGCGCAAATCTGAAGGAGAATGGAGATTGACTGTGGACTACCGTGCCTTGAACGAAGTGACACCACCATTGAGCGCTGCCGTGCCGGACATGCTGGAACTCCAGTACGAGCTGGAGTCCAAGGCAGCAAAATGGTACGCCACCATTGACATTGCTAACGCATTTTTCTCCATTCCTTTAGCAGCAGAATGCAGGCCTCAGTTTGCCTTCACATGAAAGAGAGTGCAGTACACCTGGAACCGACTGCCCCAGGGGTGGAAGCACAGTCCTACCATCTGCCATGGACTGATCCAAGCTGCACTAGAAAAGAGTGAGGCTCTGGAGCACCTTCAGTATATCGATGACATCATTGTGTGGGGGAACACGGCAATGGAAGTGTTTGAGAAAGGAGAGAAGATCATCCAAATTCTCCTAAAAGCTAGTTTTGCCATCAAACAGAGCAAGGTCAAGGGACCTGCCCGAGAGATCCAGTTCCTGGGAGTAAAGTGGCAAGATGGACGGCGGCAGATTCCCACTGAGGTCATCAATAAGATCACTGCAATGTCCCCACCAACCAGCAAGAAGGAAACACAAGCTTTCCTAGGTGCTATAAGTTTCTGGAGGATGCATATTCCCGAGTATAGTCAGATTGTGAGCCCTCTTTACCTAGTCACCCAAAAAAAGAATGATTTCCACTGAGGCCCTGAGCAGCAATAAGCTTTTGCCCAGATCAAGCGGGAGATTGCTCATGCAGTGGCCCTTGGCCCAGTCAGGACAGGACCAGATGTGAAGAACGTGCTCTACTCAGCAACCAAGAACAATGGCCTGTCCTAAAGCCTTTAGCAGAAAGTGCCTGGTGAGACTCGAAGCCAGCCACTAAGATTTTAGAGTCAAAGCTACAGAAGGTCTGAAGCCAATTACACCCCAACTGAGAAGGAAATCTTAGCTGCTTATGAAGGAGTTCAAGCTGCCTCGGAGGTGATTGGTACAGAGGTGCAACTCCTCCTGGCACCCCGACTGCCTGTGCTGGGGTGGATGTTCAAAGGGGAGGTCCCCTCCACCCATCATGCCACTGATGCCACATGGAGCAAGTGGATTGCTCTTATTACGCAGTGCGCCCGTATGGGTAAACTGAATCCCCCTGGGATTTTGGAAATAATTACCAGTTGGACTGAAAGTGAAAATTTTGGCCTCACAGATGAAGAACAACAGCAAGTGACACAGGCTGAAAAAGCTCCACCATACCACCAATTGCCAGCAGAGGAGATGCATTATGCCCTTTTCACTGACAGTTCCTGTCGTATTGTAGGGATGAACCGGAAGTGGAAAGCAGCCGTGTGGAGCCCCACACGACAGGTTGCTGAGGCCACTGAAAGAAAAGGTAGATCAAGTCAACTTGCAGAACTCAAAGCTGTTCATTAGCCTTAGATATTGCTGAAAGAGAAGAGTAGCCGAAGCTCTACCTCTATACTAATTCATAGATGGTAGCCAATGCTCTGTAAAGATAGCTGAAGAAGTAGAAAGAGGCTAATTACCAGCGTAGAGGGAAACCAATTTAGGCTGCTGAGGAGTGGAAAGACATTGCTACCAAGGTAAGGAGACTACCTGTGAAAGTCCGCCACGTAGATGCCCACATCCCCAAGAGTAGAGCTAATAAAGAGCATCAAAACAACAAGCAAGTAGATCGGGCAGCAAAAATAGAAGTGTCAAAAATTGATTTAGATTGAGAACACAAGAGAGAGTTGTATTTAGCTCAATAGGCCCATGATGCCTCAGGCCATCAAGGCAGGGATGCCACCTATAAGTAGGCCCAAGACCGAGGGGTGGATCTAACCATGGGCAGTATTTCTCAGGTTATCCATGACTGTGAGACGTGTGCTGCCATCAAACAGGCCAAGCGGGTGAAGCCCCTATGGTATGGCGGGCGATGGTCCAAATATAAGTACGGGGAAGCCTGGCAGATTGACTACATCACCCTTCCCCAAACCCGCCAAGGTAAGCGCTACGTGCTCACAATAGTAGAAGCCGCCACGGGGTGGCTGGAGACCTACCCTGTGCCCCATGCTACTGCGCAGAACACAATCCTAAGCCTAAAGAAGCAAGTCCTGTAAAAGCGTAGTACCCCTGAGAGAATTGAGTCAGACAATAGGACTCATTTCAAGAACAGCCTTATTAACACCTGGGCTAGGGAACGTAGCATTGAGTGGGTGTACCATATTCCCTACCATGCACCCGCTGCAGGCAAAGTGGAGAGGCACAATGCATTGTTAAAAACCCAGTTAAAAGCATTAGGGAGGGGATCTTTCAAGAATTAGGAGCAGCATTTAGCAAAAGCCACCTAGTTAGTCAACACCCGAGGCTCCTCCAACTGAGCAGGACCCGCCCAGGCTGAGCCTCTGCATACAACAAATGGAAGTAAAGTCCCAGTAGTGCATGTCAAAAGTCTGTTAAGGAAGACAGTGTGAATCAGGTCTGCCTCAAGTACAAACAAACCCATTCGTGGAGTTGTCTTTGCTCAAGGACCAGGTTGCACATAGTAGATAATGCAAAAAGATAGAACAACCCGATGTATACCTCAGGGAGATCTGATTGTTAGGTGAAAATAATTTGTAAACATCACTATTTGCTAAATACTATTGCCATTGTCTGTACATTAAACCATGCAGAATGAAATAGAAAGAAATGTGTAAGTGAGAAGATATGTGTTAAGTGTTGAAAGTATGAGCAAGTGTTGAAGGTATGAGTAAGTAAGAAAGGAATCCTTCTGCCCTGCAGCCTGAGGCCTAGATTCAGTAGCTCAGTGTGGAACGTGACAGGAGCATGACAGGTATTGCTTGTATTGTGTTTTTTTTTGTAGGGAGAATAGATGGAAGTTTTATGTGGAATATACATTAGTTCTGTCTGTAAGTCAACGATATGGGGATAAGGGGTGGAAGATGTCCTGGGGTGACTGTGTATCCCCAATCGTCTGTTGGGTGCAGGGGGGAGGGCAAGCGCGGTTTGTTTTTCCCCAGGAAAACTCTGCTCCTCAGAGGGACCTTGAAGCAAGAGAGCTAGAACTCAACAAGACTAAAGAAGCTCTGTTGTTTTTTTTTCCCCAGCAGTTAGTTAGTTTAGTGCTAGCGTAGTTAGATGCTGTAGAATAGCTGAAGCTTTTTTTGCTTTTTTTTCTTTTTCTTTTTTTTCCTTTTTTTCCTTTTTTTCTTTTTTTGCCCTCTCCTCAGAATTGTTCCAACCGCTCCGGACTAAGGACCTGGGGAAGCACTGGGGGCCTCCACAGGAGACCCACCCCACCAAGACCAGCCCTGCACATCTCCTTTTCTCCCAACGCCAGTGGAGACGGAGCGGTAGAGCACAGTGACGATCTTCAAAAAAAGAGACTTTCTTTAAGTTTGTTATCCCTCCGTAAGCAGCACAAAGCTCTTATCATCAAGTATTGTGCTAAGAGTAATTTGCCTGTTTAATAAACAAGTTTTTTCCACTTCTTTCTGAAAAAGTCTTTTCCCAAACCAGTTAGAAGAAGAGAAAGGGGCCCCTTAGGAAGATTTCTCCCAAAATCTGCTTGAAACCACCACACTGCATCAGCCTCATTAATATTCATAAGCAGTCCTTATCTGTCCTCCTCATTGCTGGAGCCCTTCTCATCTCTTGATGGCTGCTGTGATGTTCCTCTGCCAGGTCTCCCACCAACAAGTGCCCCCCAGCCCCTCCTGCCTTTTACAAGGGGCATCAAAACTGTACTGGCACAACAGAAATACACATCAAAGGAACTGTAAACCCCAACACAACTGCTCCCCACCACACTCAACAATCCTTCCTCATTGGCATGAGCCAATCACCACACCTTATTCATAACAAAGTTAAAATGATGCTCAGTGTTGCCAAGCTTTTGGGCCGTGTTCCTTTTAATCCCTGCCCGCTCTGTCTTTTGTCCCATGCACCCAAACACAACACACACCCATCCACACCCCCATAGAGAGTTCTTAGTTCATTGCTGGTTTGGTTGCCTGGATTTTGTTTGCTTTGGTTGTTGCTGGTTTTCCCTTGTTGTGCCTTAGCTGACCTGTAGGCGGTAGAGTGAATCCCACCAACCAAGTTGTTGTGCTTTGTGGCTAAATCTTAAACCTGACTTTTGCTCATGGCCCTGCCACTGATTTTGAAGCAATCTCAAAGACTGTCACTCATGACAGCAGCACCATGTCCTGCATCACCGAGGGCCCTGACAGCGCCCGTGTCAGCAAGGGCCACAGCCAGCACCCAACAAGAGAGGGACAGGCTGGAAGCGGCACGGAGCAGCCCCGCACTTGTGGCCTTGTAGCCCCTGCCGTGCCCAGAGCCCTGGGAGGCTTTGGCCACGGTGCCAGCCGACAGCCCCAGCCCCGGCCTGCAGAGCCCTGGGGCTGCAGCCCGGGCTGTTCGGGGCACGGGGAATTGGCCGGCCGGCCGTGCCAGGGCCTTGTGGGCAGCGGCTCCGTGTCCCACGGGAGGCCGGGGACGAGGGGTGTCCCTCAGGGCTCTGCCTGGGCCCCGGGGCTGGGCACTGCCTGCCTCAGGGACACCCAGGGGCACCCAGCGCAGCCTGGGCGCCTTTGCAGGGCACGGGGAGCTGAGCGGGGCAGGGGCACCACGGAAACACCGAGGGCCTGCCCGGGGCACAGCCGGGGGAAAGCCGCGCTGGAAAGCCGCCAGAGGCTGCTCAGAGCTGGCCCGGGCACTTGGGCACCTGCCAGACACAGCCCGGCTCTGAGCTGACACCGAGCCAAATACAGGAGAAATGACAGCACGTTTCTCTAGACACACACGATTATTCTGAAGTTTCTCAAGATGGCTTTCTATGAGGGAAGATTTTCAATGTTCATTTAACTTTATTTTTTACCCTTTAGAAAGAATTCCATTGTATTTTGTTATGTGTGAGGAGGGATGGGCTGGGGAAGGTTGTGTGTAATAGAGTTTTTAATTCATTATATTTTCAAAAATGAGATGTGACAAGTCCACATTGACTCCAACAGCAGGGCCTGGTTCCAGACTGCTCTGCTTTTCACAGTGAGATCTCACTTCTTTCAGATCCAGCTGTCAAAGCCCTTGAAATACAGAAAAGCTGGGAATCAGGTTAAAGCCCTTGGAGGGTTTTCTCTGTCCGTACATTCCACATCTCCCCTGGTGTCCGTTCAGCCTCTCCACTGCTGTCCTACGTGCACATTGCTGTATCCAGAGTTCAGTACGTGCTTTTATAGATAGAGAGATACATGTGAGTATTATTATCATCACTCCAGAGTTTCCTCTTTTAAATCATCTCTCAAACTGAGACAGTCTAGAAGTGCTTGGAATGTGGAATGAGTTCCAGCCTGAGCCCCACCTGATTCTGCACCAGGAGATCCAAACTAAGGGACATCGCTGCAGGTGCTTGGAATGTGGGAAGAGTTTCAGCAAGGACTCGCAGCGCATCAAGGACCACAGGATCCAGAGCGGGGAGAGGCCCTGCGAGCCTGGGCAGTGTGGGAAGGGCTTCTCCCAGAGCTCTCACTCGACCCGACACCAACGGAGGCACCGCTAAGGGAAGCGCTGCGAGTGCCCCGAGAGCGGGAAGAGCTTCGTGCGCTGCTCCAGCTCCATCCCCCGTGGGAGGATCGGCCTTGGATGATCCTCAGTGACCCCCGTTGGGCAGAGCCCTGCTGATCCGTGCTCCTGCTGATCCCCGCTGGCTGTGGGGAAGGTGTTGGAGAAATTTCTTGCCCTTCTCCCCGTGCTGCTGTGATTTGGTTGGTAATAAATTCCCTCCCTGTGCCCAGGCTGGCTCTGTTGTGGCCGCGCCGCTGCTCGGGGCGGGATCTGTCCCGATCCTTCTCTCCACTGCCGGGCCTCTCCTCGGCCCATCAGAGAAGGCACTAAAAGAATTGAGCCCATCAGAGCGCAGGGCGCTGAGGACTCCCCAGGTGCCCGCCAGCCCCACAGCGCCCCGAGCTCCTCAGCCGGACTCCCCTGGGGCTGCGGAGTCGGGGCTGCCCCGGAGCTCTCGGCTGCTCTGGGCTGCTGGGGGCACCCCCGCACCTGTGTCCTGCACACACAGGGCTGTTCCAGGAGATGCTGAAGTGCGGCTGGCACTGCATGAACGGCACCGAGCGGGGGAGGTTCGTGGCCAGGAACAGCGACAGCCGGGAGCAGCTCCTGCCCTTGGGCAGCGATGTGGGGCTGTAGGTGGGGGACATCTCCTGTGGGGAGAAGTTGCCAGGTCCTGGAACAGCGACCCGCAACGCAGGGAGTACAGACGGGCTGCGGCGGACAGGCACTGCCGGCACAACTACGAGTTGTCCAGCCCGTTCCTCGTGGAGCGCGGAGGTGAGCGTGGGCCAGAGCGTGTCCCGTGGGGCCCTGCCCTGGCAATGACCCTGGAGCGCCTCAAACCCTGCCTGGGAATCAGCCCAGAGCCCTCAGCCCTCCTTGTGTCCATCCCCGGGGCCTCCTGCCCCTCTCCGAGACACCGTGGCTCTCCCAGTCCATCCCAGTCCGTCCCAGTCTCTCCCAGTTCTCCCCCGCGTGTCCATCCCGGCCGTGCGTGGAGTTGGCGCCGCTCAGCCAATGAGAGCGCGTGTCTGTGATGACTCATCTGTTGCCAGGCAGACCCGCAGCGCCGAGTGCCGCGCGCTTCATTCCCAGTTCCTCCCAGTCCCTCCCATTTCCTCTCAGCACAGTCCCAGTCCATTCCCAGAGCTCCACTCTCTCTCTCGGTGTCCCCCATCCTCTCCCATTTCTCTCACCCCAGTCGCTCCCAGTACATTCCCAGTCCATTCCCAGTCCATCCCAGTCCCTCCCAATGCCACACCACCCCTCCCCGCTCTCTCCCAGGGACCACCAGCGTTTCCATCTCGCTGCTGCCCTCCAGCTCCCAGCCCGGCCCCGGCTCCAGGATGGATTTCTGCCCTGCCCACATCCAGCTGAGCTGCTTCCAGGGCCAGCAGGAGCTCTCGGGGCACGGGGTGGCACCGCCGTGGGCCCCAACGGGGACTGGAGCCAGCAGCTCCTGGTGCTGCTGGAAACCTCCCCGCGGCGCGGGGTCACCTCCAGCTGCCAGGTGAAGCACGTCAGCCTGGAGCAGCCCCTGAGCCGGCACTGGGGCACGGGGGAGGCACTGGGGGGAACTGGGAGAGGCACTGGCATGTGCTGGGAGGGAGCTGGAGAGAGCCTGGTTCTAACTAGGAGAGGGGCTCAAGTGTCTGGAAGGGCTGAGAAGGAGTTTGGAGGATGCTGGGGAGAGTGGGTTGGGGTTCTAGGGGTGCTGGTGGGCACTGGGAGGGAGTTGGGGGTGCTGGGTGTAACTGGGAGGGATTGGAGTGAGCCTGGAGAGGCTGGAAGGTGATCAGGGATTGGAAAGCAGGGATTGGGATGAGGTTGGTTGTGCTGGGAAGAGACTGGGAGAAGTCTTGGTGAGCCCTGGTGGAGCCGGGAAGGGACTGGGAGAGGGTTTGGGGGTCCTGGGGAGGTGGGGGGCAATTGAGGAGGCTGTGGGATCCTGAGAGGGACAGGAGGGGCTTTGGTGGGTCCTGGGGAGGCCGGGAAGGGATTGGGAGGAGGTTTCAGGGGGTCCTGGGTCAGCTGGGGGAGACTGGGAGGGAGCTTGGAGGGGCTTGGGGTGTCTGTGAGAGGTTTTGGGGGGTCCTGAGCCCTGCAGACCCCCCAGAGATGACACCGGACGCTGCCCACAGCAAGATGCTGATGGGGATCAGGGGCTTTGTGTTGGGCTTTGTCTTCCTGGCACTGGGGCTCAGCTTCAACCTGTGCAAGAAGGTGAGGGGGGGGTCCCGGCGGTCGTATCCCCCTCCCCCGGACCGTGTGTGCTCCCCCAGGGCCCCCCAGCCCAGTGTCACTCCCTTTTCTCTGCCCACAGAGCTCCTCAGCTGGCGGCGGTCGCAGCCCCTCCCCGTGGCCTCGGGCCTGGCCGGGACCCCCTGCTCCGTCCCTGAGATGATTTTGGGGGGATCGTGTGTCCCCCCAGCCCTGCTGTCACTCTGTCCCCACCCTGCTGCTCCCAGTGTTCCCAACAAAGCTTCCCAGTTTACCCCAGTTCTGTTTACTGGGGACAGTGGAGAGGGACTTGGGGGGACCCTGCGGGGGGACCATGATTCGGGAGGGGATGAACGGGCCCCAGGATGGATCGGGAATGGGGACCCCCGTGTGTCCCCCCTGTGTCACCCCGCTCTGGGGACTCCTTGGGAGGCACCTGAACCCCAGCACAGCACCCAGCCAACACCAAAAGGTGCCTGGGCGCCCTGAAGCTGCCAGGGGAATTTGGGGAGGGGGCGCAGGGGGGTGCCCAAGCCAGGCCCAGACTCCAGCACTGCACCAGCACCACATTGGGGATTAGAAAGGAGGAGGAGTGGGACCCTTCCCAAAGCAATTTGGGGGTTCTAGCACCCTCTTCTTCCCTGCTCTTCCACCCCTTCCCCTCTGCCCCCCAATCCACCAGCCCTGTCCATCATGCTTGGTTTTGGAGGTTCCAGGCCCCTCCTGCTCAGTCTGAGGTCCCATCCCCCTTTCCCTCAATTCAGGCACCTCCTGACAGCTCTTTCCTGGGAGGAGCCCTTAGTTTGGGATTTTTGGGGTGCAGTTCTGGAGGGGGACAGCTCTGTTTGGCTTTCCCCTCCCTGCTGTGGCCTCTCAGCTGCCCCCAATACCCTGGGGCTGCTGGGATTTCCCTCCTGGGGACAAGGACCTTCATTCCCTTCCAGGAGCCCAATGCCCACCTGGGGGTCCAGCTCAGGGGCTCCTTGAGCAGCTGCCCCACAACCTCTGCCAGGGTCTCCCAGCTTTGGGCTCCCCAAAGCCCTCAGCAAGCTCCAAGTCCCTCCCAGGAACCCTCAACTCCCTCAAACCCAGCATCCCCCACAGCCCCTGCAAGTTCCCCCCATGGCACCGGCCATGGCCATGTCCCCACATGTCACTGGCCGTGTCCCACCATGTCCTCACCCATGGCTGTCTCCCCACCACAAATCAATCCCTGTCATTGTCCCCCACATCTCCAGCTGTGCCCATTTCCCCTCATGTCCCCATGAATGGCGACATCCCTGGCCATGTCCATGTGTCCCCATGTCACTCTCCATGTCTATGTCCCACCATGTCTATGTCCCCCATGTCCTCACCCATGTCCCAGTTCAATCTCTTTATTTTTACCACAATGTTGGACATTTAAAGTGATGAAGAGAAGTGAAAAACAAATCAAGGTCGAAAAAAAAGGATTGTTGTGTCTGTGCTAGCTGAGGATCCATGTGCCTGGCTGGGAGGGAAGAACCTTTTTTGGAGGGGTTTCCACCCCACTGTCCCCAAAATCTTGGTCTTGGCCCCAGTCCATCATAATTTGGCTGAGCAAGACACCCTTGGGCAATAGGAAATAAAAATCGTGGAATCCCTGAGGTTCGTACAGACCTCCAAGACCATCCAGTATTCCTTGATGCCACCAGATGATAGGATTGAACGATTTGAAAGATTTTCTGGGGTTGAAAGTCAACAAATCTGCTCTTCCCAAGGAATTCCCAATGTCAGTCTGTGTCCCAATGGATGTTCCTGCCCCTGTGTTCATCTAGGTGCCCATGGGGAGCCAGGAAGATGAGGAGCATCCCAGCCAGGTGTCTTCCCAACACGGATCACCAGGACCACGGATCAGCAGGGCTCTGCCCAACGGGGGTCACTGGGGATCATCCAAGGCCGATCCTCCCACGGGGGATGGAGCTGGAGCAGCGCACGAAGCTCTTCCCGCTCTCGGGGCACTCGCAGCGCTTCCCTTAGCGGTGCCTCTGTTGGTGTTTGGTCAAGTTACACCTATGTGAGAAGCTCTTCCCACACTCAGGACACTCGTAGGGCCTCTCCCCGGTGTGGATGCGCTGGTGGGCAGTGAGGTGTGAGTTATGCTTGAAGCCCTTCCCACAGTCGGGGCAGCGGAAGGGCCTCTCCTCTCTGTGACTCCGCTGATGTACGAGGAGAGTGGTAGTGGTCTGAAACCTCTTCCCACACTCAGGACACTCATAGGGTCTCTCCCCGGTGTGGATGCGCTGGTGATATTCCAGGCTGGAGCTCCATCCAAAGCCCTTCCCACATTCCAAGCAGGTGTAGAGCCATTCCCCAGTGTGGATCACCTGGTGCTGGATCAGACTGGAGCTGTCTCTGAAGCTCTTCCCACATTCCCCACACTTGTAGGGCTTCTCCCCAGTGTGGATCCTCTGGTGTAGCCTCAGGTGGGAGCTGTATCTGTAGCTATTCCCACACTCCCCACACTCATAGGGCCGTTCCCCAGTGTGGATCCTCTTGTGCTGGATCAGGTTGGAGCTCTGCCTGAAGCTCTTCCCACATTCCCCACACTCATAGGGCCGTTCCCCAGTGTGGATCCTCTTGTGCTGGATCAGACTGAAGCTCCGGCTGAAACCCTGGCCACATTCCAAGCACTTGTGGGGCTTCTCCCCTCCAGGAGGCTTCTCCACCAGCTCGGAGCTCTGGCTGGATCTCCGGCCGCCCTCCTGGCACAGGGGGGGTCTTTGCTCCTCACAGCTCCCTGCGCTGGGTTTGCAGCCCCTCCTCATGCGGGACCTCTGGGGCTTTTCCTCCTCCTCCATCCGGCCACTCCTTGGGAATGAAAAATCCTGGTTTGGGGAGAAAACAAGAGGAGAGGGCTTTAGGCTGGGGGTTCTTCCTTGCACAAGTTCATCTCAGGAAGTCATTGGCAATGTAAGAATTGCCACATTGGTCTGTAGGAACCTCCAAAAGAAGATTCATCCCAAAAGTCCTCCAAACACCAAGACACAGATCAAAAACCTCCCGAAAAATCAAGACTCGGCCAAAACCTCTTGTAAAAGATTCAGCCCCTTGCAAAAAACCAAAGCATCAACATTCAGCTCAATCAAGCTCAGAAACACAAAGATTCACTCCCATGAAAATCATGGATTCCCCTCCCCGGTCACCTGCTGCATGTGGGGAGGGAAACACTCCTGGGGCTGGGGGGAGGCTGCAGATACAGGGAGGGCTGGAACCTTGTGCTGCCTCCTCTTCCTGCTCTTCACACTCCTGTGTCCCTACTCTTCCTCACACTCCTCTTCCTCCCACTATTCCTCTTTCTCCTGCACAATCCCACCTTCTCCTCCCACATGCATCAACATTTTGTTCTTCAACCCTGCTTCTCCTTCCCTTCTCCTCCTGCCCCCAGGCCCAGCACCACTGCCGGCTCCCTCTTCCCCCCAAACCCACAGCATCCCACCGCAGGGGCAGGGATGGAGCTGGGGCAGGTCGGGCTGGGGCAGCGCTGGGCTCTCGGCCGCTCCCACCCGCACTCGGTCCCCGCTGCAGCCGCTCCCGCCAGGACAGCGCGGGGGGGCCCGGCCTTGGCGCTCCCCCCTCCCACCTCCCCAAATTCCCCTCACGGCGGTGCCCCATGCTCTAGGGGGAATGTCCCACAAACGGGGCACCCCCAGGAAAGGAAGAAGAGCAAAGGGTCTTTACAAACACACGCTGTCAAGCTGCTTGGGGATAGGGCCAGGCACTTGGACATAAGGAAGGCACAGAAGAAGCCATCAGCTCCAGAAAATGTTATGAACTCACCACACAGACTGCTGCTCAGCCAAGGGTCTGATAAATTCATGGACTTCGAGAAGAACAAAGACTTCACAGAGCTGTGAATATTGTTACCTGTGCAGAAGTGGGGTGCATAATAAGGGGGTTATGTAGTAGGGGGTGTGGGAAGTCTGTACCTCTCAAATACTTCAGCCAGTACTAAAAGGGAGAGAGGGATGTGACCAGGAAAATTATGATGAAAAGGAGGCTGCATCCTCCAACAATTGGAGAGGCCCCATGGGAAATGTCCCATGGCCACTGCATTTTTTTATGAATAAAATTACTTTTACAGGACTCCTCTGTCTTCTTTGTGGACACAAACCTCTGGTGATGTCAAGTTTTCCACACACCTTGGGGCTCCTCTGGAATTCCTTCCACCGTCTGGGACAGCGGGCAGTGAGTGGAGCTGAAGGTGCCTCACCCAGTTTGGGTGATGGGCTCCCTTGGGTGGCGGCGGCACCGGGGATTGATTGGGTACCCGAGAGTGTCCAGGAGACAGACGAGTGACAGATCAGGGGGGCTGTGAAGAGTCACCGGGGAGAGAGCACTGAACATCTCATCAGTGAGGACACTGGCATCTTCAGGGAGCAAACATGGCAGGGAACACATGCAGGGTGGAAAAGGGAAAGCCAGGAAAGCGTCCTGGCCAAAGGGATGATGATCCCAAACTATCTCATAAGGGTCCCTTGAGAGAATGCTGAGGCAGTTTGCACATTCTCCCAGAGGTAATTGAAGGACATAGACACCCAGAGGGGCAACAAGGGAAGTTGAGAAGGGATTTAGACAACCGGGGATGGATGGTGTTGGTGTGCTGGGAAGGGTTAGGGTGAAGGCGAGTGTGCAGGAATAGGGTTAAGGCAAGAAGCAGCAGGAGGAATCTCTGTGGTAGTAAAAAGGATGATGGAAAAGAGGAGGAAGACAAAAATACTGAGGACTGGGATGTTTTTCATCAGGGTCTTATCCTCTAAATTTCTCGGCTGATCCAGATCCTTTGTATCCCCGGTTTCCAGGACAGGGAAACAAGGAGGTCAGGATGTCAGGGGGTTTCTCTGTGCTGGGGAGCAGCAGGAGCGGGCGCAGAGGTGCGGCACCGGGAGCACGGGCTGGGGGCCTGTGGGGAGCTGCGGGGCCGGGCCGGGGCTGTGGGGCAGCCGGGGCTCAGCGCCGGGCGCTGCCTGACCCCACCACCCCCGGGCAGGGCCGGCAGTGGCCCCCGGCCCCCAGGAGGCTGCGGGACGCCCCGGCCGCTGCCCGGCCCCGTGGAGCTGCCGGCCCTGCCCGCCGGGGGAGCCGCCTTTGGACACTGCGGCAGGACAGGCACCGCCTCTGGCATACGGGCTGGGGAGGGCAGGGTGAGCACAAGGACCAGGAGCAGGAAGGAACACCTGGGAAATGGGGGTGATTCCTGCAAGGATCAAGATCATCTTTGAAGGATTTTGTTTGGGTCACTGCAGAAAGGAATGCCCTTGCAGAGAGCTCAGCAGCTGTCAGAGGATGAGCACCCACAGGCACTCAGGGGGGCTGCAGCAGTGGCACAAGAAGCGCCTGGAGCAGTTGGTCACAAAGGCACAGCAGGTGAATGCAAGAAGGGGTGAGGAAAAGGCCAAGGTGAAGCCAAAGGCCATGGCAGAGTTTCTACAGCCCCTGAGGGATGAACCCCAGGGCCCAAGGGGGCCCCAGCACCCAGGGGACGGGCTCGGCCACAAGGACCTGGCAGAGGCATTGCCACTGCTAGTTCTGGGGTACCTTTGTGTCAAATGCCTGACAAGGCCGATGCTGAAGGGAACCCAGAAGTGTGGGCAGCCCCAGGGAAATAGGGAAAATCAGATACCCAGCCTCTCCAAATTACTCTCAAGCAACCAGGACAAGCGGTGTCTAAAAGCAATACCCTATTCCAAGGGAGGGAAGGAAGGGCTCACAGCCTGGCATTGAGCCCCTCTTAAAGGCAGGGCTTTTGGAGCCTGGTATCACTCCCTGGAATGCTCCAGTGCTGCCAATCAAGAAACCAGATGAAATCTACAGAATGCTGCAGGACCTAAGAATAAGAAATGAGATTATTAAAGCGAGGCACCCCACAGTCTCAGATCCTTACACCAACTGCAACCAGGTTCCCTCCTCACACTGCTACCATTCAGCACTTGATGGAAAAGATGCTTTCTGGAGATGCCCACTTACACAGGATGCTGAACAGGAGTTGGCCTTTGACTGGGAACAAGGGTTAGAAAGGAAAATGATAAAGACATGGACGGTCCTTTTGTAGGGATGTACAAAAACACCAGCCTTATTCAGGCCAGCCTTGCAGAAAATATCAAAAGAATTCACCTCACATCCAGGAACTGAGTTAATGCAGGATGTGGATTAGTTGCTTCAATCAGGAGGACAATTAGAGGTGGTAGAAGCAGCCTCTGTGAAATGGCTCTATTTTCAGGCTAAAAAGCATCTTGGAGTATTTTAAAAATATAGAGAAAATGGTGAAGAAAATGGTTAAATACATGGGACATATTTTGACTGAAGGTTTGTGGGGTATTGACCCAGAAAGGGTCAGGGGAATCTCAGAAGTAACGTCACTCAGGACTAAAAAAGAGCTGAGACAATTGTGAGGATCAATAGGAAATTGCAGGACCTGGACTGAGGATTCTCTCTTCTAGACAGAACGTTGTATGACTTTCTAACCCCAGACAGCCTCAATGTTATGGTATGGACATGAGAAAGACAACAAAACTTGAGAAAATTAAAAAAACCCAAAATGACTGATGCCCCAGCCATGGCTCTTCCAGACTCAGAAAAGGAATTGGAATTGTATATGAATGTTAAACAGGGCCATGCCAAAGGAATCCTTGTGCTACAATATTTAACCCACTGGCCAGAGTGGCCCCCTCATTGTCTGCACAATTGTGCAGCCACAGCTCTAAGGGGACCTGAGGCCTGAACACTGACAGCACAAGGAGCTCCTGTTGTTCAAGTCTGGCATCAAGTTCAAGCTTTGATAACCAAAAGAGCCGTGCTCCAGTTATTACAGTATGAAACTTGTTCAGTGGCACAGGAGGATGCAGAATTGAGGACAGGGGAAGGCTTTAACCCAGCCTCCTGTTTCAACAGCCTGGACAGGGGGCTGGCAAGAAACCCAGGACTGCATTCAAGTGACAGAGCTCCAGACCCAGCCTAGGAGAGATTTAGGAGACATTCCCTGGCCTGAGGGAGAAAATCTGGCTATGGATGCGTCTTAGAGGGCAGGAGAAGGGAAAAGAGTTACAAGACAGGCTGTTATTTAGGAAAGGGAATTAGACAAAACTCAGGTTACCGCCCACACGGTCAGCTCAACCAGCAGAGCTGTGTGTGCTTGTGAGAGCCTGGCACTGAAATGCCCTGAGCAGGAAGGCTCAAATCTCTTCTGCTAACACCATGTCACCTAACAGGGTGCCAAAAGCAATTCTGACTTCTTCAGTAATCACTGCATCACTTAGTAAGATAATTCTAAAATAAATAATTCCAAAAGAAGGACTGTGGTAGCAATAGATTCAGATAGGGGAACTCATTTTACAGGAAAGATCCTTCAGGAGTTTATGGCAGCTTTAGGAATACAATGGGATCTGAACAACCCCTGGCAACCCCAGAGCTCAGAGCAGGTAGAAAGAATGAACGGGGAAACGAAGAAATACCTTTGGAAACTGGTGATAGAAATCAAGATGCCATGGGTATGGCTTTTGCCATTGGCTTTGTCAAGAATAAGAGCCAGATCCAGGGCAGATGATCAATTCTCCCCCTTGGAACTGAGCTTTGGAATTCCCTACCCTGGTAATTCTCTACCCAGTGCACGAGGGACATAAGGGATGTGTAGTTAAAGCAGTCTGTGGCCAGAATCCTGTCTCTGCTGAAATCTCTCCCACAGGAAGCTCGGCTGGCACAGACCCTGCCTTGGGACTTTGCTCTTCACAACATCCAACCAGGACATTGGGTCCTGCCTAAGGGCTGGGAAGAAGCAGCACTGGGGGCCAAGTGGCGTGGCCCATTCCAAGTGTCCCTGAGCACAGAAACAGCCCCAGCACAGCTCAACACGGGGGGACCCCTCACCCTCGGCTCAAGGTCTCTGAAGCCCCGGAGATTTGGACGTCCCGGCTGCAGGAGGAGGATGGGAGGCTGCTGATATGGGAAACCTATAGGCATATGAAATTCAGAATTTGAGAAACATATAATGTGCTAAAACAAGTGAAGGGGAGAACAGAAATATATACAGCATATTTAGAGTTTTGTAAAAGTAGAGAAACAACTTATACCAGAACACTGGAGTGTAACTTGTTAAGTAGGACCAATTTACAGAACACATTGGAATTTATTTGCTAGGTAAAGGCCAAACAGACAAGATGTACATTGTTGTCCTAGGGTAACTTTATGATGCTTGTATCCCCAGTCGTCTGTTCTGTTTGTGCTGTATATTGAGTTCTGTGCCTTTAAGTCTGGTTCTAAGAGCAAGGAGAAGCGCGGAGTTTGTTTTGAGAAAACTGCCTGACTCCTACACATTCATCTCCAGATGAGGTGTTTGGCAGAGTCTTGGAGAGACGGCAGGACAGAGATGATTTTTCTCTTTTTGTTTTTTTCCTTTTAGTTAGTTTCAGCTAGCTAGGGCAGAGAAGTTCCCTGGACTGTTTTTTTTCCTTTTTCTTGGAACTGTTTAAACCTGCTCTGGACTGAAAACCCAGGGGAGCACTGGGGGCTGCACCTGCGGCCCACCGGGGCCTGGACGTCGGCATTTTCCATCAGCGCCGGAGGGACTGGGACTGATGAGAGACTGAGAGAGAGCTGAGCTACACCCACGGCAAGAACTTTCTCAATTTGCCATCTCACTCCAGAACGAGAGGTTTTATTGTTTCATATTATTAATTCTTTACACTTGTATTCACTTTGTTTATTAAGTAAAATAGTTTTTTCCATTTTTCTCCAAAGAAGTTTTTTACCAGACCAGTTGGAGGGAGGAGCCATTTGGGATTGCTTCCCAGGGGGGACACCATTCAGGGGTTTTCTCCCAAATTTGCCCCTAAACCAGGACAATTGTTAAACCTCAGTAAAGTGTTACACAGGTATTGTGAGGAACCAATAAAGCAGAACTAGTTAATTAAGAAACCAGCAAGAACCAGGTTCCTGGATTTGGCCAGGACAAACTGACGTGGGAATTAGCCAAACCTTCCCTGGGCCTACTCAGAGATGGAGGTCAAATAGTGAACACGGAGGAAGACTCCTTAGTTCATCACACTAATTATAATATAAAGCACAAGGAGGCAGAGAGTGGGCAGAGAATGGGTGGGCAGGGAGCTGTAGCTTTGTGGGATCTAAATGTATTTAAATCTGGAACCTGTCTCAACCAGGTACACATAATTGGTGGAAATATCACCTATGCGTCCCAGCTGGAATAAAACGAACCTGCTTTACAATTTCTAACTGTGTAGTCCTTTATTCTGCAATTCCCTGCGACTGACCCTGCACTGAAGGCAAGGCAGCAGCAGCCAGGGCTCCACAGCAGGGGAAGCCCCTGTGCCTGCCCACACATCCTCTGCTGCAATAGTCTGCCTGGGCACCCTCCTTTGGCATCTCCAGCCACTGCGGGCCAATCCTTGCTGCCACTGCTGCAGCTTCAGGGCTTTCTGTGCCTGCACTCGCCACAGCTGCTGGGGAACACAACGGGACAATTCCACTCTGGGGCTCAAGCACACTCACACAGTGGGCTGGCTGCCATCAAACTGCTGGAAAATATTCCAACTTTAAAATTATTTCTTATTTTATTTCTCTACTCAGGTTTGATTTGCCTTTGCCCTGGGAAAAGGAATTTTAAAGGTTTCATTTTAAGGGATGTTACACCACTCTACAGAGATGAGTTTCACACCTCAACAGACTGGGAAGAGCACAAAAGATACCCACAAAGACAACGACCCTCAACAAAACATCAAATCCCATCAGCAAACAGCAAAGAACATCTGCCCCAGACCCTGCCCCTGGAATAGCTGGAGATACCTGGTCTGGAAAAGGCTGATAAGGAAATCCAGGAGTGCAGACCTAATTAACATCACAGGCAAAGAAATCCGGCTCCAACAGGAAACCAAATACTAAGAACTTCACAACTGGGAAGCAATGAATATTAAACAAATGGATTTCTCTGGGTTCAGGCTGTTTAAAGTTTAGGGAAAATCTAGTAAAACTCACGGGTTGTGGAATGATTTTCTCTGCACACCCAGGCTATGTGTGGTTGAAATGATTTCTGTTGCAAACCATGGCCAGAATCAAGTAATGCCTTGACTCTAAAACACAAAAGATATTTTTGGAGTTGTTGTTTTTTCCCACAGTTTCAGTGAAAAGATTACAACATTAGAATAATTTTTCATAATAACCCTCTTTTTATATTGTCTGTTAGGTTTGGGCCAGGCGTGCGAGAATCAATTTTCAGTCCTCAAAGAAGCAGTAGAAAAAAATTGATTGGTTTGGAATATTTTTGTGTATGCTTGTGTGAGGCTCTTAGTGATGGCAAAATTTTGGTATGGATTTTTCGTGGTTGACCTTTAGCTTGCATTCTGCAAAAGTAGAAGAGCTTTAAAGGTGATTCATTAAGGCATAAACTGGTAATATAATATGGTGAAGAAAAAAATAAAAAGAAAAAAAATATTGTGGGGGGACCACATGTGAATCATTCAATGGCTGCTCTGGAAGAGAAGCTTGGCTCCAGGCAGCCAGGAGAGGAGCTTTAGAAATGTAAATTAACACTGCTGGGGAAAAGTGTGGACAATGCACCAGGGTCTTCTTGCCTGGGGCAGGAATTGGGCTGATTCCCTCTGCCCCTCACCCCAAGCTCTGCCTGCTTGCACAGATGGAATTTGCACAGCCAAAGGCAGAGCCCACACTCAGGATATCTGACTCTGCAACAGAAACTGGTGCAGCTGCAAAGGAAAACAGCAAATGGAGAATGTTGTGAAAACTCCACTAAAAGAACTGGGGGGGAATCATCCCTCTCCCCACTCCAACATGTGCTGTCACTGTCTAGGTCACATAGGGAGCATGAGAGCACTGGGGTGTTCTTGCTACCACAAGTTCAGAGAAATCAGTTGGGAATACAAAGGTTTGATGATTTAATTAGAGAACAGAGATCAATTGATGCAGCCCAGGCTGGAGGGAGCAACCAAAAATGGGGAAAAGATGAACGGCCACCAGAACAAATCCTACAACACCATGGAGCAGCCCCTGGGAACCCTAAAAGATTCATATCAGGGGCCAGAGAACCCATTTATCATTTCAATGCCATAATTAGATGACAAGATATCCTCGAAATAATAACCAACCAGACAGATCCAGCTCCTGAGTCTGGCCGATCAATCCACTCAAATGAAGAATGAGACATTTCACCAAGGGATGGGATCAGATTATCTATTAGCAGAAGGAGGAGCACAGTGTGGAAAATTAAATGACCCAAGATCATGTTTGCAAGTAGATGACAACCAAAAAGTGGTGAAACACGTAACAAAGGAAATAAAAAAGCAGCTCATGTATTGGTCCAAACGTGGAAAGGATGGGAATGGGACACAGGTTCGTGGTTCCCTGGCACACCATGGGTTAAACCAATCCTCTTTCTCCTCCTCTCTGCTACAGCAACTCTCATCTTTTGACCATGCACAGACACCTTGCTGAGTGCAGCTCATTCAGCACGGGAGCAAGGGGATGCAGCTGGCAGCCAGGCCTCCTGAGCCACAAATGGCTCCAAAAGGACAGGGAAGGAGGTCACTAGAATAATTCCAAATCCAAACAGGACCCAAGAAGAAAAAACAGAGTCAAACAGTGAATCTGCTTGGAGATAGAGCCGGGGACTTGGAAATAAAGTAATAGGAGAAACCATCAGTTTCAGAAAATGTTACTCATTGACAAGGACTGCTGCTCAGCCAAGATCCTGCTAAATTCCTGAACATCGAGAAGAAGAACAAAGACTGAACAGAGCCATGAATATCGGATGTAATACAAAAGGGGGAGTGCATATTAACGAGGACACGCAGTAGGCGGATCGGGAAGTCTCAACTTTCCAAGTACCTTCGCTACTGGGCGAAGGGAGAGGGAGATGCAGAAGGCAAAATCTGGATAAAAAGGAGGCTGCGTACTACAACGATCAAAGAGATCCCATGGCAAATGCCGCATGGCCTCTCCCTTTGTTCAGGAATAAAGTCACTTTTACAGGACTCCTCTGTCTCCTTTGGGGACAGAAACCTCTGGAGACGCCAATTTTCCCGCACACTCCCGGGGACAGGGCAGCCACCTCCGTGCTCCCCACAGGAAGCGGGACGAGGCAGCGCTGCTCCGGCACCGGCTCCTGCCGAGGCCCCAGCGGCAAGGAGACCGCGGGCAGCCGCTCCCGCAGCGCCCTCAGGCCACGGGCAACACGGGGCGGACACGGCACAAGGAACCCGCCAGAGCCCCCGGACGCGCCCTCGGCCCGCAGCCAGCCCCGAGCCCCGGCACAACCCAGCGCGGCTCCCACCTGCGCTGGGGCCGCCTCCGAGCTCCGCCGCCGCCTCCGCGGGCTCCGGCCGCTGCCGCCGCTCCCGGGCCCGCACAGACGCTCGGCCAATGGCGGCTCTGCTGCGCCAGGGGCGCCCGGGGAGGGGGCGGCCCCGGTGCCGGGCTTGGCCCCGCTCTGCCCAATCAGCGCGCCAGAACCACGAGTGACGGCACCACCGCCCAATCGCAGCCAGCGGCGGGCTGTGCACACGGCCCAGCCTCGGCCCGCGCTCTCCGGGCCCCCCGGGCTGTGTGAGGGGAAAGGCGGAGATGAGCAACAGCCCGGGCACGGGCCCGGGCCCGAGGCGGCGTTCATCTGAAAACACAAACAAAGTTCTCCGCAGCTCCCGGCCCGCCTTTCCCAGCCCTGCGTGTTCGCTGCCACCGGCTCCGAGGAAAGCCGTCATTTCTCCTACCCCGAATTAGGAGCAGCAGTGCAATGGCTTTGATTGCCCCCAGAAAGGGAAAACCCCCAAAGCCCTTCACCTGAGTGGAGGAGGGGAGAGAACTTCCACAGAAAACTCCCAAAGTCGTTTTTCCCAGAGTTGGGAAGAACAAACCATACCCAGGTGAGGTGCCCCCCCCCAGCAGCGCCTCTCTGCCGTCCCAGCTGAAGCCCTCGCTGGCTGCTCCAGGCTGGATGGGCAGACAGGGAGCGCTGCGAAGGGGCCTCGGCTCGGGGCGCAGCCCCCGGGGCAGCCCCAGGACTCCCAGGGCAGCTCCAAGGCTCCGGCAGCCGGGATGGAAAGTGGCAAGGGAGCAGCCCTGTCCCCTGTCCCCCCTGGCTGTGACCCCGGCGGTGACAGCGACGGGTGCGGGGGCCGGACCGGCGGGGGTTGAGGGGCCGCACCCGGACCCGCCCGTTCCTCGAGTGTCACCCGGGCGTGTCCCCTCTGTCCCTCGGAGTGTCCCCAGCGGCCATGGAGCCTCGAGAGTTGCGACAATCACGGCGAGGGGTGGGAGAGGGGACAGGGAGGACACGGGGTTGGCAGGATGGGTCAGGGGTTCCCAAAGGGACAGGAGGGCATGACAGAAACGATGAAGGTGACAAAGGGTGGAGGAGTCCGAGGGTGGCAGAGGGGACAGTGGGGGGTGGCAGGGGGGCGGCAGAGGGGACAGCTGCGCCCTCCAGGGAGGGGACAGAAGGGATCCCGGGAGGGCACAGGGGCCACCCCAGGAGGCCACAAGTGCCACGAGGTCCCCGCCACCTCCCCTGTTCCCTCCCCAGCTGCTGGAGGCGCTGCTGGCCGTGGTGGCCACCTGGGCGAGCTGGCGGCTCCCGTGACCGCGCCACGCCAGGACCATGTGGCCGCTCGTGTCCCCAAGGTCCCCGCACGCAGCCCGGAGCAGATTCACCGCGACCTGCGCGCGGAGAGGCCGAAAGTGGGCGGGGCCTGGCGGTGAGGAAATGGGGGCGGGGAAAGGGGCGGGGCCAGCAATGGGAGCGGCTGGAGGGGAGACAAAGGGGCCCTTTGGGGATATCGGGGGGTTCGGGGACCCTGGGGCCTGAAATGATCCCAAGTCCTGCTGGATCCCAAGGAATGACCCAAATGCTTTCAAATCCCAGATCCTGGATCCTAAAAAATCCCAAACTCCAGATCTCAAATGCTGCTGGATACCCAAACCCCAATGCTAAAATGATTCCAAATCCCAAATTCTGCATCCCAAAAGCCCTCAGATCCCAAATGCTGCTGGTTGTGAGATATTAAATTTGAAGAATTAGGGAATTTAGGAAAGTTAAGATAATAGTTGCTGAAATAGCTAAAGTAGGTGGATAAGCTTTACTTGCAGTTAACGGAGCCCAGATCTTAGATAAACTGTCCTGGATTTAGTAACTCACTGCTTGTCAGCTTTATGTTTATGTGAGTGTAACAAAAAACAAAATGCAGTAAATATGATATAGGATAACTGCAGACTTCCTGCTTAAAGAACCCATTGAACACAGGAAACTATAAGTTCTACCAAGGATTCATTTGTCACGAATGCATTGAAAAAGTAGAAAGGTCAGGACGAAGAAGACTCATCTTACTTCCTCATTTTTGGTGACCCCTCCCCAGAAGAGACCCCCGACTCAGTTTAGGAAACAAACTACACATGCTTAATAGGTTTTTTTGTCAATTAGTATATGAAACGAGGAATGGGAGGTGACAGGGTATGAATATGTATTTGTATTTTAGGTATTCAACACTTTTGTAAATAAAATGCTTTGTAATTACCTGTGAATTTTGCAGTGCAAATTAGGGAAATATCCAGCCGTGCTGCCCGGCCGTAATAAACATGCACTTTCTAACTTGAAACTGTTAGAGAGTTTTTGTCTGTCACAATTCGGTATCGATACTAGATCAATACCCATATTTCTTTAATAAGTCATTTTGGCGAGCCAGCCAGGAGGACTGCTCTCTCTGGCCGTGGGGCCAGCGGGGTCCAGGACCCCTCTGGGCGCCCACCCAGAATTTTCTGGGAAGAGGGCTCCTGCGGTCCTGCTGACCACCCGGGGAAAGACCAGAACCTGCTGGAACTACGGACAGAAGGTGTGTTTATACTTGAAAAGAGGTACCTTGGTATAGGCGGTTGGTAAGACACTGAGAGACGTCTCGTGCACAACACACGCCTCTTGGGTTTGTCTGTAACAGCTGTGACAGCTCTGCGGAGCCTGGTGTCAGTGGTTTGGTATCCGTGTCCCGTCGTGGGGACAGCGGTGACTGGGTTTTGTTGTGTCAGCTCGCAGTTGAAAGGTGCCTTGGTAGTCCGTGTCCCGTCAGGGGGCAGCGGCGGCAGTGAAAGAACCGGTGTTGTTGTTGTGTATTAGGAGCAGTGGTGGCTCCGGTTTCAGTTTGTGGTTTAAAGGTACCTTGACAATCCATAATCCGAGTGGCGAGCCCGTGCTGGGACGCGAAGGGTCTCGTTGTGGGTGGCGGAAAATCCCGATTGCGGCCCCGCGCACACCGGGTGTGTGTGGTGTGAACGGATCCGTGTTTTGTGGTCTCGTGGATTTGTGTGTTTGTGTCTTCAGGTGTGGAAGAATTTTTGGTGCACCGTATGTATCGTGGTCTGTGAGAGTTTGTGTTGTAAGCATTTTGATTTGTGTGATTTTGGAGTGCGTTAGTAACCTGTGTAAGCGTTTTTAGGAGTTTTGCAAGCTTGAAGTTGGAAAAGCCTTTTGAATTCCCCGCCTGATCAGCGGAGGGATCCCTCTGTTTGAGAGAGAGGAAGGATTTAAAGTGGTAGTTTTGTATCCAGATTGTGTGCTGCAGGGGAATTCGACTGTGTGTGAGCTTGGACAGCGTGTGCTTTTGGCAACAGCATTTTGCTGACGTTTTGTTAGGTGAAAAAAGCATTTGTGTAAGTTTAAATTGCGTATTTTTTGAGCTAAAAGGAGAGAGCGGCGTAAGGCGGTTTCAAACCTGAGCCAGCCCCAGCAATTGGGAGGGGATGATTTGTTTCCCCGGTAACCGCAGGGGAATCCAGGCTCTGCAGCCTCGGGCCGCGTCTCTAAACTCCCTGTAAAACCCTAAGAAGGTTTTTTAGCGAGTGAGGGTTTTAGTTAAAAAAATATGGTTTTGCTTGTTTGTGAGGCTTGCAGTTGCTAGAGGGTGTGGTAATATTTTAAAGTCCTGGGGGTGCAGTCCCTAACCACAGAGGAGTGGAGAGGCAGCGTGGGATCAGGGTTACCCCCCACCTCCTTCTCACGGAGGGATTTGTGTGTGGTGTCCCGGCCGAGATCCGTAGGATTTTTCGGCGAGACCTTGTTGAAACTTCTGGTGAAGTGTGTTTGGGGTCGTGAGGGACCCCTGGCTATTTTCTTTGCGAGCCTAAAACGGTTGGTGTTTGGAGTTGGGTCTCTCTAAGAAAAGGCTTTGATTGTGTGCAGAAAGCAGAGAGCCCAGAACTTATGCCCAGAGCTGGCAGAAATAGCCGAGAAATTTTTGGTGCTGAGATATGATTAAGCAGCATTCACCTGATTGGGCAGATCTGCAACTGCTACTTGGTGCCTTAACAGAAACTGAGGTGCAATTAGTTTTGAAAGTGGCTGGGGATCTGGCTGAGGATGATTGTAGGACAACACAGGAGGATGGTAAAGATGTATTTCCCTTTCAAGACCCAGGTTGGGATCCTAATGATGATGAGGGGTTAGGACGGTTAAAGAGATACCAAGAACTGATATTAAAAGGGCTAGAAAGAGCAATCCCCAAAACCATAAACTGGTCAGTGTTATATGCTATCAAACAGGGCCCCTCTCAAACACCTTCTGAATTTCTAGATCACCTGCGAGACGCAATGCGCCGACACACACCACCCTGGATCATGGATCTGATGAGGGAACACAGCAATTAATAAACTTATTTGTAGGACAATCCACAGGAGACATCAGGTGGAAACTCCAAAAGATCTGGGGTTCAAACAGCTGGAATTTAAAATCTTTACTAAATAAAGCATAAAAAGTTTTTAGTAACCAGAAAGAAGGATATAAACAAGGAATGAAGAAATTAATAACAGTAGTAAAAAAGGAGAAAAGAGAAAACGTGAGCAAGGTCCACCAAAACAAGGACCACCTTGACTAGGAAAAGATTAATGTGCATTTTGCAAGAAATTTGGTCACTGGAAAAACCAGTGCCCAGAATTAAGAAAGGGTGATGAACATAGAAAAGGTGATCAGAAAAAGGAAAAAGTAGTTGCTCATGTAAAGGAGGACTGAGGGGGAGGGACCGGAGGGCCCTACCCCAGGGGACCCTCTGGTTATAGTCAAACTGGGGAACAAAGAAAAAGAAGTAAAATTTTTGATAGACACAGGGGCAACATTTTCAGTGTTGAATAAGGCCCTAATACCTGTAACCAATGACTATGTTATGGTAAAAGGGGCAACTGACCAATCTGAAAGAGCTTATTTTTGCAAACCATTGAAGTATAAATTAAGTAAACAGTAGGGCATCCATCGATTTTTATACATGCCTAATGCTCCAGCTGCACTTTTGGGCAGAGATTTGCTAGAGCAACTGGAAGCAAGAATAATATTCAAAAATGGGGAAATGAGTTTGGAGGTAAAGGATCAACAGTATGTAGAACTGTTAAGCTTACTGCTAATAACCAAAGAAATTGAAGTGGCAAGTAAAAAGGAAAATTTTAGGAAAATAATGGATCAAGTATTTCCAGGAGTATGGGCCTCCAATATACCAGGAAGAGCAAAGAATGCACTACCAGTGCAAATCAGGCTTAAAGAGGGAGGACAGCCAGTAAGGGTTAAACAATACCCCCTAAAGAAAGAAGATATAGAAGGGGTTAGCCCAATTATTGAGAACTTTCCGCAGCTAGGACTACTGAGAGAGTGTCAATCTGATTTTAATATCCTATTCTGCCAGTAAAGAAACCTGATGGGTCATACAGATTAGTACAAGATTGAAGGGCTGTTAACAAGGTAACTGAAGACTTGTATCCAGTGGTTGCCAATCCCTACACCTTGTTAACCCGTTTAACACCTGAACTAACTTGGTTTACTGTTCTAGATCTAAAGGATGTTTTCTTTGGCCTCCCTCTCCATGAAGCCAGCCCGAAAATTTTTGCATTCGAGTGGGAAAGCCCTAAAACTAGAGAAAAACTCAGCTCACATGGTGTCTGTTGAGGGTTAAGTTCTCCTGTAGAATTTTTCCCCTCCATGAGTTGCTAGATTTTTAAGTAGGGATAGTCAAGCGGTGCTTAACCTGACAAAACAAGTTGATCACTTGGTTTTGGGGGAGGGAGGAGGCTCCCGGGAGAGCTGAGGTGTGGGCTCACTGCTCTCAGTCGTCCAGGGAGCACAGATTGGGCGACTGCTGGCTGCCTGGAGTCCACGGCTAACGGAGGAGTTTGGTCCTGGGAATTCTATCATCTGTTGGAGTGCCCAGGAATTCGGAGTTTCTTCGCTGTCCTGCTGGATTTTGGGTCAACCCTGGTACAGCCGCTGCGGCTTCTCCGGCACTGCCCACTTCATCTGCCAGGGCACCCCCTGCCTGCCAAAAACAATCCACCGCTTCCAGCTTCCAGCCACCAGCGCCGGAGCTTTCCACCGTTTGCCCTCGGGGTTCTTTGGTTCTGTTTTACTGTTATTATTGCTGTTGTTGTTTGTCTGTCCTGTTATATTTACTAGTAAAGTACTGTTATTCCTTTTCCCCATAGCTCTGACCGAAAAGTTTTTCTTTTAATCTTCCAAATTATAATAACACGGAGGGAAGGATTTGAATTCCGCATTTCCTAGAGAGGCCTGCCTCTCCTTAGCAGACACCTGTCTTTTTCAAACTGAGGCAGAATTTGGCGCCCAACATGGGGCATTGAGAGAAAAGGGAATAACAGTTCTTAAGTGCCTACATTGTTGTGTACTGGATATCATGTGGTCTGCCTTTATCTGGTTCGAGTGGCATGTGGGTGTGGCCGTATTCCTCCCATTTGCAGGCCCTTTTCTAAACATGGGCCCTGTAACTAAGGTTGCTGTGGCTGTCATCCAGTTTGCTATATGGGTTAACAAAGTGAGGAAATCGTGGATTTTTAATTTCCTCTGGAAGGCAGGCACATGGATTCAGGGCTATCATACACTGACTGTGTGTTTCTGGGGTTACTTTAACAACGGTACCTACTGTGAGGAAATGACACCAGGGGAAACCTTTTCCCAACCCTTCACCCAGCTCTTTGGGCCTACCCCACCAGTCTTTGAAGGGTTCAAATCTCTGAATGTTAATGACATCATACAGTGGCTGGTGTTGCTGGTATGCCTGTTCTGTTTAGCATTTAGAGATAAGGGGAGACTGACCTGGATAACCACCCTGATACCTCCCCTAGAGAATAAGGATACTGCCCCACAGCCTGAGCCTGTCCCACAGCCTGACCCTGCCCCACAGCCTGACCCTGCCCCACAGCCTGCCTCAGGAATAAACCACCCAGATTTGGTGAAGGAGATAGGTGAGATGCTGAGGGAGTACCTTTCCCCTGTAGTAGACTCATTAGCCCCAGCTGCTGGAAAACCCTCCCCCTGCCCTGACAAAGGAGAGTCTGATGCTGCAGCCCTGGAACCCACAGACGTTACAACCGTCCAGGTTACAGCTGAACCACAGGGGCAGCCACAGCCAGCAGCAGTGGCCCCTGTGGAAACAAAGAAGTATAAGGTGAAATCAGAGCACCCAGGCAACAAGGATAAGAAAGGAGGGCCCTCACAACCCGCGGGGGACTCAGAGGTTGAGATCATCACTGAGTCCCTGACATATGAAAGTCTCCGTAATCTGCAAAAAGATCTTGCACGACGGGGACGTGAGGCTTATGCAGCCTGGTTAGTTCGGGTCTGGGACCTTATAGGAACAGGCGTGCAGCTAGATAGTAGTGAGGCAAGGAATTTGGGACCCTTGACTCAGGACTCAGATGTGAATCAGGTATTCGTAAGGGAGCCAGGGCCCCTTTCCCTTTGGGAGCGGCTTTTAATGAGTGTACGGGAGAGGTTTGTCCACAGAGACAGAATGCAGGAGCACCATCACAGAATGCGCTGGAAGACCCTTGAGGAAGGGATCCAACAGCTGAGAGAAGTGGCGGTATTGGAGGTACTCTTTGGGAGGGGTGGACAGCATGATAATGACCCCGACAAAGTCAGGTGCACAGGGCAAATGCTGTGGAATCTGGCAACTCTAGGACCATCTCAATACGCCACATTCATTGCAACAATTAATGCCGATAACAACCGAGAGACAGTGGGTTCTGTAGCCAACAAGCTTAGAAATTATGAGAGTATGATCAGTGGCCCAATGCAGGCTCAGGTCTCTGCCATGGTTAAGGAACTCAGAGAGGAGATGAGGGAGGTGAGGGAGGAGATGAGGAGGAACAGTTCCCATGTGGCACCGGTGCGAGTTACAGGCCCCAGAGTCAGAGCTCAACGGCCCCCAGCTAGAGAGAGAGGGTACACCCCACGAGCTGACCTGTGGTTCTTTCTGAGTGACCATGGGGAAGACATGGGAAGGTGGCATGGGAAACCCACTTCTGCCCTGGCAGCACGGGTGCGTGAGCTCAAGGAGAGAAACAGTAACCGAGGGAGTTCCACTAAGATGAAGGTAGCCTCAACATCACATGACCAAGCTGCCAGGTATTATAGAAGTGAGGATATGTCAGATCCCTGTGAAGGAACCTCTACCATGTATACCCAGGAAGGGAATAATGACCAGTGCTAGAGGGGCCCTGCCTCTAGCCAGGGAGAGGCACGGGAAAACCGGGTCTATTGGACGGTGTGGATCCGATGGCCTGGCACATCAGAGCCACAGAAATATGAAGCTTTGGTTGATACTGGTTCGCAGTGTACACTGATGCCATCAGAATATGTGGGGACAGAACCTATTTCCATTGCCGGGGTGACGCGGGGATCACAGGAATTGACTCTGTTGGAAGCTGAAGTGAGCCTGACTGGGAAGGAGTGGCAGAAACATCCAATTGTGACTGGCTCAGGGGCCCCGTGTATTTTGGGCATAGACTTCCTCCGGAATGGCTATTACAAAGACTCTAAAGGACTCAGGTGGGCTTTTGGAATAGCAGCTGTAGAGGCAGAGGGCATTAAGAAATTGAATAGCTTGCCTGGACTGTCAGAGAACCCATCTGCAGTAGGACTTCTAAAGGTAGAAGAGCAACGAGTCCCAGTTGCCACCTCGACAGTGCACCGCCGACAGTATCGGACAAATCGAGATGCCGTGATCCCCATCCACAAGATGATCCGTGAGCTGGAGAGCCAAGGGGTGGTCAGCAAAACCCACTCACCCTTCAACAGCCCCATCTGGCCTGTGCGCAAGTCTGACGGAGAATGGAGATTGACTGTGGACTACCGTGCCTTGAACGAAGTGACTCCACCACTGAGCGCTGCTGTGCTGGACATGCTGGAACTCCAGTACGAGCTGGAGTCCAAGGCAGCAAAATTGTACGCCACCATTGACATTGCTAACGCTACTGCCCGGAACCCCATCCTGGGCCTTGAAAAGCAAATCCTGTGGAGACATGGTACCCCTGAGAGGATTGAGTCGGACAACGGGACTCATTTCAAGAACAGCCTTATAAATACCTGGGCTAGAGAACATGGCATTGAGTGGGTGTACCATATTCCTTATCATGCGCCAGCAGCCGGGAAAGTTGAACGGTGCAATGGCCTGCTTAAAAGCACTTTGAAGGCACTGGGTCGAGGGACTTTCAAGAACTGGGAGATTAATTTAGCAAAGGCCACCTGGTTAGTGAACACTTGAGGTTCCACCAACCGAGCCGGCCCTGCCCAATCTGAGCCCCTTGAGAACAGTAGATGGAGATAAGGTTCCAGTGGTACACATGAGAGGAATGCTGGGAAAAACTGTTTGGATTAATTCTGCCTCCAGCAAAGACAATCCCGCTCGTGGGGTTGTTTTTGCTCAGGGACCTGGCTGCACGTGGTGGGTGATGCAAAAAGATGGAGAGACCCGCTGCATACCTCAAGGGGACCTTGTTTTTCGGTGAATACTGTGACTGTGTCTGTATTTATATTCACATGTATATATATGTATATTATTTAAAGGTTTAAATACAATATAATATGTTAGGGTGGGAAAAATTCGGGGTGGATAATGTTGAGGGTTAAGTTCTCCTGTAGAATTTTTCCCCCCCATGAGTTGCTAGATTTTTAAGTAGGGGTAGTTAAGCGGTGCTTAACCTGACAAAACAAGTTGATCACTTGGTTTTGGGGGAGGGAGGAGGCTCCTGGGAGAGCTGAGGTGTGGGCTCACTGCTCTCAGTCTTCCGGGGAGCACGGATCGGGCGACTGCTGGCTGCCTGGAGTCCACAGCTAACGGAGGAGTTTGGTCCTGGGAATTCTACCATCTGTTAGAGTGCCCAGGAATTCGGAGTTTCTTCGCTGTCCTGCTGGATTTTGGGTCAACCCTGGTACAGCCGCTGCGGCTTCTCCGGCACTGCCCACCTTGCCTGCCGGGGCACCCCCTGCATGCCGAGGACAATTCACCGCTTCCAGCTTCCAGCCATCAGCGCCGGAGCTTTCCACCGTTTGCCCTCGGGGTTCTTTGGTTCTGTTTTACTGTTATTATAATTGCTGTTGTTGTTTGTCTGTCCTGTTATATTTACTAGTAAAGGACTGTTATTCCTTTTCCCCATAGTTCTGACCGAAAAGTTTTTCTTTTAATCTTCCAAATTATAATAACACGGAGGGAAGGATTTAAATTCCTCATTTTCCTAGAGAGGCCTGCCTCTCCTTAGCAGACACCTGTCTTTTTCAAACCGAGACAGTGTCCTACTGCAGGGGTACAAGAATTCCCCCACTATATTTGGGGAGCAGCTTGCAAAGGATTTAGAGTTCTGGGAACCTCCACCAGGAGAAGGACAGTTACTCCAGTATGTGGATGATCTCTTAATAGCCACCCGGACCCAGGAGACATGCGTGGACTGGACGGTAAGCCTCCTAAACTTTCTAGGCCTGCAGGGGTATCGAGTATCCCAGAAGAAAGCCCAAATAGTGAGGCAAACAGTTATTTACCTGGGTTATGAAGTTGAGTGCTGGACAAAGGACTCTGGCGCAGGATCGCAAGGAAGCAATATACCAGACCCTGAAATCTCAGACAGTGAAAGAACTAAGAACCTTTTAGGCATGACAGGGTGGTGCAGACTGTGGATTTATAGGTATGGGTTGCTTGTTAAACCTCTGTATGACTTGATCATGGAAGGGAGCAGAGATCTTCAGTGGACAAAAGCAGCAACTTGAGCCTTTGAGCAACTAAAGAAAGCCCTTATGTCAGCTCCAGCCCTAGGACTTCCAGAGGTGAGTAATCCATTTTTCCTGTTTTCCCACAAGAAGCAAGGGATTGCCTTGGGAATATTAGCACAGAACTTAGGCCTGTACCAGAGGGCAGTGGCCTATCTTTCCAAACAACTGGACACAGCAGCTAAAGGATGGCCAAGGTGCCTCAGAGCAGTTGCAGCAGTAGCAACAAACATCCAAGAGGCACACGAATTCACCCCAGGCCAGAAGATGACTGTGCTAGTATCTCACACGATGTCTGCAGTCCTTGAGGCAAAAGGGGGACATTGGCTCTCCCCACAGAGGTTTCTGAACAAGATGATGTTGAAATTGTGGTGGCTAACATTGTGAACCCAGCTTCCTTCCTCAGTGGGAGTACGGGAGAACCAGTGATCCATGAGTGCCTGGAGAACATTGAAGCCACCTACTCCAGCCGCCAGGATCTGAAGGACACCCCGCTTGAGGATGCTGAGACCTGTTTGCTGATGGAAGCAGCTATGTCATCAGTGGAAGAAGACATGCTGGGTATGCAGTTACCACAAGCAAGGAGGTAATAGAGTCTGGACCATTAACATCTACAGGGACTCAAGGTCTGCATTCGGGGTGGTTCATGCTCACGGAGCCATCTGAAAGGAAAGAGCACTGCTTAATTCACAAGGCAAGAGTATTAAACACGCACAAGAGATACTGAGGCTATTAGATGCCGTACAGCTACCTGAGAGAGTAGCCATAATGCACATAAAGGCCGACCAAAAAGTGAGCTCTGAACTGGAAGAAGGGAATGTGCTGGCGGACAGAGAGGCAAAAGAAGCAGCAAAAGGTGAAGTACCTGATAAGGCTGTTGAGGCAGCACTGATTCCAGATGGAAAAGTTTCTATTGAAGCCAAAAAGGCAAGTTATACCCAGGAGGGATGAGCTGTAACAGAAGAAGGGAAACTTGTAGTACCCTCCTATTTGTTGTGGTCATTAGTACAGAAGGAACATGAGAAAACACACTGGGGAATAGATGCCCTGTATAACCATTTGAAAGAAAGAATCATGGCCAGGAAATTGCAGGGCACAGTGATGCAAGTAACTCATCAGTGTAGTCTTTGCCTCTGAACTAACCCTAAAAATACCCCAAAGCCTAAAGTGGGACAAATTGGGAAAGGTTGTGGACCTGAGCACCAACGGCAAATTGATTTTACAGAACTGCCCAGGAAGGGAGGGTATCGTTACCTATTGGTGTTAACTGATACCTTTTCAGGATGGCCAGAAGCCTTTCCTGCCAGGACAGCTGAGGCCCGAGAGGTGACCAAAGCGCTGTTGCAAGAGATAATACCATGATTTGGAGAGCCAGCCACCATATCCTCAGACAGGGGACCACATTTTATTTCAATATATGGTGGCCCTAAATAAACAACTTAGAGAAATTGAGAAATATGTGGCTGGAACTCAAAGCAGAGAACTAGATGGGCCAGTACATAATTGTACAACCTGGGGATTAGCTGTATGTTAAGTCTTTTGCAGGCAAAACCTTAGAACCACAGTGGGAAGGACCATTCCAGGTGCTCCTCACTGCCTTCACTGCAATCAAGATCAAAGAACAGAAGGCCTGGATCCATCACTCCTGAGTGAAGAAAGCCCCAGAATGAATTCAGAAAGTCACACCAGGCGATAATGAACTAAAGCTGAAGTGCAATCAGAACAACAAATGAATGGACTAATAGTTATTATGGACATTATGTAGAAAGTTGTAACTATTGTAGTAGTTACCTTAACCCTAACAAGAGTTAATGCAATACCACGTAGGTATAATGTGACCGAGATATACTGGTACCAAGGAAGAGCTTATGATCCTTACCCTTGTAAGGCTTTAAACAAGATACTAAAAGTCACAAATGCAAACTTGTAGGAAAGAAGAGATGTTTGAGGATGTAAGCATGTATTTGTACAGAATGGGTTCCATGAGGCTTACCATCCACCCATGAAACTCCTCCAGATCCAGATCCTGAATGCTGTGATAAATGCTTGAGTAAATGTCTGGAGTTTAGACTCAAAATAGAGGGGTGTGCGATAAGGGGCTATGACATTGACTTTAACATCACCCAGGGATGTACTGAGTTCCATAAGAACCAGACCAAAATTACTCCACCAGTGCCAAGAAAGACTGTGATCACCCAGATACCAACTATTCCAGAAGCAGAGGAACAAGTAACTCCTGTAGTTACCAAAATTAAGCCATAAGCTGAAACTACACTTCCCTCTAGCCACCCCCCCGGCTCTCGCTAGCTCAGTTATTCAGGGGTTTTAGGGAAATATATTTCAGAGAGACAGAATAGAGATTTCAAAAGAGTGGTTCTCACCCCCAGCTTCCGTCCAGGCTTTATTCTCGATGTGATGTTCCAGGAGGCCGAGGAGAGAGAGAGTGAACCAGGAAGAAACAGGGGTATATCTAGTTTTGGGCCAAGGAAAAGATATTGGCCCTGAGGCAATAGGGTCAGGAGTAGGTATGATAGGGAAAAAGGGTTGAACTACATAGCACAGGGTTCAGGGGGACTCTGAGGGGGAAAACCATTCCTCAGAGGAACACAACATCTCCCCCTTTTTTGTTTAAGAACATTAGAAGAAGAACATTAGGTTACACGGAATGCGGGTTTTCCCACCAATTACAATTGGTGGGGGAGTCAACCTGCTTTAGGGTTGCCAACTCTATGTGGTTGACTTCTGAGGTAGAAGGTATGAGACTATTGATAGCCTTGAAAATCAAACAGCGTAGGATCCCTGAACGCTATTGTTACAAGGAAAAGAATAACAAGAAATAACAAAATTGTTTTAACTACAGAAGTCCACCACCCTGTAAGTCCCCAGCCTTTGAACAGTTCTTTGATCCAATCCTCAGATTCTTGCTTCACTTGTCCGATAAATTCAGTTCATGCTTCGAAGGGCAGCATGGATGTTTGGAGCCTTTGAGGTCAGGTTTAGGCAACACAGTCCTTCAAATTCCTGGCATTCATGTCCATGAAGTAACAAGAGATAATCTATAGCAGCACGGTTGTGGAGACTGGCCTGTCTGGTAATTTCCTCATCTTCTAGGAGAGAGCTGATGGCGGTGGACGTTAAATTTGCCTGTTTGACTACCCAGCACTCTAGATGGCCCAATTCACCTAGAGCTTTGGCTGCTGCGACCCATGGAAGGAACAGGAACACAGCGACTCTTTTTGACTTGGCCCAATGAAAAATTTCTGAATTACAATTTGGATCCAATTGGTCAGCACTCCTCTTTTGAATTTTGTTTGCCGATTTGTTTTTGTGAGTCCATTCACCAATTAAAGTTTGGTTGGGTGTCAATACGGACAACCGCCCTATGGTACATGGCCCTCCTAAAAGCTGAGACGGAATTCCTGCCCATGATGGAATTCCTACCAGACAGGTGGACATAGGATTCTCTGTTGATGCAGTGGACAAACATATGTTTTCCTGCGGAAGTGTCTGTGCCAGGGTCACCCAGACATTTTGATGTGGCTGAGGGATGATCCATGCAGCTGCCAGACTGTTCAGCAACAACAAGATGACAACCTGTATGGGGTTCATCACAGGGTTGAGTGCGAGGTAGGCTTTCTCTAAAAGGAAAAAACAAACATTATTAAAACATGTTAAAAGTTTCTGTTTCTGCCGGAAGGAGTCCACATCTAGGAAGATTCTTTTTCTTCCATCCGGCGGCGTCTTCTTTTGGATGCAATGGCTACTTGCCTCTTATCCTCTTCTGCTGGAGCTGGATTTTTAGGGACAAAAGGTTTCACCCACTTCTGGGGAATCCACCGAGGGCCTGAGGGAGTGGCCACGCATGCATAGCCACGACCCCAGGTCACGAGCTCATAGGGACCTTTGGTTTCCCAAGTTTCTGGATCCCTAATCATGACCGGTGGACGCTGAGACAATTTGAACTGATTGCCACTCTTAAAATGGCATACCACTGGTGGACTCATGTTTTCAAATGAACAGTTCAGAAAATTGATGGTAAACATGGCTTTGCAGAGTTTCTCATGTGGAGACATCCACACAGTCGTACTGCTCTGTCTAGCCAGGACCTGTTTGAGCGTCTGATGTGCTCGCTCAACCACAGCTTGACCTGTGGGAGAGTGAGGGATGCCAGTTTTATGTTCCACTCCCCACTGCTGGAGAAACTCCAGGAACCCCTTGGACGCGTACGCTGGGCCGTTATCAGTTTTGATTTCTTTTGGAATCCCCAACACTGAAAAAGCTTGCACTAGGTGTTTCTTGGCATGTTCAGTCTTTTCCCCTGCATGGGCAGAGGCATACACTGCGCCTGAATGTGTGTCAATGCTTACATGAACATATTTGAGGCGTCCAAAGCTAGGAATGTGCGTGATGTCTGTCTGCCATACCTCACAACTGCCAAGGCCCCAGGGGTTAACTCCCATACCCATCGATGGCATCGCTTGGACCTGGCAGTTGGGACAGGTGGCCACAATGGCTCGAGCCTGGCTCCATGTTAGCTGGAACTGACGGATCAGGCCTGGCACATTCTGATGGTATTGTTGGTGACTCAGCTTTGCCTGTTGGAAGATATCAGGGAGACGTGCATTTTCAACAGGTGCAGCAAGGGAATCCGCCTGACGATTCCCCTCTGCAATTTCACCTGGCAAATCAGTGTGTGATCTTACATGCATCACATAGAACGGATGTTCTCGATGAGAAATTAAATAAATTAGCCTTGAAAGCAATCTGAAGAGATGTTCATTGTCAATTTCTTTGAGCACAGCCTGCTCCGCTCTGGACACTACCCCCGCCACGTAAGCAGAGTCTGTTACCAAATTAATTGGTTCCGAGAACTTCTCAAAGGCTCTTACCACTGCAGCTAGTTCAGCCACTTGGGGGGATCCCTCCACAAACTCCACATCAGCTCCCCAACGCTGAGTCTGAGGATTTCTCCAAGTCATCACCGACTTGTGGGAAGCCCCGGATGCGTCCGTGAACACTGTGAGAGCCTTGAGTGGTCTCTGACTCCTCTTCTCACGAGGAATGAGGTGGAATTCCTCATTGAGCAACTTGTGAGACGGGGCATGGACTGATATTTGTCCCCTGTAGCTGTCCAGTGATAACTGGAGACTGGCATTGCTCTGGAGCAAATGCTCAAACATCTCTTTGGTCAATCTCTTGGGAGAGTTCCTTCCCTCCTTAGAAAGTTTGACCGGAAGGTGAGTACATGTAAAGTCACAACCAGCCAGTTCGCACAATCTCACCCTTGCCTTCCGAATCAGTTGAGCTATCAACTCTTGCGGCTCAGTGATGGTCTTGGATCTTTGGTGGGAGAGGAAGACCCACTCTATGATCAAGAGTGAATCTCTCTGCCCTTCGATCCATTGAAAAATTAAACCATGCAAATGTGGCAGTTTTCCTAGAACAATGAATTGGAAAGGTATGTTTGGCTCACATCGATGAGCCTGCCTCTCTGATAAGGCCTTCTGTACCTTTTTGATTGCTGTCTTTGCCTCTGGGGTCAGTTCCCTGGGAGAAACCAGCTCCCTCTCCCCCTTCAATAAATTGAAGAGAGGGTCTAAATCTTCATTTGTGAGGCCTAGCCAAGGTCTTACCCAATTCAAAGACCCACACAAGGAGTGGAGATCTGCTAGGGTTTTGGGATTACACTCAATTTCCAATTTCTGCGGAACAATGGTCCTTGCAGTTATTTGTAGACCCAGGTACTTCCAAGGTGGCATCCTTTGAACTTTATCT
The DNA here is from genome assembly GCA_022316685.1 of Progne subis subis. Taxonomy (NCBI): domain Eukaryota; kingdom Metazoa; phylum Chordata; class Aves; order Passeriformes; family Hirundinidae; genus Progne; species Progne subis. Next base: position 141,074 of record JAKJHU010000249.1, read on the forward strand.
TCCTGCAATTGAAATCCAGCAGAGGTTAAAACCTTAACCACTAGGTCAAGCGTGTGTTGGAGTATAGAGTCATTGGGGGCACACACGAGTAGATCATCCATGTAGTGAAGGATGATGGCATCCTTTCTCTTGGCACGTACCGATGACAGTAATGAGGCTACGTACTGTTGGCATATGAAAGGACTAGATTTCAGACCTTGGGGAAGTACTTTCCAGTGATATCTCTTCACTGGGGCTTCTCGATTAATGGTAGGAACCGAGAATGCAAACCGTGGGGCATCTCCTGGGTGTAGAGGAATTTGGAAGAAACAATCTTTGATATCTAAAACAGCCAATTGCCAGTCTCGAGGGAGCATTGTTGGAGAAGGCATCCCTGGTTGGAGTGGTCCCATGTCCTCTATAATTTTGTTTATTTCTCAGAGGTCATGGAGCAACCTCCACTTGTCCTTTCCCGGTTTCTTTATTACAAAGACTGGGAAATTCCAGGGGCTTGTTGTCTCTTCTAGGTGACCTTGAGCCACCTGCTCCTCCACAAGCTCCTCAAGCGCCTTGAGCTTCTCTTTACTCAATGGCCACTGTGCTACCCATCTTGGGTTATTGTCCAACCACTTTAGTTTGTGGTTAGGGCGCTCCACAGTGGCTATTTCTAAAAATCCTGGGGTGTCTTAGGAATGACCAGTTGGACTCCCCACTGCGACATGGTGTCTCTCCCCCATAAGGGAGCCTTATAATCAGCAACGAATGGACGGACATTTGCCAATTTCCCGTCAGGTCCCTCAATTTGCACTATGTTTTTTGAGATTTTTGCCATTGTGATTCCTCCTATGCCCTGAAGTTTGCCTGCCACAGGTTGCAGCTCCCAGTGTGATGGCCACATGCTCTCAGGTATCACGGTACCGTCTGCGCCGGAGTCGAGCACCCCCTCCACATGGAGGCGGTCTGACCCACGGGCTAAGTTACATGCCAGAGAAGGTTTGTTCTCCCCCACCACCTCTGCCCAGTAGACTTCCGGTGATTTTCCATCCGCTAGGACCTCAGCCGGAATAGGAATGGCCTGGGCAAGGACTTGCCCCTCTACCAGGCAGAATGGTGGGTGCATGCAGCGTGCCAACAGCATGAGGCCTGTTATCTTTCCCTTAATGGTCATGGGAGCTACCTCAACCTCCAAGGGTGTGTGTGCTGTGTCCCCAATAACAAAATACTCACTGTTCGGTTCCATGTGGTTAACCTTCATGTCCTGTGAAATGTTTTGCAGATCCGCTGTAATTACTGTCCAATCAGTAGATCTGAAATGAAAACCTTTGGTAGTCACGAGCCTATATTGGCCTCGCGGCTGCCATACCTTGTTAGTTGAACATTTGACATTTTTATTTTTCTGTACCCCCATACCCTGCAACCTGCCCTCCCCCTTTTTTGTTAAGAGAGAGACATTTGCCACGGTATGGCCTTGTAAATTTCTTTCTTGGCGCGTCAAGGAGATAAAATCTGGGCCGCGCTGTGAATTCAGTTTTTTTTGATTTTTTGACTTGCGTTTCTGGTTTTCCGGGCAGGCCTTGGCGAAGTGTCCTGGCCTTTTGCAGTGGTGGCAGATGATGTGCTGCAGCTGGTCTGATGACATCGGTTGCCTCCTTGCTCCTGGTGCTGCAGTTGCCACAGGCTTTGGGTGTGTCAGTCCCGGATTCCTTTCAGGTGCACTGAAAAGTTCCGCTCTCCTGGTACAGGCTTCTATCATCTGTGCGAGACTAGGCGATGGGTCAAGGGGAAGGCTAAGAATGATTCCACGACAGGTCTCATTAGCATTCCTCTGAGCCATCTCCTTAATCAATTCTGCCTGTACCATTGGGTCTTGCACTTGTCTTTCCACTTGACTTCTCAGACGGTCCACAAACTGCAAGAAATTCTCTGAAGGAAACTGTTTAATGTTAACATAACTGGTCTTTATCTCAGGTGATGGAATCTGATAAAAAGTCTTCCCTGCAGCATTACAGATCTTATCTAAAACTGACTTGGATAACAACCGAATTTGCTCATTTGCACTAGATAAATCACCTTCACCACACAAATGATCCTGTGTGATGTCATTGTCATCACTGTCCTGAGCATCAGGAGTTTGCTGAATTTCCTGCAATACTGTTTTCAAGGCTTTTTTCCATAATCCTTCCCATAGGTCATACTCTGAGGGAGTTAATAAGCATCTGAATAAATCTTTAATGTCACTGGGTACCATCTCATTTGAACTGAAGGTAGCTTTCATCATGCCCTTAAAGACTTCACTGGATCTCCCAAATTGTTTCTGCATTTTACACAGCTCTTTTTTATCTTGGTATTAAAAAGGCAGATACTCTTTACGCACATGTCTTTTGCCTACATATACTACAGGAGCCACAGATGGTATGCTTTCTTGATCATTATTCTGAGTTGCTAAAAATCCCACTGCTTCTCTATTACCCAGGCAGCCAGAGGGTGTTGTCCCACCCCCTCCCTGGGGTCCAACTCTTCCCTTCTCCCCCGGGGCCCCAGGCTAGGCTGCTCCTTAGCCCTTGCAGCGGGGGGAACACTCCCCCCGACTCCGGTGCTGCGGGCTGGCAGCCGCTCTTCATTCTCCATCCCCCATCCGCGCTGGCACCGGTGACTGCAAGGGACCCTCCCCGCTCCCCCTTGGCGCGGCCGCTCGGAGGGAGGGGGAGGCACTGGGGAGAAGGGTGGGGTGGGGGATTGGGTGAGAGATAAGGGTCGGGGCGGGAAGTGGGGGGAAGAAGGGATAGTGGGAAGGAGGAATGCAATGGCGTCTGCCATCAGGGGTGACGGCGTGGTGCAAGCCCCCCAGGGTCTCATCCATGCGGCCAGAGCCCCGAGAGGAAAAAAGTGCATCTTGCTAGGGAAAACAGGTGGGAGAGGAGGGTATAAGGACGATGGGTGGGTTTGAGGAGCAGAATCCAGTATGGAATCAGGGAATCCCTGCTTCTCGGGAACAGGGAATTGCTGAGAGCATGGCTGGCTGCTGTTTTCTGCTTCTAACAGCTTCTTGCGTACTTGTAAGAATATTGCAATAAATAAAGAAATTTTGTTTTCCCCATTTTCAACTTTTAATGTTATTAATTTTCCCACATCATCCCAAAATGAAACCGAATTTATATCTTGTAAAGTACTGTCTGGAATCTCAGCTGACAGCCAGGAAATAAATTTGATTAAGAGCTTATCAGGAAATTTTAGACCTGTGGAAATGTTTCTAAGTTGTTTAAAAGCACTCTTTTGATTTCTCGATAAACGTATGCCCATGTTTCTGATGTTTTAAAAGGCAAACTGTTGTAAAAATCTTAACCCTTGACGTGAAAAACAAAGACACCGCTGCGTCCCGCTCGCTCCCGAGGTATCAGAGGCACGGCGGGCTGGCCGCGGCTCGGGGCGGCTCTCTGTAGCCGCTTCTCCCGACTGCGGGGACACGGGCAGGGGGGTGTCCCGGTGTCGGCTTCTGTCCTGGGACCCTCCCGTAGCTAGCCCACCCCAAAAACGCGCGGTTTTCCCCGGTACACGGAACTCCAGCCGTTCCGCAGAGAAAGAAAATCTCTAACAGCGTTACGCAACACACTGCAGCGCAGGGTCCTAAAGCCCTCTCACTATTACACTATAGGGATCTTCTAGCGGACCCTGGGGCACGTGTTCCAACGTCAGGGTTTTCTGTCTAAAGGTCGACTCACTTTTCGTAGTAAAAGCGAACTCCCGACCCTGTCCTGGCACCCCGAGCTGCTCGAAAGCAGCCGATAGTGGCCAGGTAGTTGCACCTCCCAAAGAGCTTTATTAACCCCTGAAATAGGGAGTCCCGCTTCATGCGTGGGCTTATTAATATTTCATAACAAACCGACGTTGGGGGCCAACTGAAACTATACTTCCCTCTAGCCACCCCTGGCTCTCGCTAGCTCAGTTATTCAGGGGTTTTAGGGAAATATATTTCAGAGAGACAGAATAGAGATTTCAAACGAGTGGCTCTCACCCCCAGCTTCCGTCCAAGCTTTATTCTCAATGTGATCTTCCAGGAGGCCGAGGAGAGAGAGAGTGAACCAGGAAGAAACAGGGGTATATCTAGTTTTGGGCCAAGGAAAGATATTGGCCCTGAGGCAATAGGGTCAGGAGTAGGTATGATAGGGAAAAAGGGTTGAACTACATAGCACAGGTTTCAGGGGGACTCTGAGGGGAAAAAACATTCCTCAGAGGAACACAACAATAAGCTATTAAGAAGACAGGAGTTCAGAAGCTGGTTCAGAAGTAGTCTTTAAAACAAGTAAAAATAGGAGTACAAGTAAATGGTTCTTACATTTGGCCAGAATGTGCCCCATTTCTCAGGAACTCCTTTATAGACTAGACCACTTGACTCTAAAAGTATGCCTCCCAATTTTAAGAATAAGAGGGATCTGGCTAAGTTGCTAAGAACAGGACTAGAAGTGTTACCAGAATGAGAAAACACAGAAGAGCGAGATCATGAAGTAATAACTAATGTGCTAGGCACAGCTTAGTGAAAACATCTCGCTGGCTCTAGAGTGTACTCAAGCACAACTGTAGATGCAATCAGTAGCTGCTGCAGTTATCAAGGGAATTAGAAAAGGAACATTCCCTGCTGAAATCTGCAAAATTGTCTGGGACAATGCCTCTAATATAGAAAGAGAACTTCAGTCTTAGTGGACTTTAATCAATTTCACCTATAACCCTGTAACTAGTAAAGTAATATGTGTCAGGAAACTTAATTCACCCAGGATTCCCCTAGGATTAAACCATGAAGGGACTGTATTGTCTCCTAAACACAGAATATGGGCATGAGAAATTGGAGGAAAGTGGCAAACCATTAACCTAGAGCCCTGTTCTATAAAGAAACAATGAAGGTACATACGTGATAGAAAGTGATAAAGACACATGTTTAGACACAGACCAAAGCATTTGCCGCTTTGAAACACATTCAGGCAGACAACTTCACTTGTGTATATAGGACAAGGCTGTGTCTGCCTTAGGACAGCATGCCCCGCCATAAAGAGAGACAACCAAACTGGAGATGAGACTCAATTCAATTTTGTTCACAATTTTGTTAAAGAATGTGGTTTTTCCTATTGGGCACCTCTAATATCACATCAATATATAAAGGCCAACCTAAATCTTAAAAGAAATTAGAGATAGAGAGAAAAAGAGATTAATTACGATACACCATGATACAGACACCATCAAAGGGGTTTTTAAAAAGCTTAAGGAACATTTGTCTCATCATTAGTGGGATGTGCTTTTTTAAGTGGTCACCGACAGCAACCAGTATACTGAATGCCTTAATCCACCCTATAGTTGTGTTGCCTTATTTGAATCAACATAAGTTAAGTGTTATCTGTTGTAATACTTGTTTAGAATTGGAAGATGCTGCGATAGTGGCAGCTTTAACATCACTGTCAAAGGCGTATGGCTTGGTCTTGAGAGACACTAGCTGTACGGCTTAGATAGATGAAGGAGACTCTGTATACTGACTAAAGGAATTTACTCATTTCAAAGAAGTGGGGAATGAGACATTAATTTTGAAGAATTAAGGATTTTAAAGAAAGTTAAGTTAATAGTTGCTGAATTAGCTGAAGTAGATAGGTAAGCTTTGTTTGCAGTTAACAGAGGCCGGATCTTAGATAAACTATCCTGGATTTAGTAACTCACTGCTTGTCAGTTTTATGTTTATGTAGCTGTGCTTGGAACAAAAACCAAAATGTGGTAAATAGGACATAAGATAGCTGCAGATTTCCTGCTTAAAAGAACCGTTGAACACAGGAAACTATATGTTCTACCAAGGATTCATTTGTCACGAATGCACTGAAAAAGTAGAAAGGTCAGAACGAGAAAGACTCATCTTACTTCCTCATTTTTAGTGACCCCTCTCCAGAATAGAACCCCGACTCATTTTAGGAAACAAACTACGCATGCTTAATAGCCTCTTTGCCAATTCGCATATGAAGCGAGGAATAGGAGGTGACAAGGGTATGAATATGTATTTGTATTTTAGGTATTCAACAATTTGTAAATAAAAGGCTTTGTAATTACCTGTAAATTTTGTAGCGAGTATTAGGGAGATATCCCGAGTGCAGCCCAGCCGTAATAAACATGCACTTTCTAACTTGAAACTGTTAAGAGAGTTTTTGTCCGTCACAGTTAGGTATCGATACTAGATCAATACCCATATTGCTTTAATGAGTCACTCCACTCAGCCGAAGGGCGTTGGGGGTTTTCCCTTTCTGGGGGCAATCAAAGCCATTGCACTGCTGCTCCTAATTCGGGGTAGGAGAAATGACGGCTTTTCCTCGGAGCCGGTGGCAGCGAACACGCAGGGCTGGGAAAGGCTGGGCCGGGAGCTGCGGAGAACTTTCTTTGTGTTTTCAGATGAACGCCGCCTCGGGCCCGGGCCCGTGCCAGGGCTGTTGCTCATCTCCGCCTTTCCCCTCACACAGCCCGGGGGACCCGGAGAGCGCGGGCCGAGGCTGGGCCGTGTGCACAGCCCGCCGCTGGCTGCGATTGGGCGATGGTGCCGTCACTCGTGGTTCTGGCGCGCTGATTGGGCAGAGCGGGGCCAAGCCGGGCCCCGGGGCCGCCCCCTCCCCGGGCGCCCCTGGCGCAGCAGAGCCGCCATTGGCGGAGCGTCTGTGCGGGCCCGGGAGCGGCGGCAGCGGCCGGAGCGCGGTGAGGCGGCGGCGGAGCTCGGAGGCGGCCCCAGCGCAGGTGGGAGCCGCGCTGGGTTCTGCCGGGGCTCGGGGCTGGCTGCGGGCCGAGGGCGCGTCCGAGGGCTCTGGCGGGTTCCTTGTGCCGTGTCCGCCCCGTGTTGCCCGTGGCCTGAGGGCGCTGCGGGAGCGGCTGCCCGCGGTCTCCTTGCCGCTGGGGCCTCGGCAGGAGCCGGTGCCGGAGCAGCGCTGCCTCGTCCCGCTTCCTGTGGGGAGCACGGAGGTGGCTGCCCTGTCCCCGGGACGTGTGCGGGAAAATTGGCGTCCCCAGAGGTTTCTGTCCCCAAAGGGGACAGAGGAGTCCTGTAAAAGTGACTTTATTCCTGAACAAAGGGAGAGGCCATGCGGCATTTGCCATGGGGTCTCTTTGATCGTTGTAGTACGCAGCCTGCTTTTTATCCAGATTTTGCATTCTGCATCTCCCTCTCCCTTTGCCCAGTGGCGAAGGTACTTGGAAAGTTGAGACTTCCCGATCCGCCTACTGCGTGTCCTCGTTAATATGCACTCGCCCTTTTGTATTACATCCGATATTCATGGCTCTGTTCAGTCTTTGTTCTTCTTCTCGATGTTCAGGAATTTAGCAGGATCTTGGCTGAGCAGCAGTCCTTGTCAATGAGTAACATTTTCTGAAACTGATGGTTTCTCCCTTTACTTCCTTATCTCCAAGTCCCCGGCTCTCTTTCCAAGCAGATTCACTCATTGACTCTATCTTCCTGGTTCCTGTTTGGATTTGGGATTATTCTCAGTGACCTCCTTCCCTGTCCTTTCTGGAGCCGTTTGTGGCTCTGGAGGCCTGGCTGCCAGCTGCATCCCCTTGCTCCCCTGCTGAATGAGGTGCACTCAGCAAGGTGTCTGTGCATGGTCAAAAGATGAGAGTTGCTGTAGCACAGAAGAGGAGAAAGAGCATTTGTTTAACCCATGGTGTGCCAGGGAACCACGAACCTGTGTCCCCTTCCCATCCTTTCCACGTTTGGACCAATACATGAGCTGCTTTTTTATTTCGTTACGTGTTTCACCACTTTTTGGTTGTCATCAATTTGCCACCAGGATCTCGAGTCATTTAATTTTCCACACTGTGCTCCTCCTTCTGCTAATAGATAATCTGATCCCATCCCATGGTGAAATGTCTCGTTCTTCATTTGAGTGGATTGACCAGCCAGACTCAGGAGCTGGATCTGTCTGATTGATTATTATTTCGAGGTCATCTTGTCATCTAATTAGTCCACTGAAATGATAAATGGGTTCTCTGGCCCCTGATATGAATTCATTCGGGTTCCCAGGGGCTACTCCATGGTGTTGTAGGATTTGTTCTGGTGGCTGTTCATCTTTTCCTCATTTTTGGTTGCTCCCTCCAGCCAGGGCTGTATCAATTGATCTCTTTTCTCTACTTAAATCATCACATCCTTGGATTCCCAACTGATTTCTCTGAACTTGTGGTAGCAAGAACACCCCAGTGCTCTCATGCTCCCTGTGTGACCTAGACAGTGACAGCACATGTTGGAGTGGGGAGAGGGATGATTCCCCCCCAGTTCTTTTAGTGAAGTTTTCACAGCATTCTCCATTTGCTGTTTTCCTTTGCAGCTGCACCAGTTTCTGTTGCAGAGTCAGATATCCTGAGTGTGGGCTCTGCCTTTGGCTGTGCAAATTCCATCTGTGCAAGCAGGCAGAGCTTGGGTTGAGGGGCAGAGGGAATCAGCCCAATTCCTGCCCCAGGCAAGAAGACCCTGGTGCATTGTCCACACTTTTCCCCAGCAGTGTTAATTTGCATTTCTAAAGCTCTTCCTGGATGCCTGGAGCCAAGCTTCTCTTCCAGAGCAGCCTTTGAATGAGTCACATGTGGTCCCCCCACAATCTGTTTTTTTTTTCTTTTTGTTGTTCTTTAACAATATTTATTAACTGTTTATTTCTTAAAGGGTCACCTTTAAAGCTCTTCTAGTTTTTCAAAACACAACCTAAATGTGAACATCGAAAAACTCATATCAAAATTCTGCCATCACTAAGAGCCACGATTCTCGAGTGTTTCTCCCGAGATTCAGGTGGTTTTAAAGTCCTTTGCCCTCTGCAAAGCCCTGAGCCAGATGCAAGAAAGCGATGGAGTCTTCAGGTTCTGTTTTCTCAAGATTGTGCACTTTGTTTACTGTTTCTTATCTTAGAATTCCTTCTGTGCCCAGCCAAGATCTCTGCAGCTGCTCTGGCATCTGATGACTCCCCCTGAGCTGGGAGGTCGTTGTCTCTTACATGAATTATTACGTGTTCTTTATTTACAGTTACTTGCCAGCACCTTCTACCTACAGTAAACGGGTCATCCCTACTCTGACCCAATCTCCTTAAATTACTTTGTGCCACTGTCACCAGAGGAAGTGGAGTGGGGGAAGAAGAGAGAAGAATCAAGGGACAATGCCCCAAATCCTCCATCTTGCTCCCTCTACTTCTATACTAGAGAACCTAAAACTGTGATTTTTCACCCTGTGATAAGCTAAACTCCTATCTTTCACACTCTTGTGGCCTGTAATTCACCTCTCAGTGTTAGAAGCCTTTCCCATGGACTGAGATCAAAGCCAGTGTCTTCCTGGGCTCTGTGCCGGGGTCTCAGCCCCCCCTGTCCAGGTCCCTGACCTTCCAGGGTGAACAAAGGAATGCCCTGGACTCCAATGCACACACAGACATACACAGAAACACTCCAGAGCAATCAGGTTTCTTCTACTTCTTTTCCTAGGTGGAAAAATTGATTCTCACATCCCTGGCCCAGACCTAACTGACAATATAAAAGCTGAATTTTTACGAAAAAGAATTTCTAATGTTGTAATCTTATCCCTGAAACTGTGGGAAAAACAAAAAAATCCCCCAAGCCATATTTTTTTTAGTGTTAGAGGCATTACTCAGATCTGGCCAGGATGTGCAACAGAAATCATTTAAACCACACATAGCCCGGCTGTGAAGAGAAAATCCTTCCATGACATGTGACTTTTACTAGATTTTTCCTAAACTTTAAACAGCCTGAGCCCAGAGAAATCTATTTGTTTAATGTCCATTGCTTCCTAGTTGTGAAGTTCTTAGTATTTGGTTTCCAGTTGGGGTTGTATTTCTTTGCCTGTGATGTTAATTAGGTCTGCACTCCTGGATTTCCTTATCAGCCTTTTCCAGACCAGGTGTCTCCAGCTATTCCAGGGGCAGGGTCTGGGGCAGATGTTCTTTGCTGTTTGCTGATGGGCTTTGATGTTTTGTTGATGGTCGTTATCTTTGTGGGTATCTTTTGTGCTCTTCCCAGTCTGTTGAGGTGTGAAACTCATCTCTATAGAGTGGTGTAACATCCCTTAAAATAAAACCTTTAAAATTCCTTTCCCCAGGGCAAAGGCAAATCAAACCTGAGTAGAGAAATAAAATAAGAAATAATTTTCAAGTTGGAATATTTTCCAGCAGTTTAATGGCAGCCAGCCCAGTGTGTGAGTGTGCTTGAGCCCCAGAGTGGAATTGTCCCGTTGTGTTCCCCAGCAGCTGTGGTGAGTGCAGGCACAGAAAGCCCTGAAGCTGCAGCAGTGGCAGCAAGGATTGGCCCGCAGTGGCTGGAGATGCCAAAGGAGGGTGCCCAGGCAGACTATTGCAGCAGAGGATGTGTGGGCAGGCACAGGGGCTTCCCCTGCTGTGGAGCCCTGGCTGCTGCTGCCTTGCCTTCAGTGCAGGGTCAGTCGCAGGGAATTGCAGAATAAAGGACCACACAGTTAGAAATTATAAAGCAGGTTTGTTTTATTCCAGCTGGGACGCATAGGTGATATTTCCACCAATTATGTGTACCTGGTTGAGACAGGTTCCAGGTTTAAATACATTTAGATCCCACAAAGCTACAGCTCCCTGCCCACCCATTCTCTGCCCACTCTCTGCCTCCTTGTGCTTTATATTATAATTAGTGTGATGAACTAAGGAGTCTTCCTCCGTGTTCACTATTTGACCTCCATCTCTGAGTAGGCCCAGGGAAGGTTTGGCTAATTCCCACGTCAGTTTGTCCTGGCCAAATCCAGGAACCTGGTTCTTGCTGGTTTCTTAATTAACTAGTTCTGCTTTATTGGTTCCTCACAATACCTGTGTAACACTTTACTGAGGTTTAACAATTGTCCTGGTTTAGGGGCAAATTTGGGAGAAAACCCCTGAATGGTGTCCCCCCTGGGAAGCAATCCCAAATGGCTCCTCCCTCCAACTGGTCTGGTAAAAAACTTCTTTGGAGAAAAATGGAAAAAACTATTTTACTTAATAAACAAAGTGAATACAAGTGTAAAGAATTAATAATATGAAACAATAAAACCTCTCGTTCTGGAGTGAGATGGCAAATTGAGAAAGTCCCTGCCGTGGGTGTAGCTCAGCTCTCTCTCTGTCTCTCATCAGTCCCAGTCCCTCCGGCGCTGCTGGAAAATGCCGAGGTCCAGGCCCTGGTGGGCTGCAGGTGCAGCCCCCAGTGCTCTCCTGGGTTTTCAGTCCAGAGCAGGTTTAAACAGTTCCAAGAAAAAGGAAAAAAAACAGTCCAGGGAACTTCTCTGCCCTAGCTAGCTGAAACTAACTAAAAGGAAAAAAACAAAAACAGAAAAATCATCTCTGTCCTGCCGTCTCTCCAAGCCTCAGCCAAACACCCCGTCCAGAGAAGAATGTGTAGGAGTCAGGCAGTTTGCTCAAAACAAACTCCGCGCTTCTCCTTGCTCTTAGAACCAGACTTAAAGGCACAGAACTCAATATACAGCACAAACAGAACAGACAATTGGGGATACAAGCATCATAAAGTTACCCTAGGACAACAATGTACATCTTGTCTGTGTGGCCTTTACCTAGCAAATAAATTCCAATGTGTTCTGTAAATTGGTCCTACTTAACAAGTTACGCTCCAGTGTTCTGGTATAAGTTGTTTCTCTACTTTTACAAAACTCTAAATATGCTGTATATATTTCTGTTCTCCCCTTCACTTGTTTTAGCACATTATATGTTTCTCAAATTCTGAATTTCATATGCCTATAGGTTTCCCATATCAGCAGCCTCCCATCCTCCTCCTGCAGCCGGGACGTCCAAATCTCCGGGGCTTCAGAGACCTTGAGCCGAGGGTGAGGGGTCCCCCCGTGTTGAGCTGTGCTGGGGCTGTTTCTGTGCTCAGGGACACTTGGAATGGGCCACGCCACTTGGCCCCCAGTGCTGCTTCTTCCCAGCCCTTAGGCAGGACCCGATGTCCTGGTTGGATGTTGTGAAGAGCAAAGTCCCAAGGCAGGGTCTGTGCCAGCCGAGCTTCCTGTGGGAGAGATTTCAGCAGAGACAGGATTCTGGCCACAGACTGCTTTAACTACACATCCCTTATGTCCCTCGTGCACTGGGTAGAGAATTACCAGGGTAGGGAATTCCAAAGCTCAGTTCCAAGGGGGAGAATTGATCATCTGCCCTGGATCTGGCTCTTATTCTTGACAAAGCCAATGGCAAAAGCCATACCCATGGCATCTTGATTTCTATCACCAGTTTCCAAAGGTGTTTCTTCGTTTCCCCATTCATTCTTTCTACCTGACCTGAGCTCTGGGGGTGCCAGGGATTGTGGAGGTCCCATTGTGTTCCTAAAGCTGCCATTAGCCCCTGAAGGATCTTTCCTGTAAAATGAGTTCCCCTATCTGAGTCTATTGCTTCCACAATCCCATCTCTTGGAATTATTTATTTTAGAATTATCTTACTAAGTGATGCAGTGATTACTGAAGAAGTCAGAATTGCTTTTGGCACCCTGTTAGGTGACATGGTGTTAGCAGAAGAGATTTGAGCCTTCCTGCTCAGGGCATTTCAGTGCCAGGCTCTCACAAGCACACACAGCTCTGCCGGTTGAGCTGACCATGTGGGCGGTAACCTGAGCTTTGTCCAATTCCCTTTCCTAAATAACAGCCTGTCTTGTAACTCTTTTCCCTTCTCCTGGCCTTGAAGACCCATCCATAGCCAGATTTTCTCCCTCAGGCCAGGGAATGTCTCCTAAATCTCTCCTAGGCTGGGTCTGGAGCTCTGTCACTTGAATGCAGTCCTGGGTTTCTTGCCAGCCCCCTGTCCAGGCTGTTGAAACAGGAGGCTGGGTTAAAGCCTTCCCCTGTCCTCAATTCTGCATCCTCCTGTGCCACTGAACAAGTTTCATACTGTAATAACGGAGCACGGCTCTTTTGGTTATCAAAGCTTGAACTTGATGCCAGACTTGAACAACAGGAGCTCCTTGTGCTGTCAGTGTTCAGGCCTCAGGTCCCCTTAGAGCTGTGGCTGCACAATTGTGCAGACAATGAGGGGGCCACTCTGGCCAGTGGGTTAAATATTGTAGCACAAGGATTCCTTTGGCATGGCCCTGTTTAACATTCACATCCAATTCCAATTCCTTTTCTGAGTCTGGAAGAGCCATGGCTGGGGCATCAGTCATTTTGGGTTTTTTTAATTTTCTCAAGTTTTGTTGTCTTTCTCATGTCCATACCATAACATTGAGTCTGTCTGGGGTTAGAAAGTCATACAATAGTTCTGGCTAGAACAGAGAATCTTCCATCCATGTCCTGCAATTTCCTATTTATCCTCAGAATTTTCTCAGCTCCTTGTTAGTCCTGAGTGACGTTACTTCTGAGATTGCCCTGACCCTTTCTGGGTCAATACACCACAAACCTTCAGTTAAAATATGTCCCAAATATTTTAACTTTTCTCCACCATTTGTGCCTTTTTTTTTTTTTTTTTTTTAAATACTCCAAGATGCTTTTTAGCCTGAAAATAGAGCCATTTCACAGAGGCTGCTTCTACCACAGCTAATTGTCCCCCTGATTGAAGCAAATAATCCACATCCTGCATTAACTCAGTTCCTGGGGATGAGGTGAATTCTTTGGATATTTTCTGCAAGGCTGGCCTGAATAAGGCTGGTGTTTCTGTGCCTCCCTACAAAAGGACCATCCATGTCTTTATCATATTCTCCTTTTCTCTTGTTCCCAGTCAAAGGCCAACTCCTGTTCAGCATCCTGTGTAAGTGGGCATCCCCAGAAAGCATCTTTTCCATCAAGTGCTGAATGGTAGCAGTGTGAGGAGGGAACCTGGTTGCAGATGGTGTAAGGCTCTGAGACTGTGGGGTGCCTCGGTTTAATAATCTCCTTTCTTCTTCTTAGGTCCTGCAGCATTCTATAGATTCCATCTGGTTTCTTGATTGGCAGCACTGGAGCATTCCAGGGAGAGATGCCAGGCTCCAAAAGCCCTGCCTTTAAGAGGGGCTCAATGACAGGCTGTGAGCCCTTCCTTCCCTCCCTTGGAATAGGGTATTGCTTTTAGACACCACTTGTCCTGGTTGTTTGAGAGTAGTTTGGAGAGGCTGGGTGTCTGATTTTCCCTGTTTCCCTGGGGCTGCCCACACTTCTGGGTTCACTTCAGCATCGGCCTTGTCAGACATTTGACACAAAGGTACCCCAGAACTAGCAATGGCAATGCCTCTGCCAGGTGCTTGTGGCCGAGCCCGTCCCCTGGGTGCTGGGGCCCCCTTGGGCCCTGGGGTTCATCCCTCAGGGGCTGTAGAAACTCTGCCATGGCCTTTGGCTTCACCTTGGCCTTTTCCTCACCCCTTCTTGCGTTCACCTGCTGTGCCTTTGTGACCAACTGCTCCAGGGGCTTCTTGTGCCACTGCTGCAGCCCCCCTGAGTGCCTGTGGGTGCTCATCCTGTGACAGCTGCTGAGCTCTCTGCAAGGGCATTCCTTTCTGCAGTGACGCAAACAAAATCCTTCAAAGATGATCTTGATCCTTGCAGGAATAACCCACATTTCCCAGCTGTTCCTTCCTGCTCCTGGTCCTTGTGCTCGCCCTGCCCTCCCCAGCCCGTATGCCAGAGGCGGTGCCTGTCCTGCCGCAGTGTCCAAAGGCGGCTCCCCCGGCGGGCAGGGCCGGCAGCTCCACGGGGCCGGGCAGCGGCCGGGGCGTCCCGCAGCCTCCTGGGGGCCAGGGGCCACTGCCGGCCCTGCCCGGGGGTGGTGGGGTCAGGCAGCGCCCGGCGCTGAGCCCCGGCTGCCCCACAGCCCCGGCCCGGCCCCGCAGCTCCCCACAGGCCCCGAGCCCGTGCTCCCGGTGCTGCACCTCTGCGCCCGCTCCTGCTGCTCCCCAGCACAGAGAAACCCCCTGAAATCCTGACCTCCTTGTTTCCCTGTCCTGGGAACCGGGGATACAAAGGATCTGGCTCAGCTGGCAAATTTAGAGGATAAGACCCTCCTGAAAAACGTCCCAGTCCTTAGTATCTTTCTCTTCCTCCTCTTTTCCATCATCCTTTTTACTACCACAGAGATTCCTCCTGCTGCTTCTTGCCTTAACCGTATTCCTGCACACTCGCCTTCACCCTAACCCTTCCTAGCACACCAACACCATCCATCCATGGTTGTCTAAATCCCTTCTCAACTTCCCTTATTGCCCCTCTGGGTGTCCATGTCCTTCAATTACCTCTGGGAGAATGTGCAAACTGCCTCAGCATTCTCCCAAGGGACGCTTCTGAGATAGTTTGGGATCATCATCCCTTTGGCCAGGACGCTTTCCTGGCTTTCCCTTTTCCACCCTGCATGTGTTCCCTGCCATGTTTGCTCCCTGAAGATGCCA
Organism: Progne subis subis; assembly: GCA_022316685.1. NCBI lineage: Eukaryota > Metazoa > Chordata > Aves > Passeriformes > Hirundinidae > Progne > Progne subis. The sequence goes on from JAKJHU010000249.1 coordinate 156,392, forward strand.
GTGTCCTCAGTGATGAGATTTTCAGTGCTCTCTCCCTGGTGACTCTTCACAGCCCCCCTGATCTGTCACTCGTCTGTCTCCTGGACACTCTCGGGTACCCAATCAATCCCCGGTGCCGCCGCCACCCAAGGGAGCCCATCACCCAAACTGGGTGAGGCACCTTCAGCTCCACTCACTGCCCGCTGTCCCAGACGGTGGAAGGAATTCCAGAGGAGCCCCAAGGTGTGTGGAAAACTTGACATCACCAGAGGTTTGTGTCCACAAAGAAGACAGAGGAGTCCTGTAAAAGTACTTTCATTCATAAAAAAATGGAGAGGCCCTGGGAACATTTCCCATGGGGCCTCTCCAATTATTGGAGGATGCAGCCTCCTTCACCTCCTAATTTTCCTGGTCACATCTCCCTCTTCCTTTCCCCATTGGCTGAAGTACTTGAGAGGTACAGACTTCCCAATCCCCCTACTACATACCCCCCTTAATATGCACCCCACTTCTGCACAGGTAACGATATGCACAGCTCTGTGAAGTCTTTGCACTTCTTCTCGAAGTTCATGAGTTTATCTGGATCTTGGCTGAGCAGCAGTCTGTGTGGTCAGTTGATAACATTTCCTGGAGCTGATGGCTTCTTCTGTGCCTTCCTTATGTCCAAGTGCCTGTCCCTATCCCCAAGCAGCTTGACAGCGTGTGTTTGTAAAGACACTTTGCTCTTCTTCCTTTGCTGGGGGTGCCCCGTTTGTGGGACATTCCCCCTAGAGCATGGGGCACCGCCGTGAGGGGAATTTGGGGAGGTGGGAGGGGGGAGCGCCAAGGCCGGGCCCCCCCGCGCTGTCCTGGCGGGAGCGGCTGCAGCGGGGACCGAGTGCGGGCGGGAGCGGCCGAGAGCCCAGCGCTGCCCCAGCCCGACCTGCCCCAGCTCCATCCCTGCCCCTGCGGTGGGATGCTGTGGGTTTGGTGGGAAGAGGCAGCCGGCAGTGGTGCTGGGCCTGGGGGCAGGAGGAGAAGGGAAGGAGAAGCAGGGTTGAAGAACAAAATGTTGATGCACGTGGGAGGAGAAGGTGGGATTGTGCAGGAGAAAGAGGAATAGTGGGAGGAAGAGGAGTGTGAGGAAGAGTAGGGACACAGGAGTGTGAGGAGCAGGAAGAGGAGGCAGCACAAGGTTCCAGCCCTCCCTGTATCTGCAGCCTCCCCCCAGCCCCAGGAGTATTTCCATCCCCACATGCGGCAGGTGACCGGGGAGGGGAATCCAAGATTTTCATGGGAGTGAATCTTTGTGTTTCTGAGCTTGATTGAGCTAAATGTTGATGCTTTGGTTTTTTGCAAGGGGCTGAATCTTTTAGAAGAGCTTTTGGCTGAGTCTTGATGTTTGGGGAGTTTTTCATCTGTGTCTTGATATGTGGAGGACTTTTGGGATGAATCTGGGTGTTTTGGAGATTTTATATACACAAGTACCCAGAGATCCTGAGATGAACTTGTGCAAGGAAGAACCCCCAGCCCAAGGCACTCTCCTCTTGTTTTCTCCCCAAACCAGGATTTTTCATTCCCAAGGAGTGGCCAGATGGAGGAGGAGGAAAAGCCCCGGAGATGCCGCACGAGGAGGGGCTGCAAACCCAGCGCAGGGAGCTGCGAGGAGCAAAGACTCCCCCTGTGCCAGGAGGGCGGCCGGAGATCCAGCCAGAGCTCCGAGCTGGTGGAGAAGCCTCCTGGAGGGGAGAAGCGCCACAAGTGCTTGGAATGTGGGAGGGGTTTCAGCCAGAGATCCAATCTGATCCGGCACCAGGTGATCCACACTGGGGAACGGCCCTTTGAATGTGGGGAGTGTGGGAAAAACTTCAACCACAGTTCCAGTCTGATGCAGCACAAGAGGATCCACACCGGGGAACGGCCCTATGAGTGTGTGGAATGTGGGATGAGCTTCAGCCAGAGGTCCCATCTGATCCAGCACAAGAGGATCCACACTGGGGAACGGCCCTATGAGTGTGGGGAATGTGGGATGAGCTTCAGGCAGAGCTCCAGTCTGCTCCAACACAAGAGGATCCACACTGGGGAAAAGCCTTTTGAGTGTGGGGAGTGTGGGAACAGCTTCAGGTGTAGCTCTCACCTGAGGCTACACCAGGTGATCCACACTGGGAAGAAGCCCTACAAGTGTGGGGAATGTGAGAAGAGCTTCAGAGACAGCTCCAGTCTGATCCAGCACCAGGTGATCCACACTGGGGAAGGGCTCTACACCTGCTTGGAATGTGGGAAGGGCTTTGGATATAGCTCCGACCTGAGAAAGCACCAGCGCATCCACACCGGGGAGAGACCCTACGAGTGTCCTGAGTGTGGGAAGAGGTTTCACACCAGGTCTCATTTCCTCGTACATCAGCAGATTCACACAGAGGAGAGGCCCTTCCGCTGCCCCGACTGTGGGAAGGGCTTCAATCGCAACTCAAACCTCACTGTCCACCGGCACATCCACACCGGGGAGAGGCCCTACGAGTGTCCTGAGTGTGGGAAGAGCTTCTCCAGGGTCTCTTACTTGACCCAACACCAACGGAGGCACCACTAAGGGAAGCGCTGCGAGTGCCCCGAGAGCGGGAAGAGCTTCGTGCGCTGCTCCAGCTCCATCCCCCATGGGAGGATCAGTGTTGGATGATCCCCAGTGACCCCCGTTGGGCAGAGCCCTGCTGATCCATGCTCCTGCTGATCTGTGTTGGGAAGACACGTGGCTGGGATGCTCCACATCTTCCTGGCTCCCCATGGGCACCTGGATGAACACAGGGGCAGGAACATCCATTGGGACACAGACCGACATTGGGAATTCCTTGGGCAGAAGGGACTTGTTGACTTTCAATCCCAGACAATCTTTTGCATTCAATCCTATCATCTGGTGGCATCAAGGAATGCTGGATGGTCTTGGAGGTCTTTATGAACCTCAGGGATTCCACGATTTTGATTTCCTATCGCCCTAGTGTGGCTTGCTCAGCCAAATAGTGAAGATGAAGTACAGGAACCAAGATTTTGGAGACAGTGGGGTGGAAACCCCTCCAAAAAAGGTTCTTCCCTCCCAGCCAAACACATGGATCCTCAGCTGGCACAGACACAGCAATCCTTTTTGTTTGACCTTGATTTGTTTTTCATTTCTCTTCATCACTTTAAATGTCCAACATTGTGGTAAAAATAAAGACGTTGAACTGGGACATGGGTGAGGACATGGGGGACATAGACATGGTGGGACATAGACATGGTGGGACATAGACATGGTGGGACATAGACATGGAGAATGACATGGGGACACATGGCCAGGGATGTGGCCATTCATGGGGACATGAGGGGAAATGGGCACAGCTGGAGATGTAGGGTGTTGGGAAGGATGAAGCCAGAAAGCCCTATAAATATGATTGCTTGGACTCTGAGAATGTGAAACCTGTAACTGAGATAGAATTGAAAGTAAGTTTTGATGTTTGAGATGTCCTAGCTACTAGATGCCTGAGAAAACAACCCCTAATGTATGATTCATCCCACACATGTAACCCCCCCTGAAGTAGCAAGTATCTGTAACCCCATTGGCACAAGCCTGTTACAGCCCACCTCGAGACCCCTTATCAGAGGGCCGCGAGAGTGGGCCTCTCTTCTGTTTTCTTCTCTCTCTTGTCTCTCTGTGTTCTTCTCCTTTGCTCCTCTCTCTTGCCTCTTGCATCTTGCTCTTGAAATTTCTTTATCTCTCCCTGCCCCCACCTTCCAAGGCCATGCCACAGCTGCGCCTGGCAGCTCCGAGCAAGGCCTCACTCTCTACACAATAAACCTGTTCTTCTAAGACCCAACTTCAGAGATCTCTCGTCTACATTCATACACACCGTCCTGGAGTCCTCAGCAGCAGCAGGAGGGAGAGGCATTTTTCTACAATTTGGCGCCCAGTGTGGAAGACGCAGGACCCAGCCTTTCAAGCTGTGAGAGACTTCCCCATGGACGGTAACTAAATTACTAGGTGTACTCTAATCGGTGTCAATGAGCACAGCACATCGCTGCTGGGCAGCGTGAGCCTGGAGCTCTTTAAAGCTGCCGAGGGCAAAACCTTGAGCACGAGGAGGACCGTTACTTGGTAGTGGACACTGAGCTCTGAGGAGGTTTTGTCTGGCATCCCTCGAGCACAGACGGCTGCTGCTGAGCAGCGGCCACTGGGGCTCACAGAGGGATTTTTGCCGTGGTACATTGCCACGTGCATTGAGCGCAGGTGGGCACTGCTTTGCACTGCCCGCACTGAAGCGCTGAGTGGAGGTTTGCGTCCCCGAGCACGGAAAAGCTGTTCCTGAGCAGTGCCTGGAGCCGTGGCTCTGAGGGGGGCTCCGTGCAGTGTCCTGAGAGCTGACTGGAGTGTCTGGCCAACCCCCACGTCGGATCTCGAGTGAGGACCTGCTTCTGCGACATCGAGGTGAGCTACACTTGTGTAAACAGTATGGGTCTATCCCATTCTACCCTTGATAGAGATCTCTATAAGAAACTTAAGCATCTTTTACGCTGCAACAACAGTTCTTTAAATAAGCAAGAGCTAAAAGTTCTTTTAGAATGGACTCTAGTTAACTTTCCCAGTGCTGACCGTTCAGCTGTCTTTACCAGAGACTTTTGGGACTCAGTTGGAAATAGACTTTTTAATGATATTTCACGAAAGAATTTCGCTGTTGCTGAGCTTGTACTTGCTTGTAGAGCTCTCGTTGAGCTCTTTGCTGCAAAAAACGCCGCTGCACCTAGTCCCGCTGGTCCCGGAGATCTCCTCCGCATGGCCGCGGGTCTGCAGCAGGAACCACCCCCCTCCACCCCCCCGCGCCACGTGGTTTTGGCATCCGCGGCCCCGCCGAGCGCTGCAGCTCCATCCCCCACCCTCGTGGCTGCAGCACCCATCCCCTCGGCCCCCACCGGACCCTGCGACCCCTCCCACCACGCCCTCGGTCCCGTTCATGGCTGGAATTCCTGTTACCGGGGCTCCCTCCCCCTGCTCCAGTGCGCCGAGCCCTGTCCCCGCCTCTGCCCCTGCGAGCCCGCCCACTGACGGCATCCCAGCGGCGCTTCTCGCTGCCAGCACCGCGGCAGCCATGCCCCCTCCTCACCCCGCGGCTCGGGCTGGATCGCCCCCCCTCCCCAGCGCGGGTCCCTCCGCTCCGCCAGCCACCGCGTTTGCGGCTGTAGCTGCTGCAGTCACCGGCCTCCTTCACATGGAGGCTGCGACCCTCCTGCAAAGCAGCACAGGGTCCCCTCGCTGCAGCCGATGTGGCGCTGGCGGTGCCACCGCTGTCTCCCGTGCCCGCCGCTGCCTCGCTGCCGCTGCCTTTCAATGAGCCGGCGGTGCCGGCAGCGCCAGCGCCTGCAGTGCTGCTGGCGGCTGTTCCTGCAATTCCCCTGGTGCACACTAACGTGGAGATGCCCACCACCCCCCTGCGTGTTCTACGGCATGCAGAGGGCCCCAGCCCCACGCCGCGGTGGATGCTCCAGCCCGTTCCAGTCCCGGCTCCGCGGCAGGCCCCTGCCCAACTTGCTAGCTACCAGCCGCTGAAGCCACAGCACAGACGGCAGATGGCTGTGCAAGCCCCGTCCCTGCTCCACGGCGCTGCCTCAGCCAGCCCTCCCATCCCTGCCGCTGCCCCGATGTGTCCTGTCCCCGCAGATTCCTTCGCGTTCCCCCCCGCGGCCCCGCCGCCTCCTGCACCCCCAATGCGAGCAGTCGCCATTACACCCCCCCACACCGAGGCTGTGCACCCCGCGCATGCGCAGTTCGCGCCAAGCCGCCAAGCCGCATCACCGATACAGCCTGAGAGTTCCTACGCGCCCCATGCAGAGGCCTGCGCCCAGCCGGATCTTGTTACAGTGCCATCGCAAATAGTCCACAGTGCCGCGTGTGCTGCACAGCCCCCGATGCTACAGCCGTCAGCAGCTTCTGCACAACCACAGCCTTCAGCAATCCTTCACCAGCCCACGACTTGGCACACAGCACAACAGCAACGTGATTCTACAGCGACTTATATGTATCCTTCCGCTCCTCTTCCACCCCTGAACCTACATGCTACAGTAACAGCTTCGTGCCTGCCCAATCCTCCCGCAGCTCCAAGCTCTTCTCACATGTCTCCACTGACAGGCTCTGTGCCTCCTGCATCCCTGCCTCTGCCTCCTGCATCCCTGCCTCTGCCACCGCATCTTGCATCGTGCCCAAGCATGACTGGACCACAGCTTCGCACACAAACCGTGCAACGAGAAGGGGGAGGATGGAATGTGGCAGCCACTTTAACAAATACAGGACAGAAAGAAAACTGTTTTGCCCTTGCAAGCAGCTCTCTCAAAGCTGAACATCCATCACCACCAATCCCGATTTTGGAAGGTCCACAGAAATGTTCTGATGACCTTCAACTGACAGACTGGCATGAAGTCACACGTGAAATCTGCAAAGAAGAAAATCTAAATCCTCTAGCCATGCCTGTGATATTCAGCCAGCAAGCCGGAGGTCCCAGAACATGGACAGCGATCCCATCTCACGAAATAAAAGAATTAAGAAAAGCGATAAAAGACAGTGGCATCTGTTCTCCATACTTTAAACAACTGCTAAAAAGCACCCTGGAAGGACGTACACTTACACCAAAGGACTGCAAAAACCTTGCTGCTGTGATTCTCACAGATTCTCAATATATACTGTGGGAATTCAAATGGAGAAGGTTGCTCACAAACATACTGCAGATGTACAGACAAAGTACTGATGTGGACCTTCGTACCCTTACTATGTCTAAGCTAACTGGTGACCCCCCTGATGATCAGAATGATAATCAAGTGAACTTACCCAAAATAGCATTAGACGACATGAAAAAGATGGCTCGTAGAGCCTTTGTACAAATTCAGCCTGCAGGAAGTTTTGAAAAAGCCTACAACCTAATTAGTCAAGATTCATCTGAACTATTTACCACATTTGTGGATCGAGTGATCCAAGCAGCAGAAAGACAATGCGGTGATGACATAGCTCGCCCAATCATGATACGGGACATCATTGAAAATAATGCAAGTCCAGAATGTAAAAGAGCAATCAAAGCCCTAGGAAAAGAGAGACCCACAGTGCCTGAAATGATTGATGCCTGCAACCAAATAGGGAGCCCACAGCACGTCGCAATGATTCAAGCAAATGAACTTGGAAAAACTATTGGGGAAAAAATTGAAAGGGCTCTCACAGTACAAGCAGCACAAGCTGAAACACGAGACCAGAAACTTACTGAAATCTTAACCGCCCTGCATCTAAGCTCACAACAACAAGACAACACCATGGCTGTTATGCAAGCTACTGTGACTTCAGGACCTTGCTACTTCTACAAGCGACCTGGACATATCATGAAGAACTGCCCAGACATCAAAAGAGGTGTGCAGGCACCAGATCGCAGCTCCACCTGTAAGAAGGGAAAGCCTCCTTCCTGGCAGTACCCAGCCAGACAGGACATCAGCAGAAAATACAATCAAAAAAAACCCCAAGGGGAGTGCGCCGCGCCATCGCGTGAAGAAACAAGTAATGGCACCCTAAGCGCCCGAGGAGAAATTGTGAATACCCCGACCCAAAAGCTCTTCGCTTCATCACCAGCACAATCCCAAGTAATGACCCAAACCTACTACCCCCAGGGACCTGGTGCACCTTGGCAACCTCCAAGCCAACAACCTTTCTAAAAGATGATGGTTACGATTATATCTCAACAGGGATCACTGGGCCTTCACAATATAGGCAAGACTTTTTAGTTGTTGGTAAAGAAAGAAATAGCATCCTGGGACTGCTTGTTTTGCCTTGTGTGATGTCTGTTAACTGCAACAAAGAATTACTAGTGCTCGCCAATGCCTGCTATCCCCCATTGCACATTCCTCCCAGAACCCCCATAGCTATTGCCATAGCATTGCCTATGGGAACTATGGACCAAATGCCACCACGCTGTTTCCCCGTCACTCCTGAGAATCCTGAAGTTCTATGGGTCCAACACATAAGTGAACAAAGACCAATGCTAACTTGTGAGTTGTCAAATGGTGGGCTTCAAGTTAACATCAAAGGGATGATCGATACCGGCGCGGATGTTTCTGTGATCTCTTCTTACTATTGGCCAAGAGATTGGAAGTTAGTAACTCCCCCAGGTACCCTCACAGGCATCAGAGGTGTCACTCCGTGTTTGCAAAGCGAATCTGTAATCAGCATTACAGGACCAGATGAGAAGAAAGCATCAATCCGTCCCTATGTAGTGCAAAAGCCCATCACAGTGTGGGGAAGGGACTTGCTTTCTCAGTGCGGAGCAAAAATTGAACTGGGTTTTTCATAGGGGCCACTGAAGCACTTGGCACTCTCAAGCTAACCTGGAAAACTGACACCCCTGTCTGGGTTGACCAGTGGCCCCTACCAGACAATAAGCTGAGTGCCCTCAAAGATCTAGTAGCTGAACAACTGCAAAAAGGCCACATTAAGCCCACTAACAGTCCCTGGAACTCACCTGTGTTTGTAATCCATAAGAAAACCTCCAACACCTGGCGATTGTTACAAGATCTCAGAAAGATCAACGCACTGATTGAGAACATGGGTCCCCTCCAACCTGGTCTACCCAACCTTCCCATGATCCCGAGAGACTGGCCACTTGTAATCATAGATCTAAAAGACTGTTTTTTCAATATCCCACTGCATCCAGACAACGCACCTCGTTTTGCCTTTTCTGTTCCAAGTACAAACCTGCAAGAACCGCTCCAAAGATATCAATGGCTCATTTTACCCCAAGGGATGAAAAATTCTCCAACTATCTGCCAACATTTTGTAGCCCGTGCACTGTCTCCAGTCCGTGAACAGTTCACACAATCAGTTATCCTCCACTACATGGATGATTTGCTCATTGCAGCACCAACACGAAAACAAATGGAAATGACTCGTGATTGTGTTGTTGCTGAAATCAAAAAGAGTGGACTGGTGATCTCTGAATCAAAAATACAAGAAACTGCTCCCTGGAAACATTTAGGTTGGAAACTAACAGAACAGTCCATCACTCCTCAAAAGATACAAATCCGAACTGATGTTCACACCTTGCAAGACTTGCAGCAGCTTTTAGGAGAAATTAACTGGGTCAGGCCTGTCCTAGGAATCACAGCTGATGAACTTGCTCCACTCTTTGATTTGCTGAAGGGGGACAATGACATCAGATCCCCCAGATCCCTCACTCCTGAGGCTCACAAGGCCTTAGAAGAAATTACTAGCGCTCTGCAGAGCAGACAAGCACATCGCTGTGTCCCTGACAAACCCTTTTTCCTTGCAATCTTAGGAGAAAAGCTGAGACTGTGTGGTCTCATCTTTCAATGGGATTCTTCCCACAAAGATCCGTTGTTAATAATTGAATGGGTTTTTTATCTCATACAGGTCGCCAAAGACAATCCTCACACCTTTAGAAATGATGTCTCAAATCATCATCAAAGGTAGAACAAGGCTTCTTTCAATAGCAGGTCGTGAATTTGCAATCATCTATCTGCCCATGAAGAAAACCTATTTTGATTGGGCAATGCAAAAATCAGAAGACTTGCTGTATGCCTTGCTCGATTTCCCAGGCATTTGTTCCATTCATTATCCAGCACACAAAATGATCAAAGCTAAATTATGTTACAAAGAAAAACCCCTGATCAGTGAAGAGCCTCTAGATGCAGTCACTATCTTCACTGATGGGTCAGGGCAAACGCACAATTCAGGTCGTCACATGGCAAAATAAAAATACTAAAACCTGGGAACAAGATGTTCAAAATGTTGAGGGTTCTCCCCAAATTGTTGAATTGGCAGCAGTTGTAAGAGCATTTCAGCTCTTTCCAGAACCTTTCAACCTGATCACTGATTCAGCATACGTTGCTAATGTTATTAAGAGAATTGAAGGATCTGTTCTAAAGGATGTGAACAACGACAAGTTGTGTCTTTGGCTCACCTGTCTCTATCAAATTTTATCACACAGAACTAATCCTTATTTTATTTCTCACATTAGAGCTCATTCAGGTCTTCCAGGATTTAAGGCAGAGGGAAATGCACAAGCTGATGCATTGGCATCAGCTGCATCTGATGAGGAAGGTGCAGCAATCATTGAAAATTCTACCTCAGTGCTTGCTGCAACCATCTTGCCTAACACTGTTGAACAAGCCAAACTGAGTCATGCATTTTTTCACCAAAATGCACAAGCAATCAAACGAGATTTTCACCTTACCCTAGAACAAGCACAAAATATTGTACGAGCTTGCCCATACTGTCAGCAGGTTCAACCTCTCCCCTCTTCAGGAGCCACCAACCCAAGGGGGTTGGAAAGTTTACAGAAATTTCAAACAGATGTTACTAAATACCCTTCTTTTGGGAAACTTAAAAATATCCATGTCTCTATTGATACATTTTCAAATGCAGTTTTTGCTTCTGTACATGCAGGAGAAACAGCTAAGCATGTTTGCCAGCATTTTTCACAAGCTTTCTCCTATTTAGGTGTCCCCCAAGAAATTAAAACTGATAATGGTCCTTCATACACCTCACAAGAATTAGCTGCATTCCTGAATGATTGGGGTGTTCGCCATACATTTGGCATTCCTTACTCTCCCACGAGTCAAGGAATGATAGAAAGAACACATCAAACTCTAAAACGCATTTTAGATCAACAGAAAGGGGAGAAGACCAGGCTGTACCTCAAAAGAGGTTGAATAAAGCCCTCTATGTTTATAATTTTCTGAACAGCTCTGCAGAAGAGCCAGACCCCCCCATTTACAGACATTTCTTAAACAATAAGAAAGCAAAACTAAAGGAGCACCCCCCAGTTTTAATTCAAAAACCTAGATTCAGGACAAATTGAAGGACCATACAATCTTATAACATGGGGGAAGGGGTTTGCGTGTGTCTCCACAGAAAAAGGACTCCGGTGGATTCCAGCAAAGAACGTGAAACCGTACCACGCATCGAAGCCCGCTGAGACCCCCACATCAGCCAGTACTGCTGCAGACCAAGAAGCAAGCACCCAGACCTGAGCTGCACAGAATCATCAGGAGAAGATGATCCGCCAAAAGCAGCCCAAGAAAAGACTGAAGTTTTATCATTTGCGCGCGTTCATATTACATTTGTTCTTTTGTTTTAGTTCTTGTAGTCAAGCTTTACCTGTAAGTCAACCAAAGACAAATGTCTGGGTTGCTTTGGCCAAGTCTGCAGGCTCTGATACCATCTGTCTATCCAACACAAGCCCTGACAAACCTTTTTCGACCTGTTTAGTTGGAGTGCCTCTTCCAGAAGGTTTTGACAATGTTACTTTTGACAAATACTGGCCATATGATGATCACCACATATCCCCAACTCCCAGCCAAAACCACCAAACTTATATTGACAATTCTAAAGTTGATAAATCTGACCTCCAAGAGCTAGAAATCCTAGGCTCATTAACTATGAGCACCTGTTACTTCTTTCATTTCCGAGGAGAAAATGGGCCTCATTTAAACGTTACCCCTTATCACCCAGTTTACAGCAACATGACTTCTTGGTGCAATCAAACTAAGCTTCTCATGTATGACGAGCCCCACGCAGATCGCTTTAACAAACTTCCTATTCGGTTTCCTAAAGGGATTTGGCTCATCTGTGGAGACAGGGCCTGGCAAGGTATACCTTCAAAAATAGATGGTGGTCCTTGTGCCATGGGACAACTTACAATAATTGCTCCCAGCGTCAAAAAAGCAGTCAAAAAGAAAAGCAGGAGGATTAGATCCTCCCGGGGACAGGAATATGAGAGCAACTGTGATAGTAATTTCCATCCTTGGAACTCAGGAGAGTCAATTGCTGCTAGCATTTTCCTGCCTCAGCTAAGCTCCTCAATTGCCCTAAAACAACTGAACAAGTTAGGATGCTGGCTCAGCAAAGAAGTAAATGCCACCTCTACTATGATCAGTGACTTGCTGACAGATGAAGAAGCAATCAGACATGCCACTTTACAAAACAGAGCTGCCATTGACTACCTTCTTCTGGCACATGGACATGGTTGTGAGGATTTTGAAGGTTTGCGCTGCATGAATTTATCCGATCACTCTGTTTCCATTCATAAACAATTGCAAGAATTGAGAGATTTAGCTGGCCAAATTACAATAGATGACCCATCTTGGCTGGACAATTTGTTTGACGGTTTGAGCTTTGCACCTTGGCTAAAGGAACTTTGTAAGATAGGTTTGACTGTTTTAATAGTAGTAATTGTAGTTTTAGTAGCGGTTCCCTGCATACTTCAGTGTGTGCAAAAAGTAATGAGAAAGACACTGTCTAGCGTTTTAGTTGTTAATAAGAACGGGGGAGATGTTGGGAAGGATGAAGCCAGAAAGCCCTGTGAATGTGATTGCTTGGACTCTGAGAATGTGAAACCTGTAACTGAGATAGAATTGAAAGTAAGTTTTGATGTTTAAAATGTCCTAGCTACTAGACGCCTGAGAAAACAACCCCCAATGTATGATTCATCCCACACATGTAACCCTCCCTGAAGTAGCAAGTATTTGTAACCCCATTGGCACAAGCCTGTTACAGCCCACCTCGAGACCCCTTATCAGGGGGCTGCAAGAGTGGGCCTGGCTGCTTCTGTTTCTTCTCTCTCTTGCCTCTGTGTGTGCTTCTCTCTTGCATCTTGCTCTTGGAATTTCTTTATCTCTCACTGCCCCCACCTTCCAAGGCCATGCCACAGCTGCGCCTGGCAGCTCAGGGCAAGGCCTCACTCTCTAGAAAATAAACCTGTTCTTCTAAGACCCAACTTCAGAGATCTCTCGTCTACATTCATACACACCATCCTGGACTCCTCAGCAGCTAGGAGAGAAGAAGGCATTTTTCTACACCAGAGCTCAGGTCAGGTAGAAAGAATGAATGGGGAAATGAAGAAAAACCTTTGGAAACTGGTGAGAGAAACCAAGATGCCATGGGTATGACTTTTGCCATTGGTTTTTGGAAGAATATGAGCCAAATCCAGGGCAGATATGCAATTATCTCCCCAGTAACTGAGCTTTGGAATTCTTTACCCTGGTAATTCTCTACCCAGTGCAGGGAGGGCATAAGGGATGTGTATCTAAAGCAGTCTGTGGCCAGAATCCTGCCTCTGCTGAAATCTCTCCCACAGGAAGCTCGGCTGGCACAGACCCTGCCTTGGGACTTTGCTCTTCACAACATCCAACCAGGACATCGGGTCCTGCCTAAGGGCTGGGAAGAAGCAGCACTGGTGGCCAAGTAGTGTGGCCCATTCCAAGTGTCCCTGAGCACAGAAACAGCCCCAGCACAGCTCAAGCACGGGGGGACCCCTCACCCTCGGCTCAAGGTCTCTGAAGCCCCGGAGATTTGGACGTCCCGGCTGCAGGAGGAGGATGGGAGGCGACGACTGACCCTGCACTTGAAGGCAAGGCAGCAGCAGCCAGGGCTCCACAGCAGGGGAAGCCCCTGTGCCTGCCCACACATCCTCTGCTGCAATAGTCTGCCTGGGCACCCTCCTTTGGCATCTCCAGCCACTGCGGGCCAATCCTTGCTGCCACTGCCGGAGCTTCAGGGCTTTCTGTGCCTGCACTCACCACAGCTGCTGGGGAACACAACGGGACAATTCCACTCTGGGGCTCAAGCACACTCACACACTGGGCTGGCTGCCATTAAACTGCTGGAAAATACGCCAACTTTAAATTTATTTATTTTATTTCTCTACTCAGGTTTGATTTGCCTTTGCCCTGGGAATTTTAAAGGTTTTATTTTAAGGGATGTTACACCACTCTACAGAGATGAGTTTCACATCTCAACAGACTGAGAAGAGCACAAAAGATACCCACAAAGACAACGACCCTCAACAAAACATCAAAGCCCATCAGCAAACAGCAAAGAACATCTGCCCCAGACCCTGCCCCTGGAATAGTTGGAGACACCTGGTCTGGAAAAGGCTGATAAGGAAATCCAGGAGTGCAGACCTAATTAACATCACAGGCAAAGAAATCCAACTCCAACAGGAAACCAAATGCTGAGAACTTCACAACTAGGAAGCAAGGAACATGAAACCAATGGATTTCTCTGGGTTCAGACTGTTTAAAGTTTAGGAAAATTCTAGTAAAACTCACATGTTGTGGAATGATTTTCTCTGCACACCCAGGCTATGTATGGTTGAAATGATTTCTGTTGCACATCCTGGCCAGAATCAAGTAATGCCTTGACTCTTAAACACGAAAGATATTTTTGGAGTTTTTGGTTTTTTCCCAAAGTTTCAGTGAAAAGATTACACCATTAGAATAATTTTTCATAATAACCCTCTTTTTATATTGTCTGTTAGGTTTGGGCCAGGCGTGTGAGAATCAATTTTCAGTCCTCGGAGAAGCAGTAGAAAAAAATTGATTGCTGTGGAATATTTTTGTGTATGCTTGTGTGAGGCTCTTAGTGATGGCAAAATTTTGGTATGGATTTTTCGTGGTTGACCTTTAGCTTGCATTCTGCAAAAGTAGAAGAGCTTTAAAGGTGATTCATTAAGGCATAAACTGGTAATATAATATGGTTAAAAAAAAAAAAAAGATAAAAAAGATTGTGGTGGGAACACATGTGAATCATTCAATGCCTGCTCTGGAAGAGAAGCTTGGCTCCAGGCAGCCAGGAGAGGAGCTTTAGAAATGTAAATTAACACTGCTGGGGAAAAGTGTGGACAATGCACCAGGGTCTTCTTGCCTGGGGCAGGAATTGGGCTGATTCCCTCTGCCCCTCAGCCCAAGCTCTGCCTGCTTGCACAGATGGAATTTGCACAGCCAAAGGCAGAGCCCACACTCAGGATATCTGACTCTGCAACAGAAACTGGTGCAGCTGCAAAGGAAAACAGCAGATGGAGAATGCTGTGAAAACTTCACTAAAAGAACTGGGGGGGAATCATCCCTCTCCCCACTCCAACATGTGCTGTCACTGTCTAGGTCACACAGGGAGCATGAGAGCCACTGGGGTGTTCTTGCTACCACAAGTTCAGAAAAATCAGTTGGGAATCCAAGTATGTGATGATTTAATTAAGGAAAAGAGATCAATTGATGCAGCCCTGGTGGGAGGGAGCAACCAAAAATGGGGAGAAGATGAACGGCCACCAGAACAAATCCTACAACACCATGGAGCAGCCCCTGGGAACCCTAATGAATTCATATCAGGGGCCAGAGAACCCATTTATCATTTCAGTGGAATAATTCGATTAAAAGATAGCCTCAAAATAATAATCAATCAGGCAGATCCAGCTCCTGAGTCTGGCTGATCAATCCACTCAAATGAACAACGAGACATTTCACCATGGGATGGGATCAGATTATCTATTAGCAGAAGGAGGAGCACAGTGTGGAAAATTAAATGACTCGAGATCCTGGTGGCAAATTGATGACAACCAAAAAGTGGTGAAACACGTAACAAAGGAAATAAAAAAGCAGCTCATGTATTGGTCCAAACGTGGAAAGGATGGGAATGGGACACAGGTTCGTGGTTCCCTGGCACACCATGGGTTAAACCAATCCTCTTTCTCCTCCTCTCTGCTACAGCAACTCTCATCTTTTGACCATGCACAGACACCTTGCTGAGTGCAGCTCATTCAGCACGGGAGCAAGGGGATGCAGCTGGCAGCCAGGCCTCCTGAGCCACAAATGGCTCCAAAAGGACAGGGAAGGAGGTCACTAGAATAACTTCCAAATCCAAACAGGACCCAAGAAGAAAAAACAGAGTCAAACAGTGAATCTGCTTGGAGAGAGGGCCAGGAACTTGGAGATAAGGAAGTAACTGGAGAAACCATCAGTTTCAGAAAATGTTACTCATTGACAAGGACTGCTGCTCAGCCAAGATCCTGCTAAATTCCTGAACATCGAGAAGAAGAACAAAGACTGAACAGAGCCATGAATATCGGATGTAATACAAAAGGGGGAGTGCATATTAACGAGGACACGCAGTAGGCGGATCGGGAAGTCTCAACTTTCCAAGTACCTTCGCCACTGGGCGAAGGGAGAGGGAGATGCAGAAGGCAAAATTAGGATAAAAAGGAGGCTGCGTACTACAACGATCAAAAAGACCCCATGGCAAATGCCGCATGGCCTCTCCCTTTGTTCAGGAATAAAGTCACTTTTACAGGACTCCTCTGTCTCCTTTGGGGACAGAAACCTCTGGAGACGCCAATTTTCCCGCACACTCCCGGGGACAGGGCAGCCACCTCCGTTCTCCCCACAGGAAGCGGGACGGGGCAGCGCTGCTCCGGCACCGGCTCCTGCCGAGGCCCCAGCGGCAAGGAGACCGCGGGCAGCCGCTCCCGCAGCGCCCTCAGGCCACGGGCAACACGGGGCGGACATGGCACAAGGAACCCGCCAGAGCCCCCGGACGCCGCCTCGGCCCGCAGCCAGCCCCGAGCCCCGGCAGAACCCAGCGCGGCTCCCACCTGCGCTGGGGCCGCCTCCGAGCTCCGCCGCCGCCTCAGCGGGCTCCGGCCGCTGCCCCCGCTCCCGGGCCCGCACAGACGCTCCGCCAATGGCGGCTCTGCTGCGCCAGGGGCGCCCGGGGAGGGGGCGGCCCCGGTGTCGGGCTTGGCCCCGCTCTGCCCAATCAGCGTGCCAGAACCACGAGTGACGGCACCATCGCCCAATCGCAGCCAGCGGCGGGCTGTGCACACGGCCCAGCCTCGGCCCGCGCTCTCCGGGTCCCCCCGGGCTGTGTGAGGGGAAAGGCGGAGATGAGCAACAGCCCTGGCCCGGGCCCGGGCCCGAGGCGGCGTTCATCTGAAAACACAAACAAAGTTCTCCGCAGCTCCCGGCTCGCCTTTCCCAGCCCTGCGTGTTCGCTGCCACCGGCTCCGAGGAAAGCTGTCAGTTCTTCTACCCCGAATTAGGAGCAGCAGTGCAATGGCTTTGATTGCCCCCAAGAAGGGAAACCCCCCAACGCCCTTCGGCTGAGTGGAGGAGGGGGGAGATTTCTGGTAGAAAACTCCCAAATCCGTTTTTCCTCAGAGTTGGGAAGAACAAACCAAACCCTGGTGAGGTGCCCCTCCCAGAAGCGCCTCTCTGCCGTCCCAGCTGAAGCCCTCGCTGGCTGCTCCAGGCTGGATGGGCAGACTGGGAGCGCTGCGAAGGGGCCCCGGCTCGGGGCGCAGCCCCCGGGGCAGCCCCAGGGCCCCCAGGGCAGCTCCAAGGCTCCGACAGCCGGGATGGAACGTGGGAAGGGAGCAGCCCTGTCCCCTGTCCCCCCTGGCTGTGACCCTGGCGGTGACAGCGACGGGCGCGGGGGCCGGACCGGCGGGGGTTGAGGGGCCGCACCCGGACCCGCCCGTTCCTCGAGTGTCACCCGGGCGTGTCCCTCCTGTCCCTCGGAGTGTCCCCAGCGGCCATGGAGCCTCGAGAGGTGCGACAATCCCGGCGAGGGGTGGGAGAGGGGACAGGGGGGACACGGGGTTGGCAGGAGGGGACAGGGTTTCCCAAAGGGACAGGAGGGCATGACAGGAATGACGAAGGTGACAAAGGGGTGGAGGGGACCGAGGGTGGCAGAGGGGACAGTGGGGGGTGGCAGGGGGGCGGCAGAGGGGACAGCTGCGCCCTCCAGGGAGGGGACAGAAGGGATCCCGGGAGGGCACAGGGGCCACCCCCGGAGGCCACAAGTGCCACGAGGTTCCCGCCACCTCCCCTGTTCCCTCCCCAGCTGCTGGAGGCGCTGCTGGCCGTGGTGGCCACCCTGGGCGAGCTGGCGGCTCCCGTGACCGCGCCACGCCAGGACCATGTGGCCGCTCGTGTCCCCAAGGTCCCCGCACGCAGCCCGGAGCAGATTCACCGCGACCTGCGCGTGGAGAAGCCGAAAGTGGGCGGGGCCTGGCGGTGAGGAAATGGGGGCGGGGAAAGGGGCGGGGCCAGAAATGGGAGCGGCTGGAGGGGAGACAAAGGGGCCCTTTGGGGATATCGGGGGGTTCGGGGACCCTGGGGCCTGAAATTATCCCAAGTCATGCTGGATCCCAAGGAATGACCCAAATGCTTTCAAATCCCAGATCCTGGATCCTAAAAAATCCCAAACTCCAGATCTCAAATGCTGCTGGATACCCAAACCCCAATGCTAAAATGATCCCAAATCCCAAACTCTGCATCCCAAAAGCCCTCAGATCCCAAATGCTGCTGGGTGTGAGATATTAAATTTGAAGAATTAGGGAATTTAGGAAAGTTAAGATAATAGTTGCTGAAATAGCTAAAGTAGGTGGATAAGCTTTGCTTGCAGTTAACGGAGCCCAGATCTTAGATAAACTGTCCTGGATTTAGTAACTCACTGCTTGTCAGCTTTATGTTTATGTAGCTGTGAGCGTAAGAAAAAACAAAATGCAGTAAATAAGATATAACTGCAGACTTCCTGTTTAAGAACCCACTGAACATAGGAAACTATAAGTTCTACCAAGGATTCATTTGTCACGAATTCATTGAAAAGGTAGAAAGGTCAGGACGAAGAAGACTCATCTTACTTCCTCATTTTTGGTGACCCCTCCCCAGAAAAGACCCCCGACTCATTTTAGGAAACAAAGTACCCATGCTTAATAGCTTTTTTTGTCAATTAGTATATGAAACGAGGAATGGGAGGTGACAGGGTATGAATATGTATTTGTATTTTAGGTATTCAACACTTTTGTAAATAAAATGCTTTGTAATTACCTGTGAATTTTGCAGTGCATATTAGAGAGATATCCCACGTGCTGCCCAGCCGTAATAAACATACACTTTCTAACTTGAAACTGTTACAGAGTTTTTGTCTGACACAATTCGGTATCGATACTAGATCAATACCCATATTTCTTTAATAAGTCATTTTGGCGAGCCAGCCAGGAGGACTGCTCTCTCTGGCCGTGGGGCCAGCGGGGTCCAGGACTCCTCTGGGTGCCCACCCGGAATTTTCTGGGAAGAGGGCTCCTGCAGTCCTGCTGACCACCCAGGGAAAGACCAGAACCTGCTGGAACTACTGACAGAAGGTATGTTTATACTTGAAAAGAGGTACCTTGGTATAGGCGGTTGGTAAGACACTGAGAGACGTCTCGTGCACAACACACGCCTCTTGGGTTTGTTTGTAACAGCTGTGACAGCTCTGCGGAGCCTGGTGTCAGTGGTTTGGTATCCGTGTCCCGTCGTGGGGACAGCGGTGACTGGGTTTTGTTGTGTCAGCTCGCAGTTGAAAGGTGCCTTGGTAGTCCGTGTCCCGTCAGGGGGCAGCGGCGGCAGTGAAAGAACCGGTGTTGTTGTTGTGTATTAGGAGCAGTGGTGGCTCCGGTTTCAGTTTGTGGTTTAAAGGTACCTTGACAATCCATAATCCGAGTGGCGAGCCCGTGCTGGGACGCGAAGGGTCTCGTTGTGGGTGGCGGAAAATCCCGATTGCGGCCCCGCGCACACCGGGTGTGTGTGGTGTGAACGGATCCGTGTTTTGTGGTCTCGTGGATTTGTGTGTTTGTGTCTTCAGGTGTGGAAGAATTATTGGTGCACCGTATGTATCGTGGTCTGTGAGAGTTTGTGTTGTAAGCATTTTGATTTGTGTGATTTTGGAGTGTGTTAGTAACCTGTGTAAGCGTTTTTAGGAGTTTTGCAAGCTTGAAGTTGTAAAAGCCTTTTGAATTCCCCGCCTGATCA
Organism: Progne subis subis; assembly: GCA_022316685.1. NCBI lineage: Eukaryota > Metazoa > Chordata > Aves > Passeriformes > Hirundinidae > Progne > Progne subis. Next base: position 175,982 of record JAKJHU010000249.1, read on the forward strand.
GCGGAGGGATCCCTCTGTTTGAGAGAGAGGAAGGATTTAAAGTGTTTGTTTTGTATCCAGATTGTGTGCTGCAGGGGAATTCGACTGTGTGTGAGCTTGGACAGCGTGTGCTTTTGGCAACAGCATTTTGCTGACGTTTTGTTAGGTGAAAAAGGCATTTGTGTAAGATAAAATTGCGTATTTTTTGAGCTAAAAGGAGAGAGAGACGTAAGGCGGTTTCAAACCTCAGCCACCCCAAGCAATTGGGAGGGGATGATTTGTTTCCCCGGTAACCGCAGGGGAATCCAGGCTCTGCAGCCTCGGGCCGCGTCTCTAAACTCCCTGTAAAACCCTAAGAAGGTTTTTTAGCGAGTGAGGGTTTTAGTTAAAAAAATATGGTTTTGCTTGTTTGTGAGGCTTGCAGTTGCTAGAGGGTGTGGTAATATTTTAAAGTCCTGGGGTGCAGTCCCTAAGCACAGAGGAGTGGAGAGGCAGCGTGGGATCAGGGTTACCCCCCACCTCCTTCTCACGGAGGGATTTGTGTGTGGTGTCCCGGCCGAGATCCGTAGGATTTTTCGGCGAGACCTTGTTGAAACTTCTGGTGAAGTGTGTTTGGGGTCGTGAGGGACCCCTGGCTATTTTCTTTGCAAGCCTAAAACGATTGGTGTTTGGAGTTGGGTCTCTCTAAGAAAAGGCTTTGATTGTGTGCAGAAAGCAGAGAGCCCAGAACTTATGCCCAGAGCTGGCAGAAAGAGCCGAGAAATTTTTGGTGCTGAGATATGATTAAGCAGCATTCACCTGATTGGGCAGATCTGCAACTGCTACTTGGTGCCTTAACAGAAACTGAGGAGCAATTAGTTTTGAAAGTGGCCTGGGATCTGGCTGAGGATGATTGTAGGACAACACAGGAGGATGGTAAAGATGTATTTCCTTTTCAAGACTCACGTTGGGATCCTAATGATGATGAGGGGTTAGGACAGTTAAAGAGATACCAAGAACTGATATTAAAAGGGCTAGAAAGAGCAATCCCCAAAACCATAAACTGGTCAGTGTTATATGCTATCAAACAGGGCCCCTCTCAAACACCTTCTGAATTTCTAGATCACCTGCGAGACGCAATGCGCCGACACACACCACCCTGGATCCTGGATCTAATGAAGGAACACAGCAATTAAAAAAATTATTTGTAGGACAATCCACAGGAGACATCAGGTGGAAACTCCAGAAGATCTGGGGTTCAAACAGCCGGAATTTAAAAACTTTACCAAATGAAGCATAAAAAGTTTTAGTAACCAGAAAGAAGGATATAAACAAGGGATGAAGAAATTAGTAGCAGTAGTAAAAAAGGAGAAAAGAGAAAACATGGGCAAGGTCCACCAAAACAAGGACCACCTCGACTAGGAAAAGATTAATGTGCATTTTGCAAGAAATTTGGTCACTGGAAAAACCAGTGCCCAGAATTAAGAAAGGGTGATGAACATAGAAAAGGTGATCAGAAAAAGGAAAAAGTAGTTGCTCATGTAAAGGAGGACTGAGGGGGACCGGAGGGCCCTACCCCAGGGGACCCTCTGGTTATAGTCAAACTGGGGAACAAAGAAAAAGAAGTAAAATTTTTGACAGACACAGGGGCAACATTTTCAGTGTTGAATAAGGCCCTAATACCTGTAACCAATGACTATGTTATGGTAAAAGGGGCAACTGACCAATCTGAAAGAGCTTATTTTTGCAAACCATTGAAGTATAAATTAAGAAAACAGTAGGGCGTCCATCGATTTTTATACATGCCTAATGCTCCAGCTGCACTTTTGGGCAGAGATTTGCTAGAGCAACTGGAAGCAAGAATAATAGTGAAAAATGGGGAAATGAGTTTGGAGGTAAAGGATCAACAATATGTAGAACTGTTAAGCTTACTGCTAATAACCAAAGAAATTGAAGTGGCAAGTAAAAAGGAAAATTTTAGGAAAATAATGGATCAAGTATTTCCAGGAGTATAGGCCTCCAATATACCAGGAAGAGCAAAGAATGCACTACCAGTGCAAACCAGGCTTAAAGAGGGAGAACAGCCAGTAAGGGTTAAACAATACCCCCTAAAGAAAGAAGATATAGAAGGGGTTAGCCCAATTACTGAGAACTTTCTGCAGCTAGGACTACTGAGAGAGTGTCAATTCTGATTTTAATACTCCTATTCTGCCAGTAAAGAAACCTGATGGGTCATACAGATTAGTACAAGATTGAAGGGCTGTTAACAAGGTAACTGAAGACTTGTATCCAGTGGTTGCCAATCCCTACACCTTGTTAACCCGTGTAACACCTGAACTAACTTGGTTTACTGTTCTAAATCTAAAGGATGTTTTCTTTTGCCTCCCTCTCCATGAAGCCAGCCCGAAAATTTTTGCATTCGAGTGGGAAAGCCCTAAAACTAGAGAAAAACTCAGCTCACATGGTGTCTTACCGCAGGGGTACAAGAATTCCCCCACTATATTTGGGGAGCAGCTTGCCAAGGATTTAGAGTCCTGGGAACCTCCACCAGGAGTAGGATAGTTACTCCAGTATGTGGATGATCTCTTAATAGCCACCCGGACCCAGGAGACATGCGTGGACTGGACGGTAAGTCTCCTGAACTTTCTAGGCCTGCAGGGGTATCGAGTATCCCAGAAGAAAGCCCAAATGGTGAGGCAAACAGTTATTTACCTGGGTTATAAAGTGAGTGCTGGACAAAGGACTCTGGGGCAGGATTGCAAGGAAGCAATATACCAGACCGTGAAACCTCAGACAGTGAAAGAACTAAGAACCTTTTAGGCATGACAGGGTGGTACAGACTGTGGATTTATAACTATGGGTTGCTTGTTAAACCTCTGTATGACTTGATCATGGAAGGGAGCAGAGATCTTCAGTGGACAAAAGAAGCAACTCGAGCCTTTGACCAACTAAAGAAAGCCCTTATGTCAGCTCCAGCCCTAGGACTTCCAGAGGTGAGTAATCCATTTTTCCTGTTTTCCCACAAGAAGCAAGGGATTGCCTTGGGAATATTAGCACAGAACTTAGGCCTGTACCAGAGGGCAGTGGCCTATCTTTCCAAACAACTGGACACTAGCAGCTAAAGGATGGCCAAGGTGCCTCAGAGCAGTTGCAGCAGTAGCAATAAGCATCCAAGAGGCACACAAATTCACCCTAGGCCAGAAGATGACTGTGCTAGTATCTCACACGATGTCTGCAGTCCTTGAGGCAAAAGGGGGACATTGGCTCTCCCCACAGAGGTTTCTGAACAAGATGATGTTGAAATTGTGGTACCTAACATTGTGAACCCAGCTTCCTTCCTCAGCGGGAGTACGGGAGAACCAGTGATCCATGAGTGCCTGGAGAACATTGAAGCCACCTACTCCAGCCGCCAGGATCTGAAGGACACCCCGCTCGAGGATGCTGAGATCTGTTTGCTGATGGAAGCAGCTATGTCATCAGTGGAAGAAGACATGCGGGTTCGTGTGGGAGATTAGGGACAGGCGGTCGGAAGATATCGCGTTGTACGGGCAGACAGAACCCCTCCCTCAATACTTAGTTGTTTAGTGTCCTTGATAAGGTAAGCAACACCTAACTTGTAACGTAAGCAGACAGATGTGATGTAGCAAACAGAGGTTTTATAACTCCATGTAACCTGTTAATAAACGCCATTTGCCGTCCACCACACTGGTGTCTGTGAGCTGGTGGCCCGAGCAGCCTGGGTGTGGCTGCCGTGTCGCTCCTGAACCAGGTCACTACGCCTCAGCGGAGGCAGCAGGTACGCAGTTACCACAAGCAAGGAGGTGATAGAGTCTGGACCATTAACATCTACAGGGACTCAAGGTATGCATTCGGAGTAGTTCATGCCCACGGAGCCATCTGAAAGGAAAGAGCACTGCTGAATTCACAAGGCAAGAGTATTAAACACGCACAAGAGATACTGAGGCTATTAGATGCCGTACAGCTACCTGAGAGAGTAGCCATAATGCACATAAAGACACACCAAAAAGTGAGCTCTGAATTGGAAGAAGGGAATGTGCTGGCAGACAGAGAGGCAAAAGAAGCAGCAAAAGGTGAAGTACCCGATAAGGCTGTTGAGGCAGCATTGATTCCAGATGGAAAAGTTTCATTGAAGCCAAAAAAGCAAGTTATACCCAGGAGGGATGAGCTGTAACAGAAGAAGGGAAACTTGTAGTACCCTCCTATTTGTTGTGGTCATTAGTACAGAGGGAACATGAGAAAACACACTGGGAATAGATGCCCTGTATAACCATTTGAAAGAAAGAATCATGGCCAGGAAATTGCAGGGCACAGTGATCCCAAGTAACTCATCAGTGTAGTCTTTGCCTCTGAACTAACCCAAAAAATACCCCAAAGCCTAAAGTGGGACAAATTGGGAAAGGTTGTGGACCTGAGCACCAATGGCAAATTGATTTTACAGAACTGCCCAGGAAGGGAGGGTATCGTTACCTATTGGTGTTAACTGATACCTTTTCAGGATGGCCAGAAGCCTTTCCTGCCAGGACAGCTGAGGCCCGAGAGGTGACCAAAGCGCTGTTGCAAGAGATAATACCATGATCTGGAGTTCCAGCCACCATATCCTCAGACAGGGAACCACACTTTATTTCAATATATGGTGGCCCTAAATAAACAGCTTAGAGAAATTGAGAAATATGTGGCTGGAACTCAAAGCAGAGAACTAGATCGGCCAGTACATAATTGTACAACCTGGGGATTAGATGTATGTTAAGGCTTTTGCAGAAAAATCCTTGGAACCACTGTGGGAAGGACCATTCCAGGTGCTCCTCACTGCCTTCACTGCAATCAAGATCAAAGAACAGAAGGCCTGGATCCATCACTCCTGAGTGAAGAAAGCCCCAGAAGGAATTTAGAAAGTCACACCAGGAGATAACAAACTAAAGCTGAAGTGCAATCAGAACAACAAATGAATGGACTAACAGTTATTATGGACATTATGTAGAAAGTTGTAACTCTTGTAGTAGTTACCTGAACCATAACAAGAGTTAATGCAATACCACGTAGGTATAATGTGACCGAGATACACTGGTACCAAGGAAGAGCTTATGATCCTTACTCTCGTAAGGCTTTAAACAAGATACTAAAAGTCACAAATGCAAACTTGTAGGAAAGAAGAGATGTTTGAGGATGTAAGCATGTATTTGTACAGAATGGGTTCCATGAGGCTTACCATCCACCCATGAAACTCCTCCAGATCCAGATCCTGAATGCTGTGATAAATGCTTGAGTAAATGTCTGGAGTTTAGACTCAAAATAGAGGGGTGTGCGATTAGGGGCTCTGACATTGACTTTAACATCACCCAGGGATGTACTGAGTTCCATAAGAACCAGACCAAAATTACTCCACCAGTGCCAAGACAGGCTGTGATCACCCAGATACCAACTATTCCAGAAGTAGAGGAACAAGTAACTCCTGTAGTTACCAAAATTAAGCCATAAGCTATTAAGAAGACAGGAGTTCAGAAGCTGGTTCAGAAGTAGTCTTTAAAACAAGTAAAAATAGGAGTACAAGTAAAGGCTTCTCACATTCAGCCAGAATGTGCCCCATTTGTCAGGAACTCCTTTATAGACTAGACAACTTGACTTCAAAAAGTATGCCGCCCAATTTTAAGAATAAGAGGGATCTCGCTAAGTTGCTAAGAACAGGACTAGAAGTGTTACCAGAATGAGAAAACACAGAGGAGCGAGATCATGAAGTAATAATTAATGCGCTAGGCACAAACTTAATCCACCCAGGATTCCCCTAGGATTAAACCATGAAGGGACTGTATTGTCTCCTAAACACAGAATATGGGCATGAGAAATTGGAGGAAAGTGGCAAACCATTAAGCTAGGGCCCTGTTCTATAAAGAAACAATGAAGGTACACATGTGATAGAAAGTGATAAAGACACATGTTTAGACACAGACCAAAGCATTTGCCACTTTGAAACACATTCAGGCAGACAACTTCACTTGTGTATATAGGACAAGGCTGTGTCTGCCTTAGGACAGCATGCCCCGCCATAAAGAGAGACAACCAAACTGGAGATGAGACTCAATTCAATTTGTGTTCGCAATTTTGTTAGAATTAAAGAATGTGGTTTTTCCTATTGGGCAACTGTAATATCACATCAATATATAAAGGCCAACCTAAATCTTAAAAGAAATTAGAGATGGAGAGAAAAAGAGATTAATTACGATACACCATGATACAGACACCATCAAAGGGGTTTTTAAAAAGCTTAAGGAACATTTGTCTCATCATTAGTGGGATGTGCTTTTTCAAGTGGTCACCGACAGCAACCAGTATACTGAATGCCTTAATCCACCCTATAGTTGTGGTGCTTATTTGAATCAACATAAATTAAGTGTTATCTGTTGTAATACTTGTTTAGAATTGGAAGATGCTGCGATAGTGGCAGCTTTAACATCACTGTCAAAGGCGTACGGCTTGGTCTTGAGAGACACTAGCTGTACGGCTTAGATAGATGAAGGAGACTCTGTATACTGACTAAAGGAATTTACTCATTTCAAAGAAGGGGGGAATGAGACATTAATTTTGAAGAATTAAGGATTTTTAAGAAAGTTAAGATAATAGCTGCTGAATTAGCTGAAGTAGATAGGTAATCTTTGTTCGCAGTTAACAGAGGCCAGATCTTAGATAAACTATCCTGGATTTAGTAACTCACTGCTTGTCAGTTTTATGTTTATGTAGCTGTGCTTGGAACAAAAACCAAAATGTGGTAAATAGGACATAAGATAGCTGCAGATTTCCTGCTTAAAAGAACCGTTGAACACAGGAAACTATAAGTTCTACCAAGAATTGATTAGTCATGAATACATTGAAAAAGTAGAAAGATCAGAACGAGAAAGACTCATCTTACTTCCTCATTTTTAGTGACCCCTCTCCAGAATAGAACCCCGACTCATTTTAGGAAATAAACTACGCATGCCTAATAGCCTTTTTGCCAATTAACTTATGAAGCGAGGAATAGGAGGTGACAAGGATATGAATATGTATTTCTCTTTTAGGTATTCAACACTTTTGTAAATAAAAGGCTTTGTACTTACCTGTAAATTTTGCAGCCGGTTTTAGGGAGGTATCCTGAGTGCAGCCCAGCCGTAATAAACGTACACTTTCTAACTTAAAACTGTTAAGAGAGTTTTTGTCCGTCACAGTTAGGTATCGATACTAGATCAATACCCATATCTCTTTAATGAGTCACTCCACTCAGCCGAAGGGCGTTGGGGATTTTCCCTTTTTGGGGGCAATCAAAGCCAGGCACTGCTGCTCCTAATTCGGGGTAGGAGAAATGACGGCTTTCCTCGGAGCCGGTGGCAGCGAACACGCAGGGCTGGGAAAGGCGGGCCGGGAGCTGCGGAGAACTTTGTTTGTGTTTTCAGATGAACGCCGCCTCGGGCCCGGGCCCGTGCCAGGGCTGTTGCTCATCTCCGCCTTTCCCCTCACACAGCCCGGGGGGCCCGGAGAGCGCGGGCCGAGGCTGGGCCGTGTGCACAGCCCGCCGCTGGCTGCGATTGGGCGATGGTGCCGTCACTCGTGGTTCTGGCGCGCTGATTGGGCAGAGCGGGGCCAAGCCGGGCCCCGGGGCCGCCCCCTCCCCGGGCGCCCCTGGCGCAGCAGAGCCGCCATTGGCGGAGCGTCTGTGCGGGCCCGGGAGCGGCGGCAGCGGCCGGAGCCCGCTGAGGCGGCGGCGGAGCTCGGAGGCGGCCCCAGCGCAGGTGGGAGCCGCGCTGGGTTGTGCCGGGGCTCGGGGCTGGCTGCGGGCCGAGGCGGCGTCCGGGGGCTCTGGCGGGTTCCTTGTGCCGTGTCCGCCCCGTGTTGCCCGTGGCCTGAGGGCGCTGCGGGAGCGGCTGCCCGCGGTCTCCTTGCCGCTGGGGCCTCGGCAGGAGCCGGTGCCGGAGCAGCGCTGCCTCGTCCCGCTTCCTGTAGGGAGCACGGAGGTGGCTGCCCTGTCGCCGGGAGTGTGCGGGAAAATTGGCGTCCCCAGAGGTTTCTGTCCCCAAAGGGGACAGAGGAGTCCTGTAAAAGTGACTTTATTCCTGAACAAAGGGAGAGGCCATGCGGCATTTGCCATGGGGTCTCTTTGATCGTTGTAGTACGCAGCCTCCTTTTTATCCAGATTTTGCCTTCTGCATCTCCCTCTCCCTTTGCCCAGTGGCGAAGGTACTTGGAAAGTTGAGACTTCCCGATCCGCCTACTGCGTGTCCTCGTTAATATGCACTCCCCCTTTTGTATTACATCCGATATTCATGGCTCTGTTCAGTCTTTGTTCTTCTTCTCGATGTTCAGGAATTTAGCAGGATCTTGGCTGAGCAGCAGTCCTTGTCAATGAGTAACATTTTCTGAAACTGATGGTTTCTCCCTTTACTTCCTTATCTCCAAGTCCCTGACCCTCTCTCCAAGCAGATTCACTGTTTGACTCTTGTTTTTCTTCCTGGTTCCTGTTTGGATTTGGGATTATTCTCAGTGACCTCCTTCCCTGTCCTTTTGGAGCCGTTTGTGGCTCAGGAGGCCTGGCTGCCAGCTGCATCCCCTTGCTCCCGTGCTGAATGAGCTGCACTCAGCAAGGTGTCTGTGCATGGTCAAAAGATGAGAGTTGCTGTAGCAGAGAGGAGGAGAAAGAGGATTGGTTTAACCCATGGTGTGCCAGGGAACCACGAACCTGTGTCCCATTCCCATCCTTTCCACGTTTGGACCAATACATGAGCTGCTTTTTTATTTCCTTTGTTACGTGTTTCACCACTTTTTGGTTGTCATCAATTTGCCACCAGGATCTGGAGTCATTTAATTTTCCACACTGTGCTCCTCCTGCTAATAGATAATCTGATCCCATCCCATGGTGAAATGTCTCGTTGTTCATTTGAGTGGATTGATCAGCCAGACTCAGGAGCTGGATCTGCCTGATTGATTATTATTTTGAGGCTATCTTTTAATCGAATTATTCCACTGAAATGATAAATGGGTTCTCTGGCCCCTGATATGAATTCATTAGGGTTCCCAGGGGCTGCTCCATGGTGTTGTAGGATTTGTTCTGGTGGCCGTTCATCTTCTCCCCATTTTTGGTTGCTCCCTCCCACCAGGGCTGCATCAATTGATCTCTTTTCCTTAATTAAATCATCACATACTTGGATTCCCAACTGATTTTTCTGAACTTGTGGTAGCAAGAACACCCCAGTGGTCTCATGCTCCCTGTGTGACCTAGACAGTGACAGCACATGTTGGAGTGGGGAGAGGGATGATTCCCCTCCAGTTCTTTTAGTGAAGTTTTCACAACATTCTCCATTTGCTGTTTTCCTTTGCAGCTGCACCAGTTTCTGTTGCAGAGTCAGATATCCTGAGTGTGGGCTCTGCCTTTGGCTGTGCAAATTCCATCTCTGCAAGCAGGCAGAGCTTGGGGTGAGGGCAGAGGGAATCAGCCCAATTCCTGCCCCAGGCAAGAAGACCCTGGTGCATTGTCCACACTTTTCCCCAGCAGTGTTAATTTGCATTTCTAAAGCTCTTCCTGGATGCCTGGAGCCAAGCTCCACTTCCAGAGCAAGCCTTGAATGATTCACATGTGGTCCCCCCACAATCTGCTTTTTTTTAATTTTTGTTGTTCTTTAACAATATTCATTAACTGTTTATTTCCTAAAGAGTCACCTTTAAAGCTCTTCTAGTTTTGCAGAATGCAAGCTAAAGGTCAACCACGAAAAATCCATATCAAAATTCTGCCTATCACTAAGAGCCACGATTCTCGAGTGTTTCTCCTGAGATTCAGGTGGTTTTAAAGTCCTTTGCCTTCTGCAAAGCCCTGAGACAGACACAAGAAGGCAACGGAGATTTCAGGTTCTGATTTCTTAAGGTTGCGTCCTTTGTTTATTATTTCTTGTCTTACAATTCCTTCTGTGCCCAGCCAAGATCTGTGCAGCTGCTCTGGCATCTGATGACTCCCCCTGAGCTGGGAGGTCGTTGTCTCTTACATGAATTATTATCTGTTTTTATTTACAGTTACTTGCCAACACCTACTACCTACACTAAATGGGTCATCTCTACTCTGACCCAATCTCCTTAAATTACTTTGTGCCACTGTTCATAGAAAGTGGAGTGGGGGAAGAAGAGAGAAGAATCAAGGGACAATGCCCCAAGTTCTCCATCTTGCTCCCATCTACTTCTATACTAGAGAACCTAGAACTCTGATTTTTCACCCTGTGATAAGCTAAACTCCTATCTTTCACACTCTTGTGGCCTGTAATTCATCTCTCAGTGTTAGAAGCCTTTCCCATGGACTGAGGTCAAAGCCAGTGTCTTCCTGGGCTCTGTGCCAGGGTCTCAGACCCCCCTGTCCAGGTCCCCGACCTTCCAGGGCGAACAAAGGAATGCCCTGGACTCCAATGCACGCACAGACATACACAGAAACACTCCAAAGCAATCAAGTTTCTTCTACTTCTTTTCCTAGGTGGAAAAATTGATTCTCACATCCCTGGCCCAGACCTAACTGACAATATAAAAGCTGAATTTTTACGAAAAAGAATTTCTAATGTTGTAATCTTATCCCTGAAACTGTGGGAAAAACAAAAAATCCCCAAAACCATATTTTTGTGGTGTTAGAGAGTCAAGGCATTACTTGATTCTGGCCAGGATGTGCAACAGAAATCATTTAAACCACACATAGCCCAGGTGTGAAGAGAAAATCATTCCACAACATGTGCGTTTTACTAGATTTTTCTTAAACTTTAAACAGTCTGAACCCAGAGAAATCTCTTTGTTTAATGTTCATTGCTTCCACGTTGTGAAGTTCTTAGTATTTGGTTTCCTGTTGGGGTTGGATTTCTTTGCCTGTGATGTTAATTAGGTCTGCACTCCTGGATTTCCTTATCAGCCTTTTCCAGACCAGGTGTCTCAAACTATTCCAGGGGCAGATGTTCTTTGCTGGTTGCTGATGGGCTTTGATGTTTTGTTGAGGGTCGTTATGTTTGTGGGTATCTTTTGTGCTCTTCCCAGTCTGTTGAGATGTGAAACTCATCTCTGTAGAGTGGTGTAACATCCCTTAAAATAAAACCTTTAAAATTCCTTTCCCCAGGGCAAAGGCAAATCAAGCCTGAGTAGAGAAATAAAATAAAAAATAATTTTAAAGTTGGAATATTTTCCAGCAGTTTAGTGGCAGCCAGCCCAGTGTGTGAGTGTGCTTGAGCCCCAGAGTGGAATTGTCCCGTTGTGTTCCCCAGCAGCTGTGGCGAGTGCAGGCACAGAAAGCCCTGAAGCTGCAGCAGTGGCAGCAAGGATTGGCCCGCAGTGGCTGGAGATGCCAAAGGAGGGTGCCCAGGCAGACTATTGCAGCAGAGGATGTGTGGGCAGGCACAGGGGCTTCCCCTGCTGTGGAGCCCTGGCTGCTGCTGCCTTGCCTTCAGTGCAGGGTCAGTCGTGGCCTCCCATCCTCCTCCTGCAGCCGGGATGCTGCCTCCACTGAGGCGTAGCGACCTGGTTCAGGAACGACACGGCAGCCACACCCAGGCTGCTCGGGCCACCAGCTCACAGACACCAGTGTGGTGGACGGCTAATGGCGTTTATTAACTGGTTACATGGAGTTATAAAACCTCTGTTTGCTACATCACATCCGTCTGCTTACGTTACAAGTTAGGTGTTGCTTACCTTATCAAGGACACTAAACAACTAAGTGTTGAGGGAGAGGTTCTGTCTGCCTGTACAACGCGATATCTTCCGACCGCCTGTCCCTAATCTCCCACATCTCCCCCCCCCTCCCATGACTAAGTAAAAAAGTATAAAAGTATAAATGTTATAAAAGTATAAAAGTATAAATGTTATAAAAATATAAAAGTATAAATGTTATAAAAATATAAATGTCATAACAATGCAAAAGCTGTTAAAGTTAGTATAATAGGATACAAAAGTGGTATAAAATGTTAGTAACAAGCGTACTTCATGGTAATTGCAGGTGTTCGACAAATAGGACGTTAACTTTTTCTAAACGGCTTCTAACAAACGAAACTTGTTCAAAATGCAAGGCCCAAAAATCAATACCAAGAATATTATGGTGAGAGGGCCTATTAGGGTGGAAACAAGAGTGGCCAGCCATGGGGACTGATTGAACCATGACTCGAACCATCCTGGTTGGGCCTCTCTCTCTCTCTTTCTCTGGGCCAGTCTTTCCCTCAGTTCGGCCATGGAGTCTCGCACGACTCCGGTATGGTCTGCACAAAAACAGCACTCTTCTCTCAAGGCGGCACACAGGCCTCCTTGCTGCATGAGCAAGAGGTCCAGTCCTTGCCTGTTCTGCAGGACGACTTCTGAAAGCGAGGAGATAGATCTTTCCAGAGAGGGGATGGATTTTTCAATTCTCAGTAAGTCTTCGTCAATTGTCATTTGCAGCTGAGAAAGTCTTTGATGTTTGGTCACGAGAGCTGAAACACCTGTGGCTGTGCCAGTGGCTCCTAGGCCAAGGAGCATTGCAATGGTTATACCTGTTACTACTTCTCTTTTGTCGGAGCTGGATGGTTTCTTCTAAAAAGCGATACATTTCTTCTTGGTGATACAGGACTCTAGGAACAATCAGAACTTGGACACAAAAGTCAGCAAGGTTATTGAATTTGCTAAGGTACACATAGGGGGTTATTCCGATTTGTTGACAGACCCACATTCCTGATAGGAACGGAACTGCCCACTTATCAGTCTTTTCACTAGGTTGTCATGACCTCGTGGGCCTGCAGGCCCTCGGCTTGTGCCTGGGGGGTGATCATGGTTGGGTCTGTGCCCATGAGCCGTTGCAGGCTGGAGCCGTGTAGAGGATGATCTGGACCAGTGACCAGAGCTAGTTGCTTTGCGCAATTTTCCTCCCACTCTTGTTTAAAAACTATCATCCCTGCCCCATCAAAAATCAATCTGCAGGTTTGCTTTATGTCAAATGGGAGCATGTCATCCCCTCCAAAAACACTATCAATGAGAGTAGAAACCACTGCTGAATGGATCCCTCTGTCAGTGATTGCTTTAACAATTGCTTGAACATCCTTAGGATTTACCGGTGAGTACGTTCTCTGGTTTCCGCCTGCCCCCCCCCACTCGGACTGGAAAAGCCAGTGTGGCCGATGGACCCCAGTCGGCACAGGCAATTTTTTTTTTCCTCCTGTCTGTGAGAGAAGTTCGTTCTTTTTCTGACTTCCCCTCAACCCGAGTAGAAACATTGTTGTTACTGATTTTATATACTGTTACTTCTTCTCTGTCCCAGCCGGAGCCAGAGGCGGCAGCAGATGACCGGCTGTCCCCGTCCCAGCTGGAGTCCGATTCAGAGCCGGAAGTCGACTGACTGGCTGCTTCCGGGCTCCGGAGCCGTTTGGTTGGGCTCCTGGGCCCCGCCCCTTTCCCTCAGGGCTGGGCCGTCCCTTCCCTCTTGGCCCCGCCCCTTTCCCTCAGGGCTGGGCCGTCCCTTCCCTCTTGGCCCCGCCCCTTTCCCTCAGGGCTGGGCCGTCCCATCCCTCTTGACCCCGCCCCTTTCCCTCAGGGCTGGGCCGTCCCTTCCCTCTTGGCCCCGCCCCTTTCCCTCAGGGCTGGGCCATCCCTTCCCCCTGGGCCCCGCCCCTTTCCCTCAGGGCTGGGCCGTCCCTTCCCTCTTGGCCCCGCCCCTTTCCCTCAGGGCTGGGCCGTCCCTTCCCTCTTGGCCCCGCCCCTTTCCCTCAGGGCTGGGCCGTCCCTTCCCTCTTGGCCCCGCCCCTTTCCCTCAGGGCTGGGCTGTCCCTTCCCTCTTGGCCCCGCCCCTTTCTCTCAGGGCTGGGCCGTCCCTTGCTCCTGCGCTCCTCCCGCCTCCTGCTGTGGGAGCTTCTCGCCTTAGAAAAACGTGCTTTTTGGCAAAGATTAGCTTCAGTTATCTCTTTGAGCTCTTTTCCCTTTTTCTGCTCGTGCGCCCCCGCGTTAGCAAACAAGCTCTCTTCATTTTCATTGGCAAAGAGCCCACTATCTAAATGACCTTCTTTGTTTTCTGTCCTGTTTTCCCTCTCGAATTCAGCGTTATCTTGAGGTGCATAAGGTGGGGGTCCCTCCCCCGCTTTTCCAGCATTCCTAGCTTCTTCAGCTAGATTGTTGTAAAATGACTGCATCTCTTTTATCGCCTCAGCGAGTGACCTTGAATTTGGAGGCTCTGAAGCAAGCTCTTGCTCCTCCGAGCCTCTGCACTCCGCAGAACCAACCCCATCAACACTCTGCACATTATCACTAATTTTCAGACTGCATTCTTTTACACTCTGAAAATTCTCAACAACAGTTCCCTCTGAGAAAGTTTGCGTCGCTGCCGCGATACCCAATTGAGGAGAAATCTTTAAACCATTTCGGGCAGCTTTCCATGTTTCTTGCTCATGCAGAGCCTTCTGTAAAGCTTCCACGACCCTTCCCCATGCCTTAAGATTTTTCCCTGAGCCAGAAGACATTGTGTCTTCAGCAAGAGCCTTAGTACATTGATCCCAAACATCTGGGTGGAGGATATCCACCGGTCTGTCAATGATACTAAGTTGCAAAAGCCTCATCACTGCGAGGGTAAAATCTTTTGCTTTACAATCAATTCCCCACTGCTTATGAATCTGAGATACGACCTTCACCAGAGCTTCCATCCTCTGCGTGGGTCCGGAGGCGTCCCCCTCGCCGAGCTGGCCCACCGCTCGGCCGTCGTTCACCCGTGCAGGCGACTCCCGATCTCCCGGGCGACTCCTGGGGTTTCGGCACCACTTGCTGCCTCCGCTGAGGTGTAGCGACCTGGTTCAGGAGCGACACGGCAGCCACACCCAGGCTGCTCGGGCCACCAGCTCACAGACACCAGTGTGGTGGACGGCTAATGCCGTTTATTAACAGGTTACATGGAGTTATAAAACCTCTGTTTGCTACATCACATCCGTCTGCTTACGTTACAAGTTAGGTGTTGCTTACCTTATCAAGGACACTAACAAACTATTGAGGGAGGGGTTCTGTCTGCCCGTACAACGCGATATCTTCCGACCGCCTGTCCCTAATCTCCCACACCGGGACGTCCAAATCTCCGGGGCTTCCGAGACCTTGAGCCGAGGGTGAGAGGTCCCCCCGTGTTGAGCTGTGCTGGGGCTGTTTCTGTGCTCAGGGACCCTTGGAATGGGCCACGGCACTTGGCCACCAGTGCTGCTTCTTCCCAGTCATTAGGGAGGACCCCATGTCCTGGTTGGATGTTGTGAAGAGCAAAGTCCCAAGGCAGGGTCTGTGCCAGCCGAGCTTCCTGTGGGAGAGATTTCAGCAGAGACAGGATTCTGGCCACAGACTGCTTTAAATACACATCCCTTATGCCCTCCATGCACTGGGTAGAGAATTACCAGGGTAAGGAATTCCAAAGCCCAGTTACTGGGGAGATAATTGCATATCTGCCCTGGATCTGGCTCCTCTTCTTGCAAAAACCAATGGCAAAAGCCATACCCATGGAATCTTGGTTTCTCTCACCAGTTTCCAAAGGTGTTTCTTCGTTTCCCCATTCATTCTTTCTACCTGACCTGAGCTCTGGGGGTGCCAGGGATTGTGGAGGTCCCATTGTATTCCTAAAGCTGCCATAACCCCCTGAAGGATCTTTCCTGTAAAATGAGTTCCCCTATCTGAGTCTATTGCTTCCACAATCCCATCTCTTGGAATTATTTATTTTAGAATTATCTTACTAAGTGATGCAGTGATTACTGAAGAAGTCAGAATTGCTTTTGGCACCCTGTTAGGTGACATGGTGTTAGCAGAAGAGATTTGAGCCTTCCTGCTCAGGGCATTTCAGTGCCAGGCTCTCACAAGCACACACAGCTCTGCCGGTTGAGCTGACCATGTGGGCGGTAACCTGAGCTTTGTCCAATTCCCTTTCCTAAATAACAGCCTGTCTTGTAACTCTTTTCCCTTCTCCTGGCCTTGAAGACCCATCCACAGCCAGATTTTCTCCCTCAGGCCAGGGAATGTCTCCTAAATCTCTCCTAGGCTGGGTCTGGAGCTCTGTCACTTGAATGCAGTCCTGGGTTTCTTGCCAGCCCCCTGTCCAGGCTGTTGAAACAGGAGGCTGGGTTAAAGCCTTCCCCTGTCCTCAATTCTGCATCCTCCTGTGCCACTGAACAAGTTTCATACTGTAATAACGGAGCACGGCTCTTTTGGTTATCAAAGCTTGAACTTGATGCCAGACTTGAACAACAGGAGCTCCTTGTGCTGTCAGTGTTCAGGCCTCAGGTCCCCTTAGAGCTGTGGCTGCACAATTGTGCAGACAATGAGGGGGCCACTCTGGCCAGTGGGTTAAATATTGTAGCACAAGGATTCCTTTGGCATGGCCCTGTTTAACATTCACATACAATTCCAATTCCTTTTCTGAGTCTGGAAGAGCCATGGCTGGGGCATCAATCAGTTTCGGGTTTTTAATTTTCTCAAGTTTTGTTGTCTTTCTCATGTCCATACCATAACATTGAGTCTGTCTGGGGTTAGAAAGTCATACAACGTTCTGTCTAGAAGAGAGAATCCTCAGTCCAGGTCCTGCAATTTCCTATTGATCCTCAGAATTTTCTCAGCTCCTTGTTAGTCCTGAGTGACGTTACTTCTGAGATTCCTTGAGCCCTTTCTGGGTCAATACCCCACAAACCTTCAGTCAAAATATGTCCCAGATATTTAACCTTTTTCTCCACCATTTTCTCTATATTTTTTAAATACTCCAAGATGCTTTTTAGCCTGAAAAGTGTGCCATTTCACAGAGGCTGCTTCTACCACCTCTAACTGTCCTCCTGATTGAAGCAACTAATCCACATCCTACATTAACTCAGTTCCTGGGGCTGAGGTGAATTCTTTGGATATTTTCTGCAATACTGGCCCGAATAAGGCTGGTGTTTCTGTGCATCCCTACAAAAGGACCGTCCATGTCTTTCCCATTTTCCCTTCTAACCCTTGTTCCCAGTCAAAGGCCAACTCCTGTTCAGCATCCTGTGTAAGTGGGCATCCCCAGAAAGCATCTTTTCCATCAAGTACTGAATGGTAGCAGTGTGAGGAGGGAACCTGGTTGCAGATGGTGTAAGGATCTGAGACTGTGGGGTGCCTCGGTTTAATAATCTCCTTTCTTATTCTTAGGTCCTGCAGCATTCTATAGATTGCATCTGGTTTCTTGATTGGCAGCACTGGAGCATTCCAGGGAGAGATGCCAGGCTCCAAAAGCCCTGCCTTTAAGAGGGGCTCAATGCCAGGCTGTGAGCCCTTCCTTCCCTCCCTTGGAATAGGGTATTGCTTTTAGACACCGCTTGTCCTGGTTGCTTGAGAGGAATTTGGAGAGGCTGGGTGTCTGATTTTCCCTGTTTCCCTGGGGCTGCCCACACTTCTGGGTTCCCTTCAGCATCGGCCTTGTCAGACATTTGACACAAAGGTACCCCAGAACTAGCAGTGGCAATGCCTCTGCCAGGTGCTTGTGGCCGAGCCCGTCCCCTGGGTGCTAGGGCCCCCTTGGGCCCTGGGGTTCATCCCTCAGGGGCTGTAGAAACTCTGCCATGGCCTTTGGCTTCACCTTGGCCTTTTCCTCACCCCTTCTTGCATTCACCTGCTGTGCCTTTGTGACCAACTGCTCCAGGGGCTTCTTGTGCCACTGCTGCAGCCCCCCTGAGTGCCTGTGGGTGCTCATCCTGTGACAGCTGCTGAGCTCTCTGCAAGGGCATTCCTTTCTGCAGTGACCCAAACAAAATCCTTCAAAGATGATCTTGATCCTTGCAGGAATAACCCACATTTCCCAGCTGTTCCTTCCTGCTCCTGGTCCTTGTGCTTGCCCTGCCCTCCCCAGCCCGTATGCCAGAGGCGGTGCCTGTCCTGCCGCAGTGTCCAAAGGCGGCTCCCCCGGCGGGCAGGGCCGGCAGCTCCACGGGGCCGGGCAGCGGCCGGGGCGTCCCGCAGCCTCCTGGGGGCCGGGGGCCACTGCCGGCCCTGCCCGGGGGTGGTGGGGTCAGGCAGCGCCCGGCGCTGAGCCCCGGCTGCCCCACAGCCCCGGCCCGGCCCCGCAGCTCCCCACAGGCCCCCAGCCCGTGCTCCCGGTGCCGCACCTCTGCGCCCGCTCCTGCTGCTCCCCAGCACAGAGAAACCCCCTGAAATCCTGACCTCCTTGTTTCCCTGTCCTGGAAACCGGGGATACAAAGGATCTGGGTCAGCTGGCAAATTTAGAGGATAAGACCCTGAAGGAAAACATCCCAGTGCTCAGTATTTTTCTCTTCCTCCTCTTTTCCATCATCCTTTTTCCTACCACAGAGATTCCTCCTGCTGCTTCTTGCCTTAACCCTATTCCTGCACACTCGCCTTCACCCTAACCCTTCCCAGCACACCAACACCATCCATCCCCTGTTGTCTAAATCCCTTCTCAACTTCCCTTATTGCCCCTCTGGGTGTCCATGTCCTTCAATTACCTCTGGGAGAATGTGCAAACTGCCTCAACATTCTACCAAGGGACCCTTCTGAGATAGTTTGGGATCATCATCCCTTTGGCCAGGACCTTTTCCTGGCTTTCCCTTTTCCACCCTCCATGTGTTCCCTGGCACGTTTGCTCCCTGAAGATGCCAGTGTCCTCAGTGATGAGATTTTCAGTGCTCTCTCCCTGGTGACTCTTCACAGCCCCCCGATCTGTCACTCGTCTGTCTCCTGGACACTCTCGGGTACCCAATCAATCCCCGGTGCCGCCGCCACCCAAGGGAGCCCATCACCCAAACTGGGTGAGGCACCTTCAGCTCCACTCACTGCCCGCTGTCCCAGACGGTGGAAGGAATTCCAGAGGAGCCCCAAGGTGTGTGGAAAACTTGACATCACCAGAGGTTTGTGTCCACAAAGAAGACAGAGGAGTCCTGTAAAAGTAATTTTATTCATAAAAAAATGCAGTGGCCATGGGACATTTCTCATGGGGCCTCTCCAATTGTTGTTGTTGTTTTTGTCTTTTTCATGCTAATTTTCTCGGCCACATCCCTCTCTCCCTTTTAGTACTGGCTGAAGTATTTGAGAGGTACAGACTTCCCAATCCCCCTACTACATACCCCCCTTATTATGAACCCCACTTCTGCACAGGTAACGATATTCACGGCTCTCTGAAGTCTTTGTTGTTCTTCTCGAAGTCCATGAATTTATCAGGCCCTTGGCTGAGCAGCAGTCTGTGTGGTCAGTTGATAACATTTCCTGGAGCTGATGGCTTCTTCTGTGCCTTCCTTATGTCCAAGTGCCTGGCCCTATCCCCAAGCAGCTTGACAGCATGTGTTTGTAAAGACACTTTGCTCTTCTTCCTTTGCTGGGGGTGCCCCGTTTGTGGGACATTCCCCCTAGAGCATGGGGCACCGCCGTGAGGGGAATTTGGGGAGGTGGGAGGGGGGAGCGCCAAGGCCGGGCCCCCCCGCGCTGTCCTGGCGGGAGCGGCTGCAGCGGGGACCGAGTGCGGGTGGGAGCGGCCGAGAGCCCAGCGCTGCCCCAGCCCGACCTGCCCCAGCTCCATCCCTGCCCCTGCGGTGGGATGCTGTGGGTTTGGGGGGAAGAGGGAGCCGGCAGTGGGTGCTGGGCCTGGGGCAGGAGGAGAAGGGAAGGAGAAGCAGGGTTGAAGAACAAAATGTTGATGCACGTGGGAGGAGAAGGTGGGATTGTGCAGGAGAAAGAGGAATAGTGGGAGGAAGAGGAGTGCGAGGAAGAGTAGGGACACAGGAGGAGAAGGAGCAGGAAGAGGGGGCAGCACAAGGTTCCAGCCCTCCCTGTATCTGCAGCCTCCCCCCAGCCCCACATGCAGCAGGTAACCGGGGAGGGGAATCCATGATTTTCATGGGAATGAATCTTGGTGTTTCTGAGCTTGATTGAGCTAAATGTTGATGCTTTGGTTTTTTGCAAGGGGCTGCATCTTTTAGAAGAGGTTTGGGCTGAGTCTTGATGTTTGGAGGACTTTTGGGATGAATCTTCTTTTGGAGGTTCTTACAGACCAATGTGGCAATTATTACATTGCTAATGGCTTCCTGAGTTGAACTTGTGCAAGGAAGAACCCCCAGCCTAAGGCACTCTCCTCTTGTTTTCTCCCCAAACCAGGATTTTTCATTCCCAAGGAGTGGCCGGATGGAGGAGGAGGCAAAGCCCCGGAGATGCCGCACGAGGAGGGGCTGCAAACCCAGCGCAGGGAGCTGCGAGGAGCAAAGACCCCCCCTGTGCCAGGAGGGCGGACGGAGATCCAGCCAGAGCTCCGAGCTGGTGGAGAAGCCTCATGGAGGGGAGAAGCCCCACAAGTGCTTGGAATGTGGGAAGGGTTTCAGCTGGAGATCCAATCTGATCCAGCACAAGAGGATCCACACTGGGGAACGGCCCTATGAGTGTGGGGAATGTGGGAAGAGCTTCAGGCAGAGCTCCAATCTGATCCAGCACAAGAGGATCCACACAGGGGAACGGCCCTATGAGTGTGGGGAGTGTGGGAAGACCTTCAGGCAGAAGGGCCACCTGATACAACATCAGGTGATCCACACTGGGGAGGGGCCCTATGAGTGTGAGGAATGTGGGATGAGCTTCAGCCAGAAACGAACTCTTATGCAACACCAGAGGATCCACACTGGGGCACAGCCCTATGAATGTGTGGAATGTGGGAAGAGCTTCAGTCAGAGCTCTGGCCTGAGGAAACACCAGAGGATCCACACTGGGGAAAAGCCCTACGAGTGTGGGGAATGTGGGAAGAGCTTCATCCAGAGATTCCAGCTGAGGGAACACCAGAGGATCCACACTGGGGAAAAGCCGTACAAGTGTGGGGAGTGTGGGGAGTGTGGGAGTGTGGGAAGAGCTTCAGAAACAGCTACAATCTGATCCAGCACCAGGTGATCCACACTGGGGAAGGGCTCTACACCTGCTTGGAATGTGGGAAGGGCTTTGGATATAGCTGTGACCTGAGAAAGCACCAGCGCATCCACACTGGGGAGAGGCCCTACGAGTGTCCTGAGTGTGGGAAGAGGTTTCAGACCAGCTCCAATCTCCTCCTACATCAGCGGATTCACACAGAGGAGAGGCCCTTCCGCTGCCCCGACTGTGGGAAGGGCTTCAAGCAAAACTCCCACCTCACTGTCCACTGGCACATCCACACCGGGGAGAGGCCCTACGAGTGTCCTGAGTGTGGGAAGAGCTTCTCCGGGGGTTCTCACTTGACCCAACACCAACGGAGGCACCGCTAAGGGAAGCGCTGCGAGTGCCCTGAGAGCGGGAAGAGCTTCGTGCGCTGCTCCAGCTCCATCCCCCATGGGAGGATCGGTGTTGGATGATCCCCAGTGACCCCCGTTGGGCAGAGCCCTGCTGATCCGTGCTCCTGGTGATCTCCTTGGGTGGGGGGAAGGTGTTGGAGAGATTTCTTTCCCTTCTCTTGTGGGAGTTGGCCAAGCTGAAACAACTCTAAACTTAAGGCTGAGGGAAACCCCTTACGAGTGATGGCAAGTAGTAAAGGTTCTTGGGAATTTACATGTCAATGAAGTTGTTCCGTTTATGTTTTTATGATTGGTCAATTATCTTGTACAAATATGGTTATCTTCCCAGTGTGAGTGTCTGACTGCACCCTTACCCTCAGACCTACCCTATATATTGTCATGTTTTCATCAGTTCCGGGTCTTCCCTGGGTTTCCCTCACAGAGTTCTCCTGGGTACTGTGCAGAGGTTTTGGGCACCGTCCCTATTTTCTTTTTTCTGTTATTAAAGTATTGTTTTTCTAGTGCCAGCTGTCGTTCCTGCTCCTAATTGTTTTCTCTCCTTCTCCTGGTGCGCTGTGGTTGGTAATAAATTCCCTCCCTGTGCCCAGGCCGGGTCTGTGCCAGCGCTGGCGCTCAGGGCGGGATCTCTCTCGGTCCTTCTCTCAACTGCCGGGCCTCTCCTCAGCCAATCAGAGAAGTCGTTGAACAGGGTTCAGCCAATCAGAGCTAGCAGATGTGATGACTCACCAGTTGCCGGGCAGACCCGCAGTGCCCAGTGTTCCCCTCCCGGACTCGTCTCCCCGCCCAATCCCGGCTCCCCCGCGGGTGCCCCCAAGACCCTCCCAATAAACGGCACCGGCGTGAACTGGGAAGCTTTTTTGGGAACACTGGGAGCAGGCGGGCGGGGGCAGAGTGACAGTGGGG
This sequence comes from Progne subis subis, assembly GCA_022316685.1. NCBI lineage: Eukaryota > Metazoa > Chordata > Aves > Passeriformes > Hirundinidae > Progne > Progne subis. The sequence goes on from JAKJHU010000249.1 coordinate 198,079, forward strand.
CTGGGGGGGACACCTGACCCCTCCCAAAATCAGCGCAGGGACTGCAGGAATTGAGAGGACACACTGTGCTGCGCAAGCAAAGCCAGTTTATTACACTAAACACTCGTAGTTATAGTTCTCTAAGTTCCATACAGAATTTTCCACTCAGACCCTTTGCCTCTGTTCCTTTACTAACACAATCTTTTCAGTTATCAAGTCCTCGTTGTATTCTTTTGCCAGCAATGTCTTTGTTACATCTTCTCTCCTCAGAGCGGTCAGAGTGACCAGCCATGAAGTCTTCGCTTTTGTTCTTGCCTTGAGTTTCTCTCTCCCACAGCTTCCACTGTCCCAGGACCAAAAGGTCGGCAGTGTTACCCAGCTCAGCTTCTGTAGCCGTCTGATCTTCCACAGGGGATGGAGCGGGGGGTCCCGGCCGGGCCCGAGGCCACGGGGAGGGGCTGCGGCCGCTGCGGGCTCAGGAGCTCCGTGGGCAGAGAAAAGGGGGTGACACCGGGCTGGGGGTCCCCGGGGGGAGCACACGCGTTCACCCGAGTCCCGCTGGCCCCCAGACAGGTGAGCTCCCAGCACCACCAGCACGGCCCCAGCTCCCCGACACGCCCCGTCCCCAGCGCCGGGCGGTGCCGCCGGCCCCAAAGCAGCCGCGCTGTGCTGGAGGGGTCCCCGCGGCCCCGCCCCGGGCGGCACTGGGAGCACCAGTCCGGACCAGTTCAGAGCGTGGGCGAGTGGCATCAGAGCCCACGAATGCGAGTCCACCACAAGCCACGTAGAATACCCGAAACTGGCAGAAAGCATCAGGATTCTCCAAAAGACAGGGTCACCTTCACCTATAAACTCCAGGAAATCCCCCAAAGCCGTTTATAACCCCCCTAAAGTGGCAGAAAGCAGCAGGATCTTCCCTAAAAGGGGCTTCCCACATCTTTCCTAATATGGGCCCAGCTCCAATGTCAGAGCCAGGTGTCTTCCCGCTCCCAGCAACTCATCCCTCAGGACTGGAGGGTGCCCCAAAACCTCCTCAGTAACTGGCTTGCCCCAAGCTCTTCATCCCAAAGTGTGGCTGTCTCATTGCAGACCTCATCTCTCAGATCCCCACTGGGTGGGGGAAGGTGTTGGAGAGATTTCTCTTTTGGTTCTGCTGTGAATAAATTCACTCCCTGTGCCCAGGCTGGGTCTGTTGTGCCCGTGCTGGTGCTGGGACCAGGATCCCTCCCCATCCTTCTCTCAGCTCCTGGGCCTTTCCTTGTATTTCCTGTCCCTGTGCCCTTGCAGAGGGCAGGGACAGGAGCAGTTTTGGTGTCTCAGCATGCAGGCAGGGCCAGCCTAGCCCCGGGGTTCCAGGGGGCTTCTGAGGATTCCCTGTTTGTGGGATATCCCCGCTGGAGGAGGGTGTCCCCCCTTGCTGCAGCCCCAGCCCTCAGGCAGCGCTCAGCCAAGCAGAGAATGCCCTCAGCTGGGGCCTCATTTTTGGGCACACCTGAGCCCCTGGACATCTTGGATGGCCATTTTGGGGTGCACCTGAGCTGCTGGATATCTGGGACCCCATTTTTGGAGCTGTATTGGGTTTACATGGCCTCCTTTTGGTAGCTGGGTTTTCTACAGGGCTGGGTTCTGAGAGAAGGTTCTGGAAGTTTCCTCTGTGTCTGGCAGATCCAGTCTCTGGTGGCTCCAAAGATGGAGGTATTGGATGCAGAGATCCACAAGGATGCAGAGATCCCCCCACAGCCCCTGGAGGAGCCACGCTGGAGCACGGAGATGCCTGAGAGGAGGCTGTGACCCCATGGACAGAGGGGCCCCCGCTGGAGCAGCCTGTCCTTGAAGGTCTGACCCCATGGCAGAGTGACCCACGCTGCAGCAGTCTGAGGGGGGCTGTTCCCCATGGGATGGACTCAGGTTAGAGAAGTTCCTGGAGAACTCTGGTGGGAGAGCCCCCAGCGTGCAGCAGGGGAACGACTCCTGTCCCTGAGCAGAGGGGGAACCCACGGGGGATGAACTGACCATGACCCCATTCCCTGTCTCCCTGAAATGCTGGGTAGGAGGCAGAGGTGGAAGGAGGGAGGGGTGGGGAAAGGTGTTATGAAGGGTTTTCTTTTTCTTCTCATTGTCCTGCTCTGAGTTTATTAGCAATAAATCCAATTCATATCTCCATGAGCCTGGTATTCCCATGATGGTGTTTGATCAGGGATCTCTCCTGGTCCTTAACTCAGGAACCCTTGGTTAAATTTTCTCTCCCCCGTGGGGCTGTGGAGGGCAGTGAGAGCGGCTTTGGTGGGTGCCTGGCCTCGGGCAGCGTCACCCCACTACAGTGGGACATGTCCTTGTGTGGCCCTGTGCTATGGTGCCACAGCTGCTGTTGCTTTTGTCTTCCACATGATTTTATCTTTTGCATTAAATGCTTGTGAAGTGCCCCCGGTGTCCCTCGTGTTCCCTTGGCACCGGCAGCTCCATCCCTTGGCAGGGACAGGGGACAGGGGACAGAGAGTGTGTGCAGGCACACCACTGCCCCAGAGCCAGGGAGGGGACAGGGACAGGGACAGGGGACAGGGGACAGGGACAGGGCACAGGGACAGGGTACAGGGCACATGGACAGGGCACAGGGACTGGGCACAGGGACAGGGGACAGAGCACAGGGACAGGGGACAGAGGACAGAGCACAGGCACAAGGCACACGGACAGGGGACAGGGACAGGGACAGGGGACAGGGACAGGGGACAGGGCACAGGGACAGGGCACAGGGCACAGGGACAGGGGACAGAGCACAGGGACAGGGACAGGGGACAGGGGACAGGGCACAGGGACAGGGCACAGGGCACAGGGCACAGGGCACAGGGCACAGGGCACAGGGCACAGGGGACAGGGCATAGGCAGCATGCATGGACATGACACCACCCCAGAGCAGCAGCCAGGGCAGAGCTCTTTGCCCTCCCACGGCCGGAGCAGGGATTCTCCTGCTCTCAGCCCTGTCAGATTCCAAGGTGTCTTGGTTTGAAAGACAGGTATCTGCTAGGGAGGGGCGAGCCCTCTCTAGTAGTGGGGAATTCCAATCCCCTCCCTCCAAGTTACTATAATTTAGAAAATTAAAGGGTCTTTTCAGGCAGAGGTATGGGGAAAGGAATAACAGTTCTTTACTAGTATGTATAACAAGGCAAACAAACAGCAACAACTACAGCATAAATAATAAACACAACCAGGAACCTCGAGGGGCTTTGTTTTACAAAGCCTGTGGCAGTCTGATCCCTTGGGACTCCGAGAGCACCAAGCTGGAGCAGTGGAAACTCCGGGGCTGGTGGCTGGAAGGGCAGGATGTCCTGGCGGGCAGGGGGTGTCCCGGCAGTGCCGGGCAGTGCGGGGCTACAGCGCAGCAAAAAGAGCTAGAGAAGTGCTGGAGAAAAAGTGCTGGAGAAGCCATGACTCCGGGGCAGGGCTGGCCCAGCTCCAGCAGGGCAGGCGAAGGAGCTCAGAATTCCTGGGCACATGAGCAGATGATGGTGGATTTCCCAGGACCGGACTTCCTGTTGACAGTGGATTTCTCCCACAGCAAGCAGCACCCTGGCTGTCCTCTCCGATGCTCAGAGTAAGAAGAGCCCCTGGCTCCCCCAGCTCCCCCAGCTCTGTCCTTTTCTTGCCCCAAAAACTCATGCGATCTTCCCCCTCCTGACTTTCAGCCACCTCCTTTGTCTTGGCCAAGCACTGTCTAAGCACCACTACTTAGTCTCTTAGCAACTTATGGGGAAAAATTCTATAAGGAAAAAATAGGAACAAACCTAACTCCTAAGATTATCCACCCTGAATTTTTTCCCATACCAACATATTATACTGAATTTAAACCTTTAAATTATTTACATATATACATGTGGATATGGATACAGACACAGTCACAGCATTCACCCTAAAACAAGGTCCCCTTGAGGTATTCAGCAGGTCTCTCCATCTTTTTGCATCACCCACCTATGTGCAGCCAGGTCCCTGAGCAAAAACAACCCCACGAGCGGGATTGTCTTTGCTGGAGGCAGAATTAATCCAAACAGTTTTTCCCAGCATTCCTCTCATGTGTACCACTGGAACCTTATCTCTATCTCTTGTTCTCAGGGGCTCAGATTGGGCAGGGCCTGCTCGGTTGGTGGAACCTCGAGTGTTCACTAACCAGGTGGCCTTTGCTAAATTAATCTCCCAGTTCTTGAAAGTCCCCCCACCCAGTGCCTTCAAAGTGCTTTTAAGCAGGCCATTGCACCGTTCAACTTTCCCGGCTGCTGGCGCATGATAAGGAATATGGTACACCCACTCAATGCCATGTTCTCTAGCCCAGGTGTTTATAAGGCTGTTCTTGAAATGGGTCCCGTTGTCAGACTCAATCCTCTCAGGGGTACCATGTCTCCACAGGATTTGCTTTTCAAGGCCCAGGAAAGTGTTCCAGGCAGTAGCGTGAGGCACAGGGTAGGTCTCTAACCATCCAGTTGTGGCTTCCACCATGGTCAGCACATAGCGCTTGCCTTGGCGGGTTTGGGGAAGGGTGATCTAATCAATCTGCCAGGCTTCCCCATACTTATACTTGGACCATCACCCGCCATACCATAGGGGCTTCACCCGCTTGGCCTGCTTGATGGCAGCACACGTCTCACAGTCATGGATAACCTGAGAAATACTGCCCATGGTTAGATCCACCCCTCGGTCTCGTGCCCACTTATAGGTGGCATCTCTGCCCTGATGGCCTGAGGCATCATGGGCCCATCGAGCTAGGAACAACTCTCCCTTGTGTTCCCAATCTAAGTCTATCTTTGACACCTCTATCTTTGCAGCTTGATCTACCTGCTCGTTGTTTCGGTGCTCCTCATTAGCCCGACTCTTGGGGACATGGGCATCTACATGACGGACTTTGACAGGTAGCTTCTCTACCCGAGTGGCAATGTCCTTCCACTCATCTGCAGCCCAGATTGGCTTTCCTCTACGTTGACAATTGGCCTTTTTCCACCTGTCCAGCCAACCCCACAGAGCATTGGCCACCATCCACGAATCAGTGTAGAGGTAGAGCTTTGGCCACTTCTCTCTTTCAGCAATGTCCAGGGCCAGTTGAACAGCTTTGAGTTCAGCAAGTTGGCTTGACCCACCTTCTCCTTCAGTGGCTTCTGCAACCTGTCATGTGGGGCTCCATACGGCTGCTTTCCACTTCCGGTTCATCCCTACGATGCGGCAGGAGCCGTCAGTGAAAAGAGCATAGCGTGTTTCTTCTGCTGGTAGTTGGTTGTATGGTGGACCCTCTTCTGCACGTGTCACTTGTTCCTGCTCCTCTTCATCTGTGAGACCAAAGCTCTCACCTTCTGGCCAGTTTGTAATTATCTCCAAAATCCCAGGGCGATTTGGGTTTCCAATGCGGGCGCGCTGAGTGATGAGGGCAATCCATTTGCTCCACGTGGCGTCGGTGGCGTGATGAGTGGAGGGAACCTTTCCTTTAAACATCCACCCCAGCACCGGTAGTCGAGGTGCCAGCAGGAGTTGTGCTTCTGTGCCAATCACCTCTGAGGCAGCTTGAACTCCTTCATAGGCGGCCAGGATTTCCTTCTCTGTTGGAGTGTAGTTGGCTTCGGATCCTCTGTAGCTTCGGCTCCAGAATCCCAGCGGTCGGCCTCGAGTCTCCCCAGGCACCTTCTGCCAAAGGCTCCAGGACAGGCCATTGTTCCCAGCTGCTGAGTAGAGCACGTTCTTCACATCTGGTCCCGTCCTGACTGGGCCAAGGGCTACTGCATGAGCGATCTCCTGCTTGATCTGGGCAAAGGCTTGTTGCTGCTCAGGGCCCCAGTGGAAATCGTTCTTCTTGCGGGTGACCAGGTAGAGAGGGCTCACAATCTGGCTGTACTCAGGAATGTGCATTCTCCAGAAACCTATGGCGCCTAGGAAAGCTTGTGTTTCCTTCTTGTTGGTCGGTGGAGACATTGCGGTGATCTTATTGATGACCTCAGTGGGAATCTGCCGCCATCCATCTTGCCACTTTACTCCCAGGAACTGGATCTCTCGGGCAGGTCCCTTGACCTTGCTCTGCTTGATGGCAAAACCAGCTTTCAGGAGAATTTGGATGATCTTCTCTCCTTTCTCAAACACTTCCTTTGCTGTGTTCCCCCACACAATGATGTCATCGATATACTGTAGGTGCTCCGGAGCCTCACCCTTTTCCAGTGCAGCCTGGATCAGTCCATGGCAGATGGTGGGGCTGTGTTTCCACCCCTGGGGCAGTCGGTTCCAGGTGTACTGCACGCCCCTCCAGGTGAAAGCAAACTGAGGCCTGCATTCTGCAGCCGGAGGAATGGAGAAAAATGCATTAGCAATGTCAATGGTGGCGTGCCATTTTGCTGCCTTGGACTCCAGCTCGTACTGGAGTTCCAGCATGTCTGGCACAGCAGCGCTCAATGGTGGAGTCACTTCGTTCAAGGCACGGTAGTCCACAGTCAATCTCCATTCTCCGTCAGACTTGCGCACAGGCCAGATGGGGCTGTTGAAGGGTGAGTGGGTTTTGCTGACCACCCCTTGGCTCTCCAGCTCACGGATCATCTTGTGGATGGGGATCACGGCATCTCGATTTGTCCGATACTGTTGGCGGTGCACCGTCGAGGTGGCAACTGAAACTCGTTGCTCTTCTACCTTTAGGAGTCCTACTGCAGATGGGTTCTCCGACAGTCCAGGCAAGCTATTCAATTTCTTAATGCCCTCTGCCTCCACAGCTGCTATTCCAAAAGCCCACCTGAGTCCTTTGGAGTCTTTGTAATAACCATTCCGGAGGAAGTCTATGCCCAAAATACACGGGGCCCCTGAGCCAGTCACAATTGGATGTTTCTGCCACTCCTTCCCGGTCAGGCTCACCTCAGCTTCTAGCAGAGTCAATTCCTGTGATCCCCCCGTCACCCCGGCAATGGAAATAGGTTCTGTCCCCATATATTCCGATGGTATCAGTGTACACTTGTTGAGGGTTAAGTTCTCCTGTAGAATTTTTCCCCCCCATGAGTTGCTAGATTTTTCAGTAGGGGTAGTTAAGCGGTGCTTAACGTGACAAAAGAAGTTGATCACTTGGTTTTGGGGAGGGAGGAGGCTCCCGGGAAAACTAAGGTGTGGACTCACTTCTCTCGGTTTTCCCGGGGAGGACGGTCGGGCTATGGAGTAGCTGCCTGGAGTCCACAGCTAACGGAGGAGTCTGGTCCTGGGAATTCTATCATCTGTTGGAGTGCCCAGGAATTCGGAGTTTCTTCGTTACCCTGCTGGATTTTGGGTCAGCCCGGGGTCCAGCCACTGCGGGTTCTCCGGCACTGCCCACTTTGCCTGCCGGGGCACCCCCCTGCCTGCTGAGGACAATCCATCGCTTCCAGCTTGCAGCCATCAGCGCCGGAGCTTTCCACCGTTTGCCCTCAGGGTTCTTGGTTCTGTTTTACTGTTATTATAAGTGCTGTTGTTGTTTGTCTGTCCTGTTATATTTACTAGTAAAGGACTGTTATTCCTTTTCCCCATAGCTCTGACCGAAAAGTTTTTCTTTTAATCTTCCAAATTATAATAACACGGAGGGAAGGATTTAAATTCCTCATTTTCCTGGAGAGGCCTGCCTCTCCTTAGCAGACACCTGTCTTTTTCAAACCAAGACAGAATTTGGCGCCCAACATGGGGCATTGAGAGAAAAGGGAATAACAGTTCTTAAGTGCCTACATTGTTGTGTACTGGATATCATGTGGTCTGCCTATGTCTGGTTCGGGTGGCATGTGGGTGTGGCCATAGTCCTCCCATGTGCAGGCCCTTTTCTAAACATGGGCCCTGTAACTAAGGTTACTGTGACTGTCATCCAGTTTGCTATATGGGTTAATGAAGTGAGGAAATCGTGGATTTTTAATTTTCTCTGGAAGGCAGGCTCATGGATTCAGGGCTATCATACACTGACTGTGTGATTTTGGAGTTACTTTAACAACGGTACATACTGTGAGGAAATGACACCAGGGGAAACCTTTTCCCAACCCTTCACCCAGCTCTTTGGACCTATCCCACCAGTCTTTGAAGGGTTCAAATCTCTGAATGTTAATGACATCATACAGTGGCTGGTGTGGCTGGTATGCCTGTTCTGTGTAGCATTTAGAGATAAGGGGAGACTGGACTGGGTAACCACCCTGATACCTCCCCTAGAGAATAAGGATACTGCCCCACAGCCTGACCCTGCCCCACAGCCTGCCTCAGGAATAAACCACCCAGATTGGGTGAAGGAGATAGGTGAGAGGCTGAGGGTGTACGTTTCCCCTGTAGTAGCCTCATTAGCCCCAGCTGCTGGGAAACCCTCCCCCTGCCCCGACAAAGGAGAGTCTGATGGTGCAGCAGCGGAACCCACAGACGTTACAACCGTCCAGGTTCCAGCTGAACCACAGGGGCAGCCACAGCCAGCAGCAGTGGCCCCTGTGGAAACAAAGAAGTATAAGGTGAAATCAGAGCACCCAGGCAACAAGGATAAGAAAGGAGGGCCCTCACAACCCGCGGGGGACTCAGAGGTTGAGATCATCACTGAGTCCCTGACATATGAAAGTCTCCGTAATCTGCAAAAAGATCTTGCACGACGGGGACGTGAGGCTTATACAGCCTGATTAGTTCGGGTCTGGGACCTTATAGGAACAGGCGTGCAGCTTGATAGTAGTGAGGCAAGGAATTTGGGACCCTTGACCCAGGACTCAGATGTGAATCAGGTATTCGTAAGGGAGCCAGGGCCCCTTTCCCTTTGGGAGCGGCTTTTAATGAGTGTAAGGGAGAGGTTTGTCCACAGAGACAGAATGCAGGAGCACCATCACAGAATGCGCTGGAAGACCCTTGAGGAAGGGATCCAACAGCTGAGAGAAGTGGCGGTATTGGAGGTACTCTTTGGGAGGGGTGGACAGCATGATAATGACCCCGACAAAGTCAGGTGCACAGGGCAAATGCTGTGGAATCTGGCAACTCTAGGACCATCTCAATACGCCACCTTCATTGCAACAATTAATGCTGATAACAACCGAGAGACAGTGGGTTCTGTAGCCAACAAGCTTAGAAATTATGAGAGCATGATCAGTGGCCCAATGCAGGCTCAGGTCTCTGCCATGGTTAAGGAACTCAGAGAGGAGATGAGGGAGGTGAGGGAGGAGGAGGAGGAACAGTTCCCGTGTGGCACCGGTGCGAGTTACAGGCCCCAGAGTCAGAGCTCAACGGCCCCCAGCTAGAGAGAGAGGGTACACCCCACGAGCTGACCTGTGGTTCTTTCTGAGTGACCATGGGGAAGACATGGGAAGGTGGCATGGGAAACCCACTTCTGCCCTGGCAGCACGGGTGCGTGAGCTCAAGGAGAGAAACACTAACCGAGGGGGTTCCACTAAGATGAAGGTAGCCTCAACTTCACATGACCAAGCTGCCAGGTATTATAGAAGTGAGGATATGTCAGATCCCTGTGAAGGAACCTCTACCATGTATGCCCAGGAAGGGAATAATGACCGGTGCTAGAGGAGCCCTGCCTCATGCCAGGGAGAGGCACGGAAAAACCGGATCTATTGGACGGTGTGGATTCGATGGCCTGGCACATCAGAGCCACAGAAATATGAGGCTTTAGTTGATACTGGTTCACAGTGTACACTGATACCATCGGAATATGTGGGGACAGAACCTATTTCCATTGCCGGGGTGACGGGGGGATCACAGGAATTGACTCTGTTAGAAGCTGAGGTGAGCCTGACCGGGAAGGAGTGGCAGAAACATCCAATTGTGACTGGCTCAGGGGCCCCGTGTATTTTGGGCATAGACTTCCTCCGGAATGGTTATTACAAAGACTCTAAAGGACTCAGGTGGGCTTTTGGAATAGCAGCTGTGGAGGCAGAGGGCATTAAGAAATTGAATAGCTTGCCTGGACTGTCGGAGAACCCATCTGCAGTAGGACTTCTAAAGGTAGAAGAGCAACGAGTCCCAGTTGCCACCTCGACGGCGCACCGCCGACAGTATCGGACAAATCGAGATGCCGTGATCCCCATCCACAAGATGATCCGTGAGCTGGAGAGCCAAGGGGTGGTCAGCAAAACCCACTCACCCTTCAACAGCCCCATCTGGCCTGTGCACAAGTCTGATGGAGAATGGAGATTGACTGTGGACTACCGTGCCTTGAACGAAGTGACTCCACCATTGAGCGCTGCTGTGCCGGACATGCTGGAACTCCAGTACGAGCTGGAGTCCAAGGCAGCAAAATGGCACGCCACCATTGACATTGCTAACGCATTTTTCTCCATTCCTCTGGCTGCAGAATGCAGGCCTCAGTTTGCTTTCACCTGGAGGGGCGTGCAGTACACCTGGAACCGACTGCCCCAGGGGTGGAAACACAGCCCCACCATCTGCCATGGACTGATCCAGGCTGCACTGGAAAAGGGTGAGGCTCCGGAGCACCTACAGTATATCGATGACATCATTGTGTGGGGGAACACAGCAATGGAAGTGTTTGAGAAAGGAGAGAAGATCATCCAAATTCTCCTGAAAGCTGGTTTTGCCATCAAGCAGAGCAAGGTCAAGGGACCTCCCCGAGAGATCCAGTTCCTGGGAGTAAAGTGGCAAGATGGATGGCGGCAGATTCCAACTGAGGTCATCAATAAGATCACCGCAATGTCTCCACCGACCAACAAGAAGGAAACACAAGCTTTCCTAGGCGCCATAGGTTTCTGGAGAATGCACATTCCTGAGTACAGCCAGATTGTGAGCCCTCTCTACCTGGTCACCCGCAAGAAGAACGATTTCCACTGGGGCCCTGAGCAGCAACAAGCCTTTGCCCAGATCAAGCAGGAGATCGCTCATGCAGTAGCCCTTGGCCCAGTCAGGACAGGACCAGATGTGAAGAACGTGCTCTACTCAGCAGCCGGGAACAATGGCCTGTCCTGGAGCCTTTGGCAGAAGGTGCCTGGGGAGACTCGGGGCCGACCGCTGGGATTCTGGAGCCGAAGCTACAGAGGGTCCGAAGCCAACTACACTCCAACAGAGAAGGAAATCCTGGCCGCCTATGAAGGAGTTCAAGCTGCCTCAGAGGTGATTGGCACAGAAGCACAACTCTTGCTGGCACCTCGACTACCGGTGCTGGGGTGGATGTTTAAAGGAAAGGTTCCCTCCACTCATCACGCCACCGACGCCACGTGGAGCAAATGGATTGCCCTCATCACTCAGCGCGCCCGCATTAGAAACCCAAATCGCCCTGGGATTTTGGAGATAATTACAAACTGGCCGGAAGGTGAGAACTTTGGTCTCACAGATGAAGAGGAGCAGGAACAAGTGACACGTGCAGAAGAGGGTCCACCATACAACCAACTACCAGCAGAAGAAACACGCTATGCTCTTTTCACTGATGGATCCTGCCGCATCGTAGGGATGAACCGGAAGTGGAAAGCAGCCGTATGGAGCCCCACATGACAGGTTGCAGAAGCCACTGAAGGAGAAGGTGGGTCAAGCCAACTTGCTGAACTCAAAGCTGTTCAACTGGCCCTGGACATTGCTGAAAGAGAGAAGTGGCCAAAGCTCTACCTCTACACTGATTCGTGGATGGTGGCCAATGCTCTGTGGGGTTGGCTGGACAGGTGGAAAAAGGCCAATTGGCAACGTAGAGGAAAGCCAATCTGGGCTGCAGATGAGTGGAAGGACATTGCCACTCGGGTAGAGAAGCTACCTGTCAAAGTCTGTCATGTAGATGCCCATGTCCCCAAGAGTCGGGCTAATGAGGAGCACCGAAACAACGAGCAGGTAGATCAAGCTGCAAAGATAGAGGTGTCAAAGATAGACTTAGATTGGGAACACAAGGGAGAGTTGTTCCTAGCTCGATGGGCCCATGATGCCTCAGGCCATCAGGGCAGAGATGCCACCTATAAGTGGGCACGAGACCGAGGGGTGGATCTAACCATGGACAGTATTTCTCAGGTTATCCATGACTGTGAGACGTGTGCTACCATCAAACAGGCCAAGCGGGTGAAGCCCCTATGGTATGGCGGGCGATGGTCCAAATATAAGTACGGGGAAGCCTGGCAGATTGACTACATCACCCTTCCCCAAACCCGCCAAGGCAAGCGCTACGTGCTGACCATGGTGGAAGCCACAACTGGATGGTTGGAGACCTACCCTGTGCCTCACGCTACTGCCTGGAACACCATCCTGGGCCTTGAAAAGCAAATCCTGTGGAGACATGGTACCCCTGAGAGGATTGAGTCTGACAACGGGACCCATTTCAAGAACAGCCTTATAAACACCTGGGCTAGAGAACATGGCATTGAGTGGGTGTACCATATTCCTTATCATGCGCCAGCAGCCGGGAAAGTTGAACGGTGCAATGGCCTGCTTAAAAGCACTTTGAAGGCACTGGGTGGGGGGACTTTCAAGAACTGGGAGATTAATTTAGCAAAGGCCACCTGGTTAGTGAACACTCGAGGTTCCACCAACCGAGCCGGCCCTGCCCAATCTGAGCCCCTGAGAACAAGAGATGGAGATAAGGTTCCAGTGGTACACATGAGAGGAATGCTGGGAAAAACTGTTTGGATTAATTCTGCCTCCAGCAAAGACAATCCCGCTCGTGGGGTTGTTTTTGCTCAGGGACCTGGCTGCACATAGTGGGTGATGCAAAAAGATGGAGAGACCCGCTGCATACCTCAAGGGGACCTTGTTTTTCGGTGAACACTGTGACTGTGTCTGTATTTATATTCACATGTATATATATGTATATTATTTAAAGGTTTAAATTCAATATAATACGTTAGGGTGGGAAAAAATTCGGGGTGGATAATGTTGAGGGTTAAGTTCTCCTGTAGAATTTTTCCCCCCCATGAGTCGCTAGATTTTTAAGTAGGGGTAGTTAAGCGGTGCTTAACCTGACAAAAGAAGTTGATCGCTTGGTTTTGGGGGAGGGAGGAGGCTCGCGGAGAGCTGAGGTGGGGACACACAGCTCTCAGTCTTCCGGGGAGCACGGATCGGGACGACGGCTGGCTGGAGTCCACGGCTACCGGAGGAGTTTGGTCCTGGGAATTCTACCATCTGTTGGAGTGCCCAGGAATTCGGAGTTTCTTCGCTGTCCTGCTGGATTTTGGGTCAACCCTGGTACAGCCGCTGCGGCTTCTCCGGCATTGCCCACCTTGCCTGCCGGGGCACCCCCCTGCCTGCCTGCTGAGGATAATCCACCGTTTCCAGCCACCAGCGCCGGAGCTTTCCACCGTTTGCCCTCGGGGTTCTTTGGTTCTGTTTTACTGTTATTATAATTGCTGTTGTTGTTTGTCTGTCCTGTTATATTTACTAGTAAAGGACTGTTATTCCTTTTTCCCCATAGCTCTGACTGAAAAGTTTTTTCGTTTAATCTTCCTAAATTATAATAACCCGGAGGACTTGCCTCTCCTTAGCAGGACAACTGTCTTTTTCAAACCAAGACAATATATATAAAACTTTCCAACTATTGCAGTGCCATAATTTTTGTAGTTGTTTGGTTGCCATAAGTCTGTATGATATGTAAGACAGCAGTTTCAATCAGTTTAAAGTATATTTTGTTCTGGTACAAATATAAGCATATACATATGACTAAATGAAACCAGGTTTAGTCACATCAGTTAATTCCATTCTTTTTACAGATTAAGAAGGAAATTAAATCATAATATCAGACCATATATTTTCCATGTGTTGTTAGGTTAAAACTTTAACACATCCTGCCTTATTGTACTTGAGATCTCATGCCTCCTCTGCATTATTTAGCTCATTGGCTCTTTCAGGTTTCAAAGGATAAGAACAAGATAAGGAAGAGGATGAAAAGGATCAATAGAAAGAACAAGGAAGGCCTAAATGTAGAAATAACTTCTCTGCTGTGGACTCCAGGACGGTGTAGATGAATGTAGATGAGAGATCTCTGAAGTTAGGTTTAGAAGATGAGGTTTATTGTAAGGGATGTGAGGCCTTGCTCTGAGCTGCCAGGCTGCAGCTCGTGGCAAGGCCTAGGAAGGTGAGGGAAGGGAGAGATTGGGAGTAGGAGAGAGCAAAAAGCAAAGAGGCAAGAGGCCAGCCCATCCTCGAAGTCCCCTGATAAGGGATCTCAAGGTGGGCTGGAACAGGACTTGTGCCAACGGGGTGACAGATATCTGATACTTCAGGGGAGGGTTACAGGTGTGGGATGAACCATACATTGGGGTGAGACAGAACATTCCATTAGACCTCTGGGTCTGGCTGGTCACCTAACTGCTTTCCCAGACATCCAGTAGCTAGGACATCTTAAACATCAAAACTTACTTTCAATTCTATCTCACTTACAGGTTTCATATTCTCAGAATATAGGCAATCATATTGTCCTGGTTTGGAGACAAATTTGGGGGAAAACCCCTGTATAGGATCCCTCTGGGAAGCAAACCCAAGTGGCCCCTCCCTCCAACCAGTCTGAAAAAAAAACCTTTGTGGAGAAAAGTGGAAAAAACTATTTTACTAAACAAACAAAGTGCATACAAGTATAAAGAATGAATAATATGAAACAATAAAACCTCTCGTTCTGAAGTGAGATGGCAAATTGAGAAAGTCCTTGCCGTGGGTGGAGCTCGGCTCTCTCTCAGTCTCTCCTCAGTCCCAGTCCCTCCGGCGCTGCTGGAAAATGCCGAGCTCCAGGCCCCGGTGGGCCGCAGGTGCAGCCCCCAGTGCCCCTGGGTTTTCAGTCCAGAGCAGGTTTAAACAGTTCCAAGAAAAAAAAAAAGAAAAAAAAACAGTCCAGGGAACTTCTCTGCCCTAGCTAGCTGAAACTAACTAAAAGCAAAAAGATCTCTGTCCTGCAGTCTCTCCAAGCCTCCGCGAACACCGTCCGGAGAAGAATGTGGAGGAGTCAGGCAGTTTTCTCAAAACAAACTCCGCGCTTCTCCTTGCTCTTAGAACCAGTCTTAAAGGCACAGGACTCAATATACAGAGTCCAAACAGAACAGACGATTGGGGATACAAGCATCATAAAGTTACCCTAGGACATTCCACCCCTTATCCCCATATTGTCAATTTACTAAAACTTATATATACTCTAGCTCTACACACACATACATCTATATAAAAACAATATGCAATATACAACTACATACAGTGGCAGTACTATTCAGCACACAATGATAATTACACACGGTTCTCACCCAACAATCAAATCCCCTGGGGTACACATCGTGTGGTTCCATCTTTCTGCATTACCCACCATGTGCAGCCTGGCCCCTGAGCAAAGACAATCCCACGGATGGGATCCTCTGTACTTGAAGCAGGATTGATCCAAACTGTCTTCCCTAACAAACCTCTTACATGTACTACTGGGACTTTCTCTCCATCTACTGTATGTAGGGGCTCAGATTGGGCAGGGCCTGCTCGGTTGGTGGAACCTCGGGTGTTAACTAACCAGGTGGCCTTTGCTAGATGCTGCTCCCAATTTTTGAATGATCCCCCACCCAGTGCTTTCAGGGTGGTTTTTAGCAGTCCATTGTATCTTTCTACCTTCCCTGAAGCTGGTGCATGATAGGGGATATGGTACACCCACTCAATGCCATGTTCCCTAGCCCAGTTGTTGATGAGGCTGTTCTTGAAATGAGTTCCATTGTCTGACTCAATCCTCTCAGGGGTACCATGCCTCCAAAGAACTTGCTTTTCAAGGCCAGGATGGTGTTCCGGGCAGTAGCGTGAGGCACAGGGTAGGTCTCTAGCCATCCAGTGGTGGCTTCCACCATGGTCAGCACATAGCGCTTGCCTTGGCGGGTTTGGGGAAGGGTGATGTAGTCAATCTGCCAGGCTTCCCCATACTTATACTTGGACCATCGCCCACCATACCATAGGGGCTTCACCCGCTTGTCCTGTTTGATGGCAGCACATGTCTCACAGTCATGGATAACCTGAGAAATACTGTCCATGGTTAGATCCACCCCTCGGTCTCGGGCCCACTTATAGGTGGCATCTCTGCCCTGGTGACCTGAGGCATCATGGGCCCATCGAGCTAGGAACAACTCTCCCTTGTGTTGCCAATCTAAGTCTATCTTTGACACCTCTATCTTTGCAGCTTGATCTACCTGCTCGTTGTTTCGGTGCTCCTCATTAGCCCGACTCTTGGGGACATGGGCATCTACATGACGGACTTTGACAGGTAGCTTCTCTACCCGAGTGGCAATGTCCTTCCACTCATCTGCAGCCCAGATTGGCTTTCCCCTGCGCTGCCAATTGGCCTTTTTCCACTTCTCCAGCCATCCCCACAGAGCATTAGCTACCATCCACGAATCAGTGTAGAGGTAGAGCTTTGGCCACTTCTCTCTTTCAGCAATGTCCAGGGCCAGTTGAACAGCTTTGAGTTCAGCAAGTTGGCTTGACCCACCTTCTCCTTCAGTGGCTTGTGCAACCTGTCGTGTGGGGCTCCATACGGCTGCTTTCCACTTTCGTTTCATCCCTACGATGCGGCAGGAACCGTCAGTGAAAAGAGCGTAGCAAGTTTCTTCTGCTGGCAGTTGGTTGTATGGTGGAGCTTCTTCAGCACGTGTCACTTGTTCCTGCTCCTCTTCATCCATGAGACCAAAGTTTTCACCTTCCGGCCAGTTTGTAATTATTTCCAGAATCCCAGGGCGATTTGGGTTTCCAATGCGGGCGCGCTGAGTGATGAGGGCAATCCATTTGCTCCATGTGGCATTGGTGGCATGGTGGGTAGAGGGTACTTCTGCTTTGAACATCCATCCCAGCACTGGTAGTCGAGGTGCCAGCAGGAGTTGTGTTTCAGTGCCTACTACTTCTGAGGCAGCTTGAATTCCTTCATAGGCGGCCAAGATTTCCTTCTCTGTTGGAGTGTAGTTGGCTTCGGACCCTCTGTAGCTTCGGCTCCAGAATCCCATGGCCGGCCCCGAGTCTCCCCAGGCACCTTCTGCCAAAGGCTCCAGGACAGGCCATTGTTCCCGGCTGCTGAGTAGAGCACGTTCTTCACATCTGGTCCGTCCTGACTGGGCCAAGGGCTACGCATGAGCGATCTCCTGTTTGATCTGGGCAAAGGCTTGTTGCTGTTCAGGGCCCCAGTGGAAATCGTTCTTCTTGCGGGTGACCAGGTAGAGAGGGCTCACAATCTGGCTGTACTCAGGAATGTGCATCCTCCAGAAACCTATGGCGCCTAGGAAAGCTTGTGTTTCCTTTTTGTTGGTTGGTGGACACATTGCTGTGATTTTGTTGATGACTTCAGTGGGAATCTGACGCCTTCCATCTTGCCACTTTATTCCTAGAAACTGGATCTCTGAGCAGGTCCCTTAACTTTGCTCTTCTTGATAGCAAAGCCAGCCTTCAGGAGAATCTGGATGATCTTCTCTCCTTTCTCAAACACTTCCATTGCCGTGTTCCCCCACACAATGATGTCATCAATGTACTGTAGATGTTCCGGAGCCTCACCCTTTTCCAGTGCAGCCTGGATCAGTCCATGGCAGATGGTGGGGCTGTGTTTCCACCCCTGGGGCAGTCGGTTCCAGGTGTACTGCACGCCCCTCCAGGTGAAAGCAAACTGAGGCCTGCATTCTGCAGCCAGAGGAATGGAGAAAAATGCGTTAGCAATGTCAATTGTGGCGTACCATTTGCTGCCTTGGACTCCAGCTCGTACTGGAGTTCCAGCATGTCCGGCACAGCAGCGCTCAATGGTGGAGTCACTTCGTTCAAGGCACGGTAGTCCACAGTCAATCTCCATTCTCCGTCAGACTTGCGCACAGGCCAGATGGGGCTGTTGAAGGGTGAGTGGGTTTTGCTGACTACCCCTTGGCTCTCCAGCTCACGGATCATCTTGTGGATGGGGATCACAGCATCTCGAGTTGTTCTGTACTGTCGGCGATGCACTGTTGAAGTGGCAATTGGCACTTGTTGCTCTTCCACCTTCAGAAGACCTACAGCAGATGGGTTCTCTGATAGTCCAGGCAAGGTATTCAACTGCTTAACATCTCCTGTCTCTACAGCTGCTATCCCGAATGCCCACCTAAATCCCTTCGGGTCTTTGTAATAGCCATTCCGGAGGAAGTCTATGCCCAAAATGCACGGAGCCTCTGGGCCAGTCACAATAGGGTGTCTCTTCCACTCATTTCCAGTCAGGCTCACATCAGCTTCCACCAAAGTAAAATCTTGTGAGCCCCCTGTCACCCCAGCAATGGAAAGATTCTTCCCCCACATGTCTTGATGGGAGTAATGTGCATTGTGCACCAGTGTCAACTAAGGCCTCATATTTTTGTGGTTCTGATGTGCCAGGCCAACGAATCCACACAGTCCAAAAAACACGGTTTTCCCTAGCCTCTACCTGGCTAGAGGCAGGGCCCCTCTAAGCCTGATTATCCCTATTTCCCTGGGTAACCGGAGCTGCTTCCTTCTTGCTAGAACTTCCTCTCACAGTCTTGCCATCCAACAATTCATGCAGCCGTTGTGTCATAGCATCAGTAGATTCTCCATCCCATCTTTTCATGTTTTCTCCACAATCACGCAGGAAGGACCACAGCTTAGCTCGTGGAATGCCTTTTCCCTCTCTATCTAGGGAACGTTTGCGTGTGGTGCCAGAGCCCCTAACTTGTACTGCAGAGATCTGGAGAATGTTCTCCTTGAGTTCTTTGAGATCCTCCTTTATCTTGTCTGCTAATCCCCGCACCTGTGTTTCCAAAGCTGCGATTCTTGCATGTGTTGGACCATGCACGGCATCTGCATATGTTCGGAGCTTCTTCGCCATATCAGCACAGTCTCCTCTGTCTCATCCCGCTTCATTATTGCTAAAGCAGAGGAGTATTCTTGTGGCCCAAGTCGTACAAGTTTTCGCCACATTACAGGTGTACATGGTACCAAGTCGGGGTTCCTAGTGTTTAGGTCATCTGAGAAGACAATCTCCGCCACTGCCATTTCTCTCAAGCGCTGAATCCCTTGTTCAATGGTTTTCCACTGAGTTTGCTGCAGATAGAGATCGTCGGCACACAGATATCTTTGTGCCACGCTTCTCAAGACCCGTTCCCAGAGACTGCAAGGACTAGCCTCCCTCATCATTTCTTGGTCAATAACTGGATCATGTGATAGGGATCCAAGATGTCTCGCTTCAGTGCCATCCAGTATTGTAGCCTCGCCTGCAGCATCCCAAAGACGGACTAACCAACTAATTATAGATTCATCAGGTCGTCGAGTATAATCCTTTCTTAGGCCACGAAGGTCCTTCAGGGAAAAGGACTCAATAGTATCTCCTGATCTTGTAGCAGTTGGTCGGGCTCCTGATCTTGTAGCAGTTGGTTGGGCTCTTGATGTTGTAGCAGTTGGTTGGGCTCCTGATCTTGTAGCAGCTGGTTGGGCTTCTGATCGTGTGCTAGTTGGTTGGACTCCCGATCTTGTACCAGTTGGTTGGGCTTCCGATTTGTATCAGTTGGTTCAGCTTCTGACTGTGTATCATCAGTTGCTTCAGCTTCTGATTGTGTGTCAGGTGGTTTGACTTCCGACTGGGTGTCAGGAGGCACTGAGGATCCTTCACCTGAATCATCATCTACTGGTCGATCGGTTTTGTCCGTGTGCTTCTTTCCCTTCTTTACTGCAGCAACTGCCGGTGTCTTAGCCTCACTGTCTGGTTTAGCTGCAGCCTGAATAGCTGTGGGGTTGGCTGCAGCCTGAGTGACTGATTTATCTCCCTGCTCCCTTGCCTCTATCTGCCCTACAGTGTTTAGCAGTGTGTGACTCATTCTAGAAAGCTATAAGCCATATAGAGGAAAGTCACCAGGTGAAACACCAGGAGGTGGTCTTTAACATTCAGGAGACCCTGAACATTCTCCAAAAGTGATGTAACTGACTTAAAAGAGAAGAAGGAAAAAAGAGGCTGAAGAGCCTCATCCCCTACTCCTCCTCTAACAAACTGGGTGCAGTTATTGATAAATCCCCAAAACATGCTGCTGGAACTAGGACGCAGGGTAGGACGAAAAAACCATAAACTGAACATACCCAGAACAAACTCCAGTATCTTTATAAGCTTCTTGTAAGCCATAATCACCGAACCCAGCAAAATAACTATTCTAATTTGTGCATCCCTAGTGTAAAAGCTGTATGTTAAGGACAATATTGGAGCTATTTCTGGGTAGGAAAACAAACCTAGGGACCAGAAAGGTATTAAGACCTCAAAAAAGCCTAGGGAACAGAAATGCAGAAAAGACTCTATTCTAAGAGACGTTAGGACTTCAAGAAGCAACATGGCCACTGTCTGTTTAATCCCTACCCAAAGGACAACAACAACAACAAAAAAATGCAGTTAATAGTAATACAAGTTTTTTCCACTCTCTGCCCCAGTGGGCGCCAATTAAGGGTATGTCCTGGTTTGGAGACAAATTTGGGGGAAAAACCCCTGTATAGGATCCCTCTGGGAAGCAAACCCAAGTGGCCCCTCCCTCCAACCAGTCTGAAAAAAAAAAAACCTTTGTGAGAAAAGTGGAAAAAAAAACTATTTTACTAAACAAACAAAGTGCATACAAGTATAAAGAATGAATAATATGAAACAATAAAACCTCTCGTTCTGAAGTGAGATGGCAAATTGGGAAAGTCCTTGCCGTGGGTGGAGCTCGGCTCTCTCTCAGTCTCTCCTCAGTCCCAGTCCCCTCCGGCGCTGCTGGAAAATGCCGAGCTCCAGGCCCCGGTGGCCGCAGGTGCAGCCCCAGTGCTCCCCTGGGTTTTCAGTCCAGAGCAGGTTTAAACAGTTCCAAGAAAAAAAAAAAAGAAGAAAAAAAAAACAGTCCAGGGAACTTCTCTGCCCTAGCTAGCTGAAACTAACTAAAGCAAAAGATCTCTGTCCTGCAGTCTCTCCAAGCCTCCGCTGAACACCGTCCGGAGAAGAATGTGGAGGAGTCAGGCAGTTTTCTCAAAACAAACTCCGTGCTTCTCCTTGCTCTTAGAACCAGTCTTAAGGCACAGGACTCAATATACAGAGTCCAAACAGAAACAGACGATTGGGGATACAAGCATCATAAAGTTACCCTAGGACACCTATTTATAGGGCTTTCTGGCTTCATCCTCCCCAACACCTAAATCCTTCTGTATAATTGTAAAAGTGAGTGAATTTAGTGCCTCTTGAAGGGAGCCACACTTAGATGAGACAAGATCACTATTCCAAAATTTCCAGAAACTACTTGGGTTTTAAAAAAAAATCATAGAATAATTTGGGTTGGAAGTCACCTTGAGAATCATCTAGTTCCAAACTCCTTGCTATGAACAGGGACACTTTCCACTAACCAGGCAAAAGGTATTTGCAATTTCTCTGGACAAACTCTTCCAATGCTTTACTACCCCTCACAGCAAAGAATTTCTTCCTAATATCCAATCCAAATCTACCTTCCTTCAGTTCAAAGCCATCACCCTGTGTCCTATCATTATCCCCTTCTGAAAAGTCCCTTTCCAAGTTTCGTGTAGGCCCCAGTATCATAGGTTGGCACAATTTTGTTTTGGTGGTTATAGAGAAATGTGAAATGTTTTTCCCTGCCATTACCATAGAGTGGTTTTGTGGGGGGAGGACAGGGATCTATCAAAAATTGGCTGGGATATTGGCAGCTAGGTTGACCACGGGAAACGTCGATGCGACTTTGGAAGGGACATTTAAAACTAATCTGCTGCTGATCAGTCATGAGGTAACATCGTAGGCGGCAGGCAGGGCCTGGGTCAGGCCCTGATGCACCCCTGGGTGGCTGGGCCGGGCTCAGCTGGGCCTCCAGAAGCTGCTGCCTGCATGGAGAGCAGGGGAGAGCCTAGGTTGGGCCCCCATTGCTGGCTGGATGGCTGGGCCGGGTCTCTGAGAACTGCTACCTGCATGGAGAGCCGGGGAGAGCCCAAGTTGGCCCCCGCTGCCATCTGGCAGTTGGGCCGGGCCTGGCTGAGCCTCCAAGAGCTGCTACCTGCACAGAAGCAGCCTTTTACAGCTTTATAGTAGCTCTGAGCCAGACCACCCTAGATGAGACCAAGGGGTGGAAAAAAGGACACCTACCAGCTTCCTCCATCAGCACAGTTTTGCATTTCTTCAGCTCATGCAGCTCGGAGCTTGCACATGGCCCTTGCAAGCCTGGATGGATTTAACCCTTTCCTAGCAACATGGAACTTTAAAGTGCAATTCTTCCTTAAGAGAAAGATGAAAGAACACAGAAGGTATGTAGAACAGACACAGAATGAAGTCAAATAGATTAGAAGTGAAAGAACTAATAATATTAGAATAGGACTGAAGAAGTGGACATTTTTAACCGGACTTCTCTAAGGTAAACTATAGAGAAATAGACTGTTCTTTGTAGCATCTTAGTGTTGCTGGGTAGAATGCTATCCTAATCAAAATTAAGGACTGATGTAATTGAGATTTATTTGAGAACTTTAAAGCCCCCGCTCCTGGGTTAAAAGGAGGTCTCAGCCTTTGAGACAAGGATGATTTTAGGCTAGAAGAAATATTCATAAACAGTACCCCAGACACACTAAGAACTTTTGCTGATAGAACATCACAGTCTGCGAAAAACTCGGGTAGCAGCAGATGTGTGATATTGGAGCACTGGACTATTTTGTCTTGTGGCAAACATCTTCATAAAAAAAAAAACCTTAGAGTGACTCTTCTCCTAAAGTAATGAGTGATTATGCCTAACAATTGCAAAACTGACTGAAAATATCATGTGTCTTTCTATGTTGTTTGATAAGAAAGTTAAGATTTTGTAAAAGGAGAGAAGCATGTTTTAAAGTATCATTTTGTTTTAGTTTAGGTTTTTATTTTTCTCAACTTTTTTTTATTCTTTTAGTGTATGTTAATAAAACTATTTTTGTTCATTCTTAAGCTTAAGCCTGCTTTTTTTTTTTTTTTTTCCCCCCTCCTAATCTCTTCCTCCCACAAAAAGCATAAATACTAAAACCCCTACATTAATTGGTGTTTCCGTCCAGTTTTATTAAATTAAGACCATTACACCCAGTTAAGCACTGGAAGGCTGCCACAAGCTCTCCCCCACAAGCCTTCTCTTCTGCAGGCTGAACAGCTCAAATTCTTTCAACCTTTTCTCATTGTGGAGAGGTGTTATGTCCCTGTGATCATCTTCGTGGCCCTCCTCTGGACTCACTGCAACATATTCAAGTCTTTTCTCTTCTGAGGGCCCCAGAGCTGAAGGCAAGAGACTAGAAGCAATGATAGTTTTGAATCCCATTGTATTTGAGCCAAGTGTTGCCCAGGAAAACATTCTCCAAGTCGGAAAAAAAAATTGCAGTTCAGGAGAATGAGAAACTCTAAAACTAGCTGGTGTTGAGTTCTATCAAAATATACTATGGTAGGAACAAGTCAGAGAAGCCAATTCTTTAGCTTAGTTTCATCCTGTCAATCAGTAAAACATGATAGAAAGAGAGTCTAAAATCAGCTTTTTCTTAAAAGGGAAATCGGTGTATATCTGTAAGACAATTTTGTGCTAAAACTTTATTAAATAGTTTTTCTTTCCCTTCTTCAAATTAGTTTATTCCTTTACCTTAAAGATGATAATGCAAATAGACTACTGCAAATCAAAAAATAGGGGAAAAAAAAAAAAAAAAAAAAAAAAGAGAGAGAGAGAAAGTTTGTTTTGTTTTGTTTTGGTTTGTTTTGGTTTGGTTTTGCGTTTTTTTTTTTTTTTTTTCAGGTTTAATAGAAAGAATTGAAGTACATAAACTGTCTTTTGGTAAAATAGAAGCAAGTTTTTCTTCATGGCAGGAGAATTTTTATGGGTTGATGAGTTTCAAAGTAAAAACCAAGCAAGGAACCAAGAAAACAAAAACTAAGGCAAAAGTCTAGATGCTAAGGTATCTGGCTAAGTTTGGAAAAAACTTAGTTAAATCAATACTTCTAGGATTCCAACTCTTTCATCAGTCCTAGTGGATTATGCAACCTTGTATAAGCTTTCTCTTTTATTTTTCAATATTTATTACTTCCTAAGATGTTGCAAACTATTTTTGACCATTTTATATAATAATAAAGTCCAACATATTATTTTTGAAGTTATTTATATGAAACAAATAAAAGGAGCAGAACAAGTATGCTTTTCTTCCCTCCAAGCCTTATTGATCACCCTTTTCCAGGTTGTAAATACTGCATTTGCCTACAGCTACGTAAAATAAGGAATTACAAAGAAGCGGTAAATCTAAATTATATAGAAAAGATGAAAAAGTACCATGAGGAAATGCCAGGTCTTGTGGAGAACGTCTATGTAAATTCAGTTGGAGATTCGATTCTCTGGTGACTTATCTGGACTAGATACTTACAAAAGTAATTGTGGAAGAATGACTGTCTCTTACACACTTCTGTTCCTTTCTGTGTGCAGGTACCCTTCCATGGCAACATTCACAACTTTTTCAGAGCATGGGGACAGAGAAAACATAAAAGAGAAGCAGTCTAAGCCTCACATCACACACGCTGCAAGATGATGGGCAATGCTACTGATTGAGGAGCAAATTATTACCCCCCTGAAGCAATGAGGAAACAATGTATTTAAGCTTGGCCCCTGAGGTGTGGCTCTGGGACACATTACCTCCTGTGACTGCCGCTGGAAGGTTTAAACACCAACATTTGCTTAGGGCTGTGCCCAAGGGTATGGTTTGGAAGCAAATTCAGGCTTTTATTTCTGCACTTAGCTGTGTGCAGTCAGCCAAGAAATAGAGTGATGGCCCTGTCTTCTGCTGTAAGGATGCAAAGCAAAGCCTGACCAGTGTTCAGATATTCCTGAATCAATTTTGCATCATTGTACTTGGTTTTAGGTGAAATGCTGTGGCTTCTTGAGCTCTAGTTTTGCAAAGATGCAGATGACATTTGGTTTCACTGCACAGGTTTTTTTTTTGCTTTCCCAGAGGTGAGCTGAGTTTGAATATCAAAGAGGCAGATAACCCACACAAATGATGGTGGTGAACTGGACTGCAGAAAACTTTTCCTTTATAAGACATATTCTCTATAAGATTGTATATTCGTTAAAGGATTCATGATTTGGGTGATGGGCTTTCAATTCTGCTCTGCTTCCTTTATGTATGTGGTTGTGGAGGCCAAATTTAATTTAGTATCTTGACTTTTCCAATATTTTCACAGATTTTAATTTGGCTGTTAATGTGGATGTTGTAGTATATCTTAGTGCCATTAATTAATACATGACATATGGGGGAAATCCTTCTAGGAATTTTGGTTGACTCTGTATGCGGCCAAATAAAGCTCAAAAATAATGCGAATGCATTCTTCCCATGCTATTTGTTACTTAAAATATTCAGTAATAATTACTGCTTTGCCATAATTTATACAAGGTTTCTGTATGGCATTTCTATATTGTAGGAATTTTACTGTGTAAACAGTGTCTACCTGAAACTAGGAAGCATGCATAGGCTTCTGACTTGTTTCAGCAATCATTTTGTTCTGTTTATTCTGTATTTCAAAGCTACCATCTGGCTTGCGGCAGGCATTAGGAAGTCCTACATCTTAATATCTGCAGTATCACTGGCAATTTGCTGGATGTCCTAAACTGATGGTCACTGGAAGCAGTGGAGTGAATACCCTGTATTTTTCAGTTTGCACTTCTCTGCAGTTTGCATCTCTGTAGTTGTCAAGCTTTGGGGTACATCATAAGTATTTTTATTGAGAAGTAGGCTGAAGAGGATTTCACATGTCATGTCTTCTGATACTAACAATTAAGAAATTTACAGGATACAAATAGGTATAATCAATATGAAAATTAGCATCCCAGAACTTCCTGAAAGTCATTATTAAGCCTCCACATGTATTACTTTTGCTGGTTATTCAGAGAGAGATTCCCAGGTAGGAGCCAAAGATCATAAAATGACCCTTTGCTCTCCCTGGTTAATGACAGGCTATGGCAAATACAGCTTCCTGATTCATTGACAACATTAATATTCCAATGTCCCAAAATGCAGAAGATAATGAAGTAGCAAACAACTCTGCACAAGTTGTTTTTTCACCTACAAGTGGTAGGTGATAGTACACAGAGACATGTTCCTAATGGGAATATCCACGCACTGGTCTTTTACAGCAAGTAGAGAGCAATTTCTTACTCTTTTGTCTCACTTTGATGTCAGAATAATTATTAAACCAATAAGTACCCCCATTTGGCAAATACTATTTGCCATTATACCATTTGGCAAATGGTTTTTATAGGAAGTCTGCCCACAAATGTAAAAGGGTGAGGGTGAATGACAAATATATATATCTTGTACCAGTTTGTGCAGATTTGCTAAAATACCGGCAGAAGCCCACACAAAAAGAAACTGTAAATTGTCTGTTAACAATCCTGCCACGAAGAAGAATGTGTCTTCAAAATGGGAGTAACTTTTAGAAGTGACTCACTCCACAAGAGCCTTCATAACAGATAAATGTGGTTTAACAACAAAGACACTATAGTTTAATGTCCTCCTTTGGTAAGTTACTGACCAGTTACTAATGGGTACTGAAAGAACACATTGCTTCTGCCAATCTTTATTCAAGGGTCTGGGTACTAACTTTAAGAAATGCAG
Organism: Progne subis subis; assembly: GCA_022316685.1. Classification (NCBI taxonomy): domain Eukaryota; kingdom Metazoa; phylum Chordata; class Aves; order Passeriformes; family Hirundinidae; genus Progne; species Progne subis. Next base: position 224,536 of record JAKJHU010000249.1, read on the forward strand.
GAATGTGTTTTGTCTGGTTTATGTGTACTTCTGTTCCTGTAGAAATGATGCACTGAAGTGTTTTCCTGCTGGGCACAGTAAAAAGACAAACATAGATGTTCACAAGTAATTCCCATTTATTTGTTAATGAGTGGTTCACAGGAGTAAGATACATGGGCACTAGAGATGAAATTATAGCACAGGACCCAAATAAATAGACTCTGTGCCACAGTACAGTTCTGCTGTCTGCACCCAACACTGCTGGAAGGAAATGTGTTGAGCAGCACAGTGCAGGGCTGCAGGGAGAGTTCTGAACAGCATTAGCTCATCCAGTTTGTTTGGCCTTGGAAGATAGAAAGTGACAGCAGCAGCCCTGGAGCAGCGCAAGGTGAAGGCTCACTTTAGGAAACTGATCCCAGTGAGAGGCAGAACACTGGCAGTTGCTTTCATGTGCCACAGATAGATTCAGAAACCACAGCCTGAAACTGTGCTGGTGTTACATGGTGTTCTAAAGCAAGCAGCTGTGTGGATTGTCTCTCTGACAGTAACCATTTTTATCCTTTTTCTTTCCACAAATGTAAAAACACTCATCACTATTTCCGCAGTTTGAGAAAATGTTTCTCCTTCTCAGCTGCAGATTCTCCCAGCACACCTACATATGTCAAGAAACTTTTACACATTATTTTTGTTGTAAGTGTATATTATAAAGTTGTCTTTTCACAAGATATGTGCTGTATGATTAATAACTTTGTTGTAAGGATGTAAGTTTTTATTTCTATTAGTAAAAATTAGGCATAGTGGTAGTATTTGAAATAGTATGCTTAAACTGTCTGTTTGGTCAGGATAACATCCAGTGAACATGTAAAGAAGACCCTGCTATTATTATACCAACTATCAGCATCTACCATCTGAAGAAAGCATGGACCAAGGCCCCAACTGGAGGTGATAATGAAGACACAGCCAAGAAATATGCATGCTCTATAAAGGTGGACCCAAGCAGCTACCATGCAAAACAGTTCCTGGAATATGGAAATTAGCTTATGGAAAAATATGAATATGCAACAGACTGATGCAATGGAAAGGGTATTTAAAGAATATCTCTGAAATAGCAGGTTGTGGACTTGTCTAAATGCCCAGTCACCCAGCCGGCCGTAATTTTGCTTTACCTGTCTCCTAATTGTCTTATTTTTATTAAACCTATTTCTTAAAATGTAACAGGAAAGTGAACGTAGTTTTTCACATTTTTAAGTAAAGGTTTGAGTGTACATGAATACCAACATCAATGTGCTTTAATTTGTCTAGGCTTATTGGAGCCACAAGACTTCATTTGTAGTAATTCACTCAAAATCTCAGTCCAATTAGAATATTTCCATAATATCTATTCATCTAAAGTTGTTTCAAAAGATAGATTGACTTAGATTGTGGTTATTTGAGCTCTTAATCTGTTACAGCAACAAGTGGGAAACAGTACCACTGAAAAAGGTTTAAGTGAATGGTTCTTATTGCCATTTCATTTCTCTTGTAGCAGACCATGTACATACGTCTCTTTCTTCTGTGACAGTAATTTCTTTATCCACTGCTATTTTTCAAAATTTTGACTTGACTATGATGAAGAGGAGATGTCAGATGAATAGGAGGAGTCTCAGGAGCAACAAAGTTTGCTTCTGGAAAAGCAAAAACATAGTGCAAGCTTTGCCTAAGGAAATTTAAGCTAGTTCTAGAAAGAAAAGCCATTAGACTGAAGTGGATGGGTGAACAGTGACCAGCAACTATCTGTACTTAGTATTATTTATGCTGTAAGACCCATTTTTATTTGATCACTGAGTAATAGAAGAAAGGATAATTTTAATTTTCTAATGTTTCTTTTCTCATTGCAATTTTCAGTTTTACAATTTTAATAATTATATAAAATTCATCCTTTCATTATCTTAATCTCTTTATAATTAATGGTGTCATGTTTTTGTTTTGTTCTTGTCTAGAAATTGTTTACTCATGTAATTTTTTCTGTCTGAAAAATCTCTACCTGACAAGACCAGATTGTTGGATAACTATGGTACCCAGACATGCAGTTGGAACTATTCTGGTAGTGGCAGCTAAAAGGAGTTTGAACAACAATGCTTGCTAAAGATGTGTTCTCATGGCTATGAGTAAACCAGCTGAGAAATCCCAAATGTAGGTAAACCATTCACAAAATACAGCGAAATGTGTGAATGGGATGGCTGAACTATCTTGCTTTCATTAACAGCTGCTCTTAATGGGCTCCTGAAGTACCTTAGATATGAACCACAGCTGTAGAAGAAACAGCCATCAAAGCCTACTTGTCTAATCCAAACAGAAGCAATTCAGTTCTGGGAGGATGTTAAATAGAGAAAGATTGGATGGAAATAGTATCAACTATTGCTGTTAAGAAATCAAGGACTGGAAAATTCAGTAAGAAGCCATTTTCCTATAACATAAAACAGCACGTTGATCCACTCTCTTGAAAATAATGAAGTTACAGTAAGCTCAAATTAATATAAAAAAGGAAGTATCAAATATGTATGTATTGACTTTTGAAGAAGACTTTTCTTCCTGTAGAGTATCAGAACCAGTATACAACTTTTCCTAATAGAAGACGAGTTTTGAATTACTGAATCCTGCTTGCACCTTTAAAAGGAAGTATGATATCTTGGGTCTGAAGAGAATTTGCAGGGATAGCATGATTCATCAAATCTGCCAAGATATTCACCTCCTCATTTACGTTCATGAGAAAGTAAAAATCAACCAAAAAAGGAGAATTTTCTTTCTTCACATAATACTGTACCAGAATAACAAGTTGTAATTAGAGACTTATCATAAATTGTAAGAATTATGTGATATGTGTTGGGGGATCAACATTTGGAATTAATATAAGAGAAGTTTATTTTCCAAATATTACTGCTCCTATTGATTGGTGCAATTTCATTTATTTTTCTGTGTATTTCAATCAATAACAGGAAAACTCCATTTTCTACTACATACAGTGGAATAATACTGGAACACTTTGATTCTCAATCAATTTTAATTGCCAAAAATGAACTCAGTACAGAGCAATCAGCTTCAGACCACGTTATCCTGCAATGTTTACAAACAGCTGTTAAAAATGAAAATGGAATCTGGGTCCTACTCAGGTATAAGTTTGTAATCAGAATCTATCTTATTATCAGATAGATACCAAAAAGCTAACACTTATGGCAGGAAAAGACTAAAAACCAATTAATTCTGTTTTCAAAATTTTTATAGCCAAATCAAGAAAATTATTACTTTATATATGCTGACCATTTCCATCTTATTTATTTATAGTTAAATATGACATGGGTTATTTTTTAAGGGAAATTCAAAGGTAAACACAACAGAAAAGCCATAATTTCTAGATACATTTATGATCCCAGGAAAAAGTTTGTCAAAGGCCACAAGCAAAATATTGCTGTCTGCCTTCAGAGAGACCTAGGTGCAGAATTTGCTTTCCTGCCATGGGCTATCAATCTGCGTTCAAATGTATTTGCTATAAAACTATTTTAATGGTCATGATGGAACATATATGTGGGGGTGTGTGTATATATATATATATAAATAAAAATACAAAATTAAGTGCAACAAAGCACTTTTTCAGAGGAAAGGTCATAACAGTAAAGTCTGTTTTTTCTTTTGATTGAAATCTTTCAGCTTCTGCTAAAACATTTCAAATATGGTAGGTAACAACATAGCCTCAAAAGGATAATATGCAAGAGGAAAAAGAAGTCTCACAAGTAAACACAACTTTTTGCTTAGTGTGTATTCCCCACTCCTCTGTGATATCTTTGGTGGGGTAGTCACTGTATTCAATTTCCTAAAGCAATACAATTTACAAAGACCCCCAAGAGGGAGAAGAATGACCAAGATTATATTAGGCTTTGTGTTTGATATATGGGAAGTTACTCAAAGCTGCAAGGAAGAACAACATGTAGAAGTGGCTTTGTTGTTGTTGCATTTGTTACATTGCCAAAATTTGAGTTTACTGAGGACTACAATTCAGTTTGCAAACTAAAGCAATGTCTTATTTGATCTAAAATAGGATCACACTCTCATCAGTTCAAAAGAAAATACAACTCATTTTTATATAACTATGAAAATGCAAAGAGATTTTAGCTTTTCAAATAGTGCTTTCTATTTCAAGTTTTCAATTCTGTTTTCTTTGTAGCAATTAATTAAGAACTTTTGAAACAGTAGAAATTAAGCCTATTGAAATCAATCACTCCTTGGTTAAAGATGCTTTAAGTTTAAATGTATTTAAATTGTAGTAACTTACAATTTAATACACTTTACAATATCAAAGTGTTATTACGTTACAGAAACTAGTCAGAGAAAGACAAAACTGTGAGAAACCACTCAGAAAATTCTGAAGTAAATCTTATCATCTTCTGTATAGGTTGTATATAACCATTTCTTGGCAACTCAAAATCCACTCCTCAACAAATGAAAGAACCCTGGCAAGCATGCAACAGAAATTAGAAATACTTTTAAAAATATGAAAAAGAAAAGAAAAAGAGAAATTACAATCTTTTTTGGAATATTTTGTTCACTAACTTCAGTCCACATTCTTCTCACATAATAAGAGTATCATTGAGATAGCTGAATTAATGAAATTAGACCACTTAACCCTACTTTTAACATTAAGAGGCATATCCAGAAAGAAATTAATTTGTGTTTTGAAATATCCTGAGTTTCCCTATGGACTGCCTGTGTATTTCCATTGATTTGAGAATGCTGAAGTGAGATGGTGCTAACTTCAGTGAGGTATATAATGTAAGGTTAAATTAAATTGTATCCCACTCCAAAATATTGATTTAGTAATTCAGAATGAAGCCACACTGAGGAATCTGATAATCATGGCAAAAATACTTGCATCTAAAGAAAAGATTCAAAGCATTATATGGTTTAAGAGAAAAGTGAGTAAGAGCGTATATGCTAAATACACATGATAGAATTACGCAGGGAAAGATGGCGGAATCTTTTGTTCTTCCTATCAATAACACAAACAAGGAAATGTTCTGTGAAACTGTAGGATAATAAACTCAAAACTTATGAACAGGAAAAAATCACAGTTCATAGCTACAATCCTAATAATTAGAGATAGGAGTGGCAAAGAGGTTAGTCAGTTATTGTGGGCATGAGTCACATTATTTCAAGTAAATAATAAAGTCACTGAATGGTCTAGTCTGTAAGTATAAATCCTATCTCTCTTTTTTTTTTTTTTTTTTTTTTTTTTTTTTTTTTTTTTTTACAACTCTCCAGGCTTTAATGTCTCCTAATTTTATTAAAATTTTCTTTTGCTTATATAAAGTATAATAATTCAAAATATTGTCTAGACTCAACCCCTGCTGATGATTTTTTTTTTTTTTTAACTGTATTGCTCATACACTACTGCTTTCTATTTCAGGAACTTTCTGACCTTTCAGAAACCTCCCTTATAATGAGAAACTGACACTGTTTAGCTTCTTTTTCCTTTGTTAGAGTATTTTCTATGTCATGAAGCTTCATGATAAGTGTTACTGATAAGAACCACTGCTAGAGCTAAATGAGATAGGAGCATAAGAATATAAGAAAGGTCACCTAGCTCTCTTACAGTGGCAAGTACCTGTTGCTTAGTAAGGAGTTCAGGAACAGGATAATTATGCCCCTGGTATTTCTTGTTGGAAGGAAACTGTGTGTTTATTCCTGGAATTTTGTTTGAACATTGTTTTCCAATTCCTATTGCACTTTTGAGCACCCTGCGGGTTTTGAAGGTGCTTTGGTAGTAGTTGATTTGGATTGACATCTTTCTCTGTAGCTTTTTACATTTGAGCCTCTTCCTTCTTTCCTCTCTCCCACAGGCTATAAACCATTTTAAACATACTTCAATTTATATAACTGAAAAGTAAATATTATTTTAGGAATAGTGCTCCATATTAATACCATCAGCTAAATTATGATAATCCTGTTTGTATATAAAGAGAGCAAATTTTAATCTACCATAATTTATTATGTGAGAGAAAAACACATTTGTTCAAGAGAAAAATAAGAAACAGAGATATTTACTAATATTTCTTGTAGATCTACCACCATTGATAATCCAGAGCGTTCAATCTTATCTAAAGACTATATATAGGAGAATAAATAAATAGATGATATGACAAGCAGTTTCATTCGTCCTTAGATTTGGTGATCAGCTGTTGGGGGTTAAGTTTTCCTGTGGAATTTCCCCCCCCATAAGTTGCTAGGAGACTAAATACTGATAGTTAAAGGGTGCTTAACCCGTACAAAAGAGGTGAATCACTTAGTTTAGCGGGAGCGAGGGTGGTGGGGTTTTTTTTGGGATCTCGGTTTTCCGGGGAGGACGGTCAAACGACTGGTAGTTGCATGGAGTCCACGGTTGGCGAAGGAGTCGGGTCCATTTCATCTGCTGGAGCACCCGGGGAGTTCACATCTGCCCTGCTGGATTTGGTCAGCCCGGGTCCAGCCGCTGCGTCTTCTTCAGCACTGCTCACTTTGCCTGCCAGGACACACCCCTGCCTGCCGAGACAACCCACCGTTTCCAGCCATCAGCCCGGAGTTTCTACCGTTTCGGTTTGGTGCTCTTGGGATCCCAAGAGATCAGACTGCCTGGGACTAGTGAGACAAAGCCCCTCGGGGTTCTTGGTTCTGTTTTAGTATTATTATAATTGCTGTTATTGTTTGTCTGTCCTGTTATATTTACTAGTAAAGGACTGTTATTCCTTCCCCAATAGCTCTGACTGAGGATTTTTTTTTTTTTTTTTGATCTTCCAAATTATAATAACAAGAAGGGAAGGGATTGGAATTTCCCACTCCTAGAGAGGCCTGCCTCTCCCTAGCAGATACCTGCCTTTTTAAACCGAGGCATCAACCTATAGTAATCAAGGATGCAGTGACCTTATGCACTATGTTTTGTGACTAATAATTAATCCAAATTGATTAATGCATAGTCTTTGATGTAGAAGAGAGATATGTTTTTACCTTATACAACTTATATTTTGATATCTGCTTTTTAATGCCACTAAGATTGTATATAAGGACTCTCCCAAAGTAACACAACATACACATTGGGACATCATCATTTCTCTTAGCAATTTGAGATGTCTGTGCATATAGGGCCAGAAAATCAAATAGTATCCTTTGATTAGCAAATATGTCATCCTTGAGGGTCAAAGAGATTTAGCTGAAGAGTGAGAAATTTAATATGCAGCTGGTATTCACAACTATATGGGACAACAATTTATAGTGCATTAATGATCCTGAGCTTGCTTACTTGATTGCTTTAGAAGGTACTTGTTGTCTTAACATGGCCATGGTTATTTCACCCCTGCTCTGACATGACAAGTGGGATAAAGATAGCTGTGGCAGGGTCAGTGGCACAGAACATGGTGATACAGGGTAATGCAAACTGATTTAGAATAAACCAAGATTTATTGTCTGACCTAATAGATGGACTGTCATAGTTGTTGTACAAGGCAATACAGAAGTAAAAATTCGTAGCTTGTGTGGTTTCTTCATGTAATAAATACGATAGACCAAATTCAGTAAATCAAAATTTAGAATTTTATTTTGAGACAAAATAACAGTCTCCGATAGCCACAATTAAAAGGACAGCGTCGAACCCCGGGGTTTCAGCACTGGGTGAACACGGTAACACACTCTGTCAGTATGTCACCCCCCCAAGTTCACATTTCTGGTCTGAAGCTGTCGCTTTTTATACACTGGATCGCTGAGAGAAAATCGGGACCCCGAGACTCCCTCTTCCGAGGCAGCTTCATTAGATATTCATGTTCGGGTTCTGGTGTAGTTGAATGGATTTGCTCTGGAAAACAATGTCCTTGATGGCTGTGTCCAGGTGCCGTGTAGAGATGTTAATGTCGGGAGGGGACGGATGAGATATTGATCTGATGTAATCATTCAGTTCTCCGGGTTCTCCATCTCCCTTTTCCATCGTCTTTGTTCTCTTTTAACGATTCCCGGCAGAGGTTTCCTCGTGTCCCTTTTCGTGTAATTCTTAGCATAGTTTTCTCATGTCCCTCCTGTGCAATCTCTAGCAAAAGAAATTCCTTGTACCCCTCTCAGTGCAGCTTTAGTCTCAGTTAACCCGTTGTATACTTGATTAGAAATAAAACTTATATTTACAGAGAGTGAATTACATATTATACCATTTAACACGAATTAACTTTAGGACATATATCACATTCAAATACAGAATACTGCACTGTTGAAGTGGCATTCTCCCTGCCTCTCTGTGTCTCTCAAATATATAGCTAAAAAAGAAAATAAAACTGGGCATATAAGAATAGAGGCTTGCTTTGATAGACATGGAAGAGCTCTAGGATTCAGGGAAAGAAAAATTAAGAGACATCTATGAGACAAGAGGCACAGGGAAAAGTAGGATTTTGTTGATGCCCCAGTGTAATCCTGATTTCCTACTCTTGCAGCAAATATGATTAGGACCTGTTAATATTTACCTCAGCTTGATGCAGGTACATCACATTTTCGGTGTTCATCTTGTCAAGGTGCTAAGCTAGTTTTTGTAGACTGCAAGAATCTGTGGACACAACAACTATTGAAAAAGCAAAGTGAGAATCAGGCTCAAAGAAGGCTAAAAGAGGAATAACTTGACCCTATGCCTTGCAGCCCATTATGGCATCCACAACTGATTGCTGATAATGCAAAGTTTGGAGTCATCATCCATATAGAGGACAACTGTATTGAAAGGACATGGAGTGGTACTTAGGACTCAGATTGTTTTAATATAATGAAAAGAAAGATATACAATAGCAATACAAAAATCAGTTAGCTATAGGTTCATCCATTGCAATCCATGGAAAAGAGTAGGACTTGGGTATATTACTGGATTTTGGGGTGAGAATGTGCACTGAGGGGCCAAGTGATAGGATTGAATCCTTAGTGATAAGTTCTGAGATGTAGCCATTGAAAACAAATACCATTCACTTGTGCTTCAGGCTGTATTTTTGTGATAAGGAAGTATTCTTGCCAGTCTGCAAAACTTAGCAAAACTTCACTTTTCTGTATCCTGGTTGGCTCTGTTCAAGAAGGATTAATTAAAACTTCTTTTCAAGTGGATGATTTCTTCTAAAGGGTAAAAAACAACAGAAGAAGAAACAGTGTTAAAGGACAATACTCACACAAAGAATAAATAGGCTGTGAACTTTATGATTAAGTTTAGGCTAGAAATTATATGAATATGCTTAAGCAGCAGAAAGCATTTGAGATAAGGTTTTCAAGATAATATGTGGCAAATGTATGCAGGAAATATGCAATATGGTGCCTGAAGTCCCAGGAGACTGGATTTAGTTGACTAGGGCAGTCCTCATAGTCTCGTTATATATCTCTCTTCGGTACTACCTGCACTTCCATGGGGTTTTTTTCACATTTGAAGATGAGAGTGCAGTCCATTAAGCTTGATGATGTCCTGAACCAAGATTAAGCTAGTGAGGGCCTTTCAGAACAATTACCTCCGATGTTAGTGTCACCTCACTTCAGCATTGCAGTGAGAAATGGCTTATCGTTTATTGCAGCAAGGAAATAGAAGGAAAACTGTAAGATTGTGCACCCAGTGGCCAAGTGATAGGATTGAATCCGTAGTCCCAAGAAAAGAACTTCCAGCAGCTCCCAAAACTGGATGCACCTCTGTGTCATAATTGCAAACAGAGTCAACATGTGGCGCGGTGTCTCTCTCAAAGCCCCGGCTTCGTTTTTGCCTCGGATAGCTTGAGAGACAAACCACAGCTGGAAGGATTTTTCCATCAGGGTCCCAAAGATCTCAGAGCAGCTGGAACCTGGGGCAATTCTTTAGAGAGACCCAGATGTCCATCGAGGGCAAAAAGAAAGAGAGTCTGCTCTTTGCTCCAGGGGGGAAACCACAGCTTTAGTTTTGGGGGTCCTGCCCCTGCAGAGTCTGGAGCCCAGTAGCTCCTTCTTCATCCTGATCCCATGCAAAAGAGGCTGCACCGCCTCCATCCCAGGGCTTTTATCCAGGAGGCAGGAGCTAGAGGAAGGGACAAGCCACTACCCAATCAGGGACAAGGTGGGGGTGGAACAGAGTTGGGTTACATTCCAGTGTGGGAGGATGGGCATGGCCAAGCAGGGACAAACCACGTGATACAGTTTCCAGGGAAGAGAAGAAACATTACAAAACCCAATATAAAAATGAAATACCATATAAACCCAATTAACACACTACAACAGGAACCTTTTCCTTTAGAGAGAGCAGGCCTTCGTTGATGGCAAGAGGAAAGAGTCTGCCATTGGTCCGGGGGGCATCACGGCTTTATTCTGTGGTCCTGCCCCCGCAGGGTCCGGACCTCTGTCCTGGTCCCCATCTCCCAAGCCAAGAGGGATTTTCCATGTGCTTTCCCGGCTTTTATTCAGGGGGAAGGGGCTAGAGGCAGGGACAAGCCTCTACCCAGTCAGGGATACGGTGGGAGTGGAACAGAGTTGGATTGCATTCTAGTGTGGGAGAATGGGTGGGGAAGAGGAGCAGGGACAAACCTCGGGATGATACATTTTCCAGGGGAACAGGGGGGTACAGAAGAAACCATTACAAAATCCAATATAAAAATGAAATACAATATAAACTCAAATAATGCACAATAACAAGGTGGTAGAACTGTTAAAATTTAGAAAGGTTTCCCAAATTATGTTTACTACGTTTACAAATTACTTTTACTATGTGGATTCTTATTTTCATGTAGGAGATGAAATTAGTATTTATTCTCTGTAACTGTTCAGCTTATTTTTCTGTATTTCCAATAGTAAGACTTTGTAGGAAACAGCAGTTTAAAATACATTAATCTGACAAAGCCTGGATCCACTGCCTAATTTTATTTTTGCAGCTTCATGAGAGTAATATTCTCATAATTTCCTTTCTTGTTTTCACTTTAAAGTTATCATGTTTTGAATATAAATAATATCCTTGGAAATTCACTTAATAATATTTCTGCTCAAGGCTTCTAAGCGCTAAAACATTTGTCATAGCAGAGCGATGTAGTTAGTTATAAAATATAATAGTGTCAAATTATTTTGCATATTTGGACAACATCCCTCTTCCTGTTTGTTTACTTACTCATCTACTAACCTTAGTCAATTTGTTTATGGCTGCTATTTTGGTAATGTGGAAGTGCATGCTATGTATTCTCTGCACCTTGTGGCCTTTGGAACGTCATTGAGATAAGCAGCAATCCAGTTCAGATTCCCCCAAAGCAAAGTGGAGTGCCTTTCAACTTCAAAGAATTTCTGTCACTTTTTACACCAGTAGTGGGAGACCGTCTCTTCCCATTCTGTTCCATTACTGTACAATGGACAGCAAAACAAGTACAGCATTCCTTCTAAACTGGTATTTGAAATGACACCTGCAAACTTCTCCAAATTGATTGTAACTTTAAGTGCAGATTTGTGAAATAATATAGTAACTGTTTTTAATAACCCAAACTGGAGGAAAAGTAGTTTTCTTTCTTTTTTTTTCCTCTCAAAAATTGAAATTTCAGCAATTGCTTTTGCTTCATTGCAGAATAAAATAAAATCAGAACTGTGTTAAAATCTGAGTCATGATCAGGGCATTCAACTAAAATATATGAGATGCAAGGTCATGTCTTTGGACTGAACTGGGCAGATTCTTGACGTTGTCAGTTCTGAAGTTTCTCCTTCCTCTGTGACTTTAGCCAGGAATACCATTCTGATTGTGTGAAGACTTCCAAAGGAAAGATTCATAAAATAATATATGTTCCACTTAAATGTTTGGATTTTAGTAAACTGGAATCAACTAACAAAAATCCCCACTACATCTAATGCATTTTTTTTAAATAGCAACAGGTTTTAAAATACATGTCAACAGCAAAGTAGTATCGCCTGCCATTTATGTCTTTTTTTGTTGATAAAATTTCCATAATCAATACCTTAAGCCATAGATTGTGTTCGCAGACTTTTTTTTTTTTTCATCATAATTAATTTATTTATTTGACTCTTTCGTTTATGTGATTTAAGTTCAAATGAATTGCTGATTATTACAAGATTATTGCTGCTTCTCAGCCAAGGTTCACTTTTTCCTTTATCACAATTTAGATAAAGAAAAAACACACAAAATTTTGCACTCATAAAATCTCAACTATCTTGTAGAAATATTTCAGAGAAAAATTCCTTTATGTGCAATGACAGAGGGGAGGCTTATGTTGGGAATTTTGACATTGGAAAGCATCCTAACACTATAGCTTTAAACTATCATCATATGAAAGATGCTTAAGGAAACTCTGTCCTCACAGGTTACTGAGTGCCCTCAAGCCCAGGCATACCATCTTCTGCTGGAATTAGTTTTGGATTGCAAGAGGGAGTTAATTTATGTGGCTAGGTTTTCACATACTGGATAAATGTTCCACGGCCCCTCCCATGGCCTACAAGTTGAGACAAGTATGAATCACTGCAGGGCAGTGGCTGCTACCAGATGAGCAGACCTCAGCACATAATTCACGAAGGGCAGGGACAGCAGGACACACTTTGGGGAGGCTGGTCAGGTGTCTCCACCTGCAGGTGTCACAGGTGATTTTGAGCAACCCATCTATGTGCCTGATGAAACAGGAGCACTGGGGATAGTATATTGAATCTGGAGTGGCTTTAGGTGAAATTTGCTGAACATTTTCATGTGAACATGCACACATTTATCTAGGCAGGGGAGGCATGAATGATGGATTTCACGGAGGCATAGTATATGGAGAATCAGGAAAAGGAAAGATTCCTTCTCTGTAGATTAGCTAAAAATTAAGACCATGAAGCATCAGAGTCTACTTATAAACATAAGAAATAAGTATAAATTTATCATGCTAGCAATTGAAATTATTTCACTTAGCTGCCTTTGTTGTCTAAGAGTCCTTCTGTTTTTCCTAAGAAATTAATTTGTTTTGCTTTTCCTCTCAGGTTAAGCTATAGGAAGCTGAATACCTGTATATAGAAACAATGCCAAGGTGCACCTTTATTTTCCTTTTTCCCCCACTAGATCTCTGAAATCTGTGGTTATTGTTTCTGTCCCAGTTTCCCCCCAGCTTTTTTAGCATAAAACAAAATGATGATTTTTAAAGATCAGCAAATATCATCTCCATTGTGGCTAGAGAAACCAGTAATCACCTGTGTCTTGTGCCTAGTATAAACATTAGTGTTGGTCAGGCTGCTGTGAGTACCCGGAAGGAGTATATGTGGTGAAAAATTACAAAGCTGAATTGGAAGGGATAGAGAGAGAATCATATCTTATGTATTGGGTTGAAACATCATACACAAATTGCATTTTGAGTGTTCTTTAGGTCTCACTATTAGGGATTTGTGGTGAGAATTGACAGAAAGCATGCATGAAAAGGAAAGAGAGCAGAGACATGGAGAACAAAGAACAGAGAAATACAAGTGGGATGCCAATAACATGGGAATGCCATGAGTACAAGATGGAAAGTGTGGGAGATGCAGACTGTCACAGGTGGAAATCTCTGTGGCCATCTTTGACTAGCAGCAAGCCCAGAAGAGTCTTCATAAACAATAGAAGAATTTTCCTCAAAATAGTAACTGAAATAAAGAGTACTTTTAATACACATGGCATTTTATAAAAATAGATGGGTTTTTTTCCTGAACATAAATGATAAAACATTATCAGGTGTCTGGCGATATGTAAGAACTTCTTTTTCTGTCCCATTTCCTTTTCACTGTTCATAGCACTGAGAGCTCACACAGATATAATTCCTTATGGGGGCGGGACTTTCCTTAATGAAGATCCTAGACTGTGTCAATGTTTGTCATTCATACTGTCCCACTCCTACTAGATTAGCTTCAAACTTAGTATAAATGTAAAGGTTCATTAAAAACTGTAATAGCAAGAACAACCCACCAGAAAAATCTTACAATCTGCCTCAAATATCTGCCAATTTCAAAAATATTTGAGGCTAAAAAATGGAGGTTCTGGTAAGAAACCTCTTCACTTACTGTCCTTGAAATGAGTCGTCTTGAAACGAGTCATGAAGAATTCAGCTAATTTCCTCTTCCACCCTACTTCCCAGCCAAATCTATTTCCAACTACCTCTCTGAATAATTCATTCTCACCGTGGTCTTCATCTTATTCACTTCAGCTGGTAGTATATGCGTGTGGGCTAAATAAATACACTTTCTAATGTCATTTCAGAGGTTCATATTTATAATGATGTAACACAGTGCAACATCACTATTTGTCCAACAGTATTTGTCCAACTCCTTGCAGCATAAGCTTACACAGCGGCACTCATTTCACTTGGAGAGTAGTTGGCAAAATGTCAGCTGTTGAATCAAGTTAATTCATTATAAATTCCTGTGGTTCTGCATTCATCTGCATATAAACCACATTAATTTTCACCAAATTATGCAGTTATATTGGTACAATGCCATTCACAATAATTACTGTTCTATTTAACTTCGTATGCAGTTGGCATCATGGCATAAAAATATGTACTGGAACTATATTCAATTCAAATCTTAACCTGCTTACACATTTAATAGACAGGACTAATAATAAATTATTTAGAATTGTTTATGTTGCACCAGGAGATTTTTCCTGCTTCACTTGCCAAATATTTGCTATTTATTAATTTATTTTTCTTTTCATTAGTTCTCAGTTTGACAGGGATGTGCTTCTTAATTCCATATCACTTTAAACAGATATGTGGCAAATGCTAATATTAAAAGTTAATTGTAGCTCCTACATCTAAATTAGCATAACTGAAATACTGTGTGTGCTTCCTGGAGAAAACTGATACAATTTTAGGGATTTTTTAAACTGAAATTTTCTTTTATGTCAGCTTTGAATAAATCGCCAAGAAGTAATCTTTATAGGACACAGGTCAAAGGGTACATAAGATACTTGTATAACACTTAGACTAAGATACTCATAATTCTTTTCTTTAAGCCATTGTGGACACAATATTTCTAGAAATGACAGTGCTGGAGTTCACTCAATTAAAAAAACAAAACAAAACAAACAAATAAAAAAACCCCCAAAAAACTCAAGAAAACAACAACAACAACAAAAAAACCCCAACAAACCCTCAGGACACAGCAACATTATTTTTACAGTAAATAGAAATTTTCCTTGTGCAATGAAGTAATGAAATATCAGCTGTTGTGTGATATGATATCTTTATTGCAAGCATAATACTCAACCAATGTTTTTTGTTACTGATACAGAGTCAGGTTATAGAAAACTACGTAAGGGCTTCTATAAAGAACATACAAGAAAATGGACTCTGATAAAAAATACATATATGCAAATGCATTCTTGTACAAGTACATATTTTGTATATGAGTTCATGTATTCTCAATGGACTATTGGTTAATATGTACTGATGTACCTATAGGAGATTCACAATTGTCAGTTCCTTCCTCTGCCCTCTCTGTGTCCTGATGAAATATTAATGAATTACATAACATTCCCTGATATCTACAATCATTTGATACCCTGCCAACTTAAAAAAAAATCCATGAGCAGTCACAAATACACTTTGAACTATTCTTGCTGTTAAAAGAAATAGTGTTGTAAACCTTTTTTTTTTTTTTTTTTTTTTTTTTTTTTTTTTTTTTTTTTAAATGTACTGACAACTTTTTTTCCCTAATACTGGTTTCCTCCACCAGTAAACTTAGAATTGGCACGTAACTTTGGTTGCTGTTGTCATGGATAGAACATGGCCTGTGGGCAATCAGAGGCATGATCTCAACTGCTACTTCTCCAAGCCTTTATTTATCTCTAGAGAAGATCCACTGGAGAAGGTTTTCTCATTTTTCTAGCTCTGTTGCAGGTATTCTTGATCTATGACATGTAATAGTAACCATCTGAACAACATGCACAATTCAACACTTTCAATAGAAAGATTTCTTCTAACCCAGTCAGCATTTTTTGGAACTAGATTTGGGAAGAATCATAAATATAACTGTTAATTGCGGTGCACTTTTATTGGCTGCAGTTGAAACGTTTAATTGTGGTATGAGGATACTCAAAATAAGTTGCCACAGTAAAACCAGTGCTGACAGCTTGTCTCTACTGAAGATTATGGTTCTCCTAATAGTAGCAAACACAGTCCATGTTAATGACTAGGAACTACTACTCTCCACAGGGCTTGGCAACAGGTTACACAGATGATCAGCAGCTACCTATTTCTGGCTACAGTTTTCTCTCTCCACTGGCAATCCACGAAAATTTCAGGTCGTGAATACAGCCATTTGTTACAGAACTTAGGAGCAAATTCTAAACATTTGGTTTCGGTGCCCAAGTCATGCTCTGAAAAAGATAAAAATAATGTAGATAGAATTTGTTGTTAGACACCGAAGAATTTTTCAGGTTTTTGTCTATTATATTTAGTGAATGTGAAGGAGACATTTTGCTGTCTGTCATGCTTCCTAAAAACAGTTGCCAATTCCATCTTCAGGTTCACTCCAACTGAAAAAAAAAAAAAAAAAAAAAAAAAAAAAAAAAAAAAAAAAAAAAAAAAAAAAAAAATTATATATATATATATATATATATATATATATATATATATATATATTCCTACATAATTTCCTTTCTCTTAAATAATGAAGAAGGAAATAAAGCCCTCAAGATGTTTCACTGTTTGAAGACAGTCCAATTTGGGGCCTGTGCTTGCTTTGAGATAATAATGACAATAACATTCCATTGAAATTTATAGATTTAATTAACTAGCTAATTGATTTATAGAGTGTCTGTGCAGGACAGATGACTATGAAAAAGTACATAGCTTTTCTCCTTAGTGATTGAAGTAATAAAAATAATTTCTCTGTCTTCCAATAATTTTAAAGGACAGATTTATCCTGTTCATTTTTTATCTCCTAATAAAACCAGCTGCCATGTTAGGAAAACAAAAAGCTATTGTTTTTCCACAGAAAGTCACAGAAGGAGCCGACTGCACACATTGTTTTGGAGCACACAAGAACGGAGAGGAGTTGCTGCTGCTGAGGTGTGTGGAAGGGCGCCCTCAGCTCTGCCTATCGGGAATAGGATGCTTTGCTGCCCTTTTACTGCAGGGTGATGATTTGATTATCGTGGGTCCGTCTGCCTGCAGCACCATGGACCCACGATAACACGGACCATCCAGGATATTAGCCAAATGTTATCAGCAGGAAAAGAGGCTTTAGGGGGAGAGTAGAATCTCCTAGAAGGTCTCACGGTGTAAACACCACCCACCTCCACAAAAAACAAAACCAAACCAAAACAAAAGCAAACAAACAACCCCCCCAAACCAAAACAAAACAAAAACCCAAACAAACAAACAAACAAACAAACAAAAGCGCGCGTTTTTAATATAGCACATCCTAATAAGCAGCTGCAACCAGACCCAAGTGGAAAGACGAATGTTGCCTGCTGGTGTCCTTTCCCACAACACCGTGGGAGACGTGCTGTCTGGTGGACAGAAGGAAAAGCTGGTCTGAGAAACATGCTACTGTACCCTTGGTGAGCTAGATCGAGCCCAGAAGGGGACTCGAAGCTGAGAAGCGGAAAAGAGTGCATTTCCTCTGTGACAACCTGCCGGAAGAGCGGGGTTGAAGGGGGGAGGTTGATACAGAAGCATCCAAAGCGCCCGGAGACCTCTGGGGCTCAGGTGTGGGCGCGGAGCCCGGGCTCCCCTGGGACATGCCCGCGGGAGCGCCCCGGCTCCGAGTGCCAGCAGCTCCGGGTCGCTGCTGTTCGCTCCCCAGCTGCCCACGGCCGCACGGACACAGCTCAGAGCCCGCGGCCAACCCTGCGGCCGAGCGGAGCCGATCGGAGCTGCCCGCCGACCCCCGGGCGCTCTGTCAGTCAGGGCATCGTCGTCCCCGCACGGCAGCCTGTGCGGTAGGGGCGAGAAGCTCCGCCTCCCCCCTATCGGCAACAGCCTGATAAAGGCAGAGCCGGGCGAGCAGCGGGACCCCAGCTCGAAGCATCTGCTGGTGCACGGAGCCCCTGACCCGCCCTTTACCACGCCACGCAAGGCGACTCCTGAGGCAGCCCGTGCGGGACAGGACAAGAGGGGACCTGCCGCCGCCGGCAGCGTGCGCCGCTGTCCCGCTGTCCTCAGCCGTCGGGCGCGTCTCTGCGAAGGGACAAGGACCTCGCCCCCAAGGACCTCCGAAGAGGCGGGATCTCTCCGGGAAGGGGAAGCAGGAATTTGTTGTGTGACTTGAAGATGAGACAGGTATCTGGAGTGGCGCTCCTCCTGGGGCTGATGGCTCTCCCAGCGGCGCTGGGACAGAGAAGCTCGGAAAGCCCTAAAAATAGCACCCAAAGCTTTGCCATCGTCTCTTTCAAATGGGATCACGTCAAGGAGCCGTATATCATTGCACTCTGGATACTTGTGGCCAGCTTGGCCAAAATCGGTGAGTCTGGAGTTACATATTAATACATATCCTCTCTCTTTCCCTTCCCCCTTGCCCTTCTCCCACCCAACGTAAACGAAGAAAGCTTATCATAGGTCCGCTGACCCGTTTTCAGGGGGTTTATTGTACTCTGTCCTGATTTCATAATACTGCCCTACACGGTACTTAGCAGTGTGATTTTCACCAGCCTCGAGGGGTTATCTAGTTCATTTTCACCGCCCACGACCGTGGCTTCTGCATCTGACTTCTTGTAAACCCTTGCAATTCCTTGAGGCCTTTCATTCCTCTTGCTCCCAGGAAAAAGTTTTTTGCGAGAGTAAAACAGAAATCGGGCCTGATTGCTTACACTATCAATTCCACTTTATGATATGCTTTTCTCCTGATTATGATTGTTAGCTTATGATTGTCAGCAGGTAACATCAAAAGGAAACACTGCAAACTGCACATATGAATTTAGCGTTCTCTGCTTTGAAGTGCATTGCTGAAGTAGTGAAAGAGCATAGTTTACAGTGAAAGGTAACGTATTATCAGACCATCTGATGTAGCTGAAAAAAACATAAGCTCTAGAGCACCCATAATTTTCTTCAAGGAATTGGAATAAGTGAAAAGTGAGGAATTAACCTAACTTCAGTGTAGTTTAAAGGAATTTATATGAACGCTCCAACTCTTGAGGTCTGAACTTTATGACTTTTCCAAAAGCAGTCTTGTATCAATAATGCACTTTTCTGAACTAGATAAGTCACTGTTTAATAGGAATGTATTTTGATTGATGCTATTACTTTCAGACCTTTTGCCTTTGGATCTAAAAACTGAACTCCAGTTTGGCTGACGTTGTAAATGCCATTTTCATTTAAAATAAATCTTTTCTGTAATCAGTTTTATCTCAGAAGGTCAGCTGAAAATCCTACTGAAGATTTTCCTGAACTTGTACTGCTCATACCAATTTGGTATACAGGAATCACATCCCATGGATTTTTCATGCCACAGAGAATGAAAGATGTAAAAAGGTATCTTAGGTGTATTCTGTCTACCACATAAGATAAGCATAGTAAGACCTGGATGGAAAATGCTGTCTCCAAACCCAAAAAAGAGCATTTTAAAAAGGACTAGTATGTTTTAAGTTGGGGTGATATTGAACATCACTTTCCAGCAATATCTGCATCTTGGCTTTTACTTGATTAACCATAGCTATATAACTAAATACCTTTATCTGAACCTGTTTGACTACACTGAGCAAATAGTTTGTCTTCAGACAGCTGCTGCACCATCTAGATTACATAAAAGACAATTATGTTTTAATTTACTTTTATTGATGAGTTGTAGCAATTAGAAAGCTGGATTCCATATACAAGAAACAACTGACAACACTGAGTGCCTATAAAATTCTGCTGAATAAAGTAATAAACAGGCTGCTTCTTTTTGAGATACTCTTCTAAGTAAGTATAGTTATTAAGGCATTGTGCTCTTTAGGCTTTGCTGTTCTGTACATGTAGCACAGTTGTACAGTGTAATATTAGTGGTGCACAACCATATCAGTTTGTGTCCAAAGCCACTGAACACAATAACAGGACAGTTAGATTGTACTACATTTAAATTGCAGTGGCCAGGATTGAGATTAGTTGAGATTAATATGAGTTATTTTATCTTGAAGTCCTTGATATAAACCCTTGATAAAGCACTTAGTGTCAAGAGCTGAGTGATGCTGGTTCTAGTTTTAAATTCTTTGTACTTCTTTCACAGCTGCACAGAGAATGTCACTTATTAGTAGATTGTACGTATAATCATCTCCATCACTTTTCTTCCCCAAAGCTCTCAATCTTTGTTCTTTTGTCTCTTTACATTTGTATTTTTGATTCTATACTACTCTGGACATGGTTTCTGAAGAAGCAATGGCTAACTGCTGTATTTCCCTGAGAGCCTATGAATGTCTCTGCTTTCCCCATCAGTGACAAATAACACACAGAAAAGCAAGAATGTATACTCACTGTTCAACACCTTCTCAATGAAGAAATCATGAAGGTGTTCATGTAAGTCTGTGAGAAAGGGAACTGAAAAAAATAGCTTTTCAGCCTTCTGTCTGCCTTGGTGTGTTAAGAGTTCTGGAAAGTAGGTCAGAAATCTATGAGAAGATTTTGCATTGCAGAAGTCCTGTGTTAGATAAGAAAAGCATACAGAAAAGAACCAAGAAAGAAAATATAGAACATCTGCCCTTGGGTTTCTTTACTACCTGAAGCAGGTCAATTGTAATGAAGTGAAAGTGCTGGTTTTGTTGTGGATTTTTCAGCAGGGGAGGAGCTGTTCTTACACATGCAAGCTGACTTCTCTGTGGCTGTAGGGACTGGGAGAGTTATTTTACTGATGGGTGATAGACAACTGGGTCCGCAGAAAGTGTTCTAGAAATTGCCGTTGACACCTGGGGATAAAGGTGTATGAGAATACTTTGCTTTCTCTTGAATTAGAATAGTGTTACTGGTTTTGTGTTTATTTGGTTTGGGGGTTTTTTTGTTCGTTTGTTTTTGGGGTTTTTAGATTTGTTTAGTTTCACTTGTGTGGAAGTTTGGTGGGGTTTTTTTGTTTTTTGTTTTTTGGGGTTTTTTTGTTTTGTTTTTTTGTGTGTGTGTGTGTGAAAAATGAGTTTCAGTTCATGATATTATATGACTGGGGGAAGCATTTTTGTATTAGGAGATTTTTGCAGATTTTCTGGGGCTTGATGTTCATGTTTTGTACAAGGTATTCAACACAAACTATTGTATGTTAAATCTCATAAGTGTCCCAAATACATGAAGAAGTGCCTAGTGTTTTGGACTTTTGGAGAAGGGAACTGCTCTTTTAGTTTTAGTTTAGTCTGCTTATTGGTTAACTCTAAATATTGCTACAAATGAAACTGTGGAAAAGAGTCTTCATACAATTGGCTTTCATGCATTATAGACAATAAAATTTTGTGCCTGCCATGAAACTTCTGATGCATCTTGGTCTACTGTTTTACATATTCTTATTGATTTGATTTGACCCACTTCATTTGAAATATTCCCACTCTTCATTCTTCCCCTTCAAGTGGAACATTCTTAAGGTTCACGATGTTCTACTTTGGCTAATGATCTTTATTTCCTCTTTTGATAGGCTGTCTTAATCACTACAGAGGAGTATCCTTGTGGGATAGGGCCAATAAACTAGTTACATTTGTAAATCTAAGCCAGAAAATCAGCTTATCTACACAAAGAAGGTACATGAGGTACAGCTGACAACCCTCCTAGTAGACTTCAGGTGTCCAATTCCTGGTATCTCAGTGCTGCAGATGAAATAAGCAATACCACTGAAAAAGAATAACCTCCAAATGCATACATGTGTGCATTTATACCAACAGACAGTACAGACATTTCCTTGCTGTAGCCCTGCAGGTAAAGGATGTACCATTTTTAAACGACATGCTTACAAAATATAGTTCTGGTTTAAGATGAAAGACATTCATGTGCTGACTATACTCTCACGTTCTTTCTAAGTTCACTTGGCCCTGTGCTCTCCTTCTTTATATGTCTGTCACGGATAACATCTTGAAAATAAACTTTGAAAAAATAGGTGCATAGAAGACAAACAATATTTTGGCAGGAAAGTCTCTACAGAAAGAGGTAGAAATGGGTGGAGAATCAGAAAACTCTGGAAACAAGTAGAAGGAAAGGAATAATGAGCTCAGAAGCTAAAAATAGCTAAGAGAAGAAATTTTTTAACATTGAACATTGTATACAATTTTTTTTGAGGCCATGTCAATGCAAAAAAAAGAAAAAATGCTTTCTACATGAGAGATATCTAGTACATGCTTCTATACTTGTTCAAAATCCTAGGAAACTGAGGAGATTGTATTTATATCTTCAGTGGAGGTTATGTTGGGGAAATTGTGAAATTCTTTCTTGCAGTTTAAATTGTTTTCTGTACCATAACATTTTTTCAGCATTTTTACAGAAGAATAGGTAATTGTCCCAAAGTGGAAAAAAAAGGCCTATAAAGCCTGTCTGCCTGTCTGGCCCCCTGGATCCCTGGATTTGCTCAATGTGTGCAGATAAGCAACTGGAAGAAATGGTGGGAGAGTGACTATGAACAGGAATGAGGAAGGGTACACAGCCTTTTCATTATCTGAGTCATGCCAGCTGTTTTTGTTGGTATAGGTTATGCTGAGTCTAAGAATGTCACAAAAGCTTTTTTTTTCTTTTAATTTCTGTGTAGTCGCACATAAATTCTAAAGGCTTTTACATAAGAAATTGAAAACTGGGAGTGAAATTTGAATCCAGGGCAGCTGGTAAATCTGTCTTCAGGAATGCCACAATGCTTTGGAGGAGGGGGAAGAAATGATTCAATAACAGTGAACAAATACTTAGGAGAAGGCTGGTGAAGATACTGTGTCAGATGGACTTGTTGAGTCCATCAGCTCTTCAGACCTCAGGAGGACATGAGCTGGAGGGCACAATGCATCTCTAAGCTTAGAGATATGGGTCCCCATAAAGAGTCTAGTTTCTGCATGCCTGGGCTCCTTCACATTGTCTCAAACTACCCTGAGAAAGGAGCTCTTTAGAGTATTTTGTTAACACACACAATTGCTGTGGAGAATTTTAAGCATGTTAGGGATGGGCTAGGGAAGGAACTGAAATGCAGGTCTAACCGCCTGTCTAATTTAGACTCCTGGGGCAATATTTTCTTTGAAGAAATCAATAACCCTCCCTCCAAAGCAAACTGTCAAAACAAAAGCCCATTTGACTCCCAAGTTTCTCCTCCTGGCACTGTAGCTACTGAAGAGTGTCAGTTACATAGAGAAGGTGATTTACGGTATTGTTTTAATAAAATAAAAAATGTGAGATTAGCTTTTCTGTTGGCAATTCTTCAGTAAATGACATTGTTAGGAGGAAATGTTGAAGGATGCTTAGCAGAACTTTACTGAGTTTATTTAACTGAAAATGGAATCAGAGATTCAAAGATGAAAATATCACCAGATCCTGCAAAATTTAAACTACCAGCCTGCTCATGATGGTAGATCTTGTTAAAAGTTGCTTTCATCAGCAAGTGATAATATGGAAAAAGTCTTTACATTGTGACTTAAGAAGTCTGGATTTGGCTTTCTTCCCCCATATCCTGACAAAGATAAGAAGGGGAAAATGATTCTTTTACCTTTATTTTGGAGTCAGTAGAAGAAACAGGTTAGCACACTTAGAACAGAGGTATATGCATTTGCTCCTTGGATATGCATAGAAACATTATAATACTGTGCTGAAAACTTATATATCTGTGGTATCTTCATTTTTGTAAGATGCTGTATTTCTTTTTGCAAAGTGTTGTTTAGAATACCTGTGAGATAGGAATGTTTACTGTAAAATCCCTATATTTTAAAGAATTACTTTTTGTATCTAACATTTTAGGCATCTGAAAAGAATATTTTCAAATTAGAATAATAGCTTTGCATTTCCAATGGTAGGAACAACTGTGTGAGCCATATTTTTATTAAATTTAGCATCTGTGACTGCCTAGTCACAGATTTTATTTTCATTTTACTCTTGTGCCTTACTCATCCTTTTTCCTGTACTTCCTATCTCCCTGCAACACACATCTACCTTCTTCCCCCTCCCCCTCCAAGTCTTGCAAGTCTCGAGTCTTAATTATTTAGAGCAGGGAAGAAGATATCAGGATAGTATAATTTGACAAGATTCAGATTACATCCCCTGGCGAATAGCAAATGTAGAATGGCAACTTGTGTGAATTACATAAGAAAACAATGGCATTTTGAGAATGGCTCTGAATTGAATACAGTTCAGGCATGCATACCTAAGGAAGGATCTCTGCCATCAATTACTTTCAGGCACCTGTGTGCAAAGTGCTTAGCGTTCTCTGCAGAACAATGGAATCCTTTTTATACTGTCGTCTTAGGATTGTTGAAACCGTTGATTTACTGTCTTCAGAGCTCAAGCCACTTATTACCGAGAGCGATCTAAATCACCGAAGTGACTGTAAATCTCTCATGTGGTGATGCAGCAGACCACAGCCCCACAAGAAATAAGAGCAAGCAGCAAACCCTTTCAGGTGTACAGAGGTTCTTCAAGTGAAGGGCTCTGAGGTCCCCCTTTGTTTTTGTGGACCTTTGTGTATTAGAGATACTTAGCAGAGAAGCTGGTATTGGAAATTCTGAATTACTACTTTGCTTGACAAAGTAATAATTTTGACCAGAAGCCTGTAAAAAATCAGGAGTTTTACCAGAAGTTTGCTTTAAGAAATATTTGGAATCCAACTAGAAGAGTTCTTTTCCCGCTATTTACCAGAGTTTTAATTGGTCTGAATTAAAGGGGTAGTGGATTACTTAGTTCTTCTGTATCTTTTGTATGGCTCGCTCTATTCCAAGATGAAATGTTGAGTCCAAAGTCATAGAAGAATGTTTCTTATCTGAGTATTCTTTTTTTCTTTCAGGAAAATGTCTCTGATTTTTCTCTTCTCTCTGCAGCAGTGCAGTTAAACTAATGGCCTGAAGAACTAGAGTCTTTAATTGTTTTTCAGTTTGTTAACAAGTGGCAACCAATTAAAATTAGAGACCATTAAAACAGACTTGGTAAACCACAGGCATGGTATATTGGCTGTGTTGCAATATTTTGTTTCCTTTTGTAAAGCAATTTGCAGAGTATTTATCCCTGTGGAAGGAGTGACTTGATACCCAGTTGACTGCTATATAAAGCTCTGTAAAGTCATAAATACAGAAACTACAGGCTGACAAGGAAGACCCGACCAAGATGGAATCCAAGACATCAGGTGGAAACTCTTTTAACTAAGGCACAAATATTTAATGTTCATTCATGGAAGAAGAAAACTGGAAGGTATGCTGAAAGGCCTACACAATAACAGGGGTTTTAAGTAGTTGGATATGGAGACTTTTCTCCTTCCATTAACTGCAAATAGAAGCAATTCTGGATTGTCTAAAATGTGCCTAGGAGAGAAGTTCTGCTTTTATCTATTGAAAGAAAAAATGCCTTTGTGTTTGTCAAAGCCAAACGTTAAAATAGCAGTAGTCAGACACCAGAGAAGAAGATCTCAGTGTAGATTATAGACTGATTTAAAAAAAACCATGTGGTTATGATTATTTCTGCTTCAATTACAGTTTTTTTTGAAATGGGGGAAAAAACGTTTAAACTAGAAGGTTTATGGATTCAGCCAGTTTCATAAGTTGAGTTTTGAGGAAAATATTAACTATTAAGAAACCAGTAAAAGTCTTGAGACAGTGAGATTTCACAATGAAAATCTCCCAGGTGCAAACAGATTACAAACTGATGGAGAGACTTGCTAGCATCTTTATTACAATTAATTTTGTTACATTGGTTTGGTGATATAATAATATTCCAGGGACTAGGTGATACCAGTTAGTATAAGATGGCTTTATGTTAAAGTATGTCATGTTAATGTTCATATTGATACACTAACAGTTGTACTGGAGGTAGAGTTGTTATGTGATCATACATGAAACTAAATGTAGGTATTGTATGGAGGTATTACAATCCTACTCCAGTGAAATACCAAAACAGATGATTATCTAGATACAGATTTTCAGACCTTGGCAGCTTAAATATATGCTTAGGAAGTTCAGTTAATAAATTCTACTAAATGGTTTAAGTGATTAAAACATTCATTCCAGAATGTCTGAAGCAGTCTTTGAATGCTTGCTCTTCTCTCTATGCACGGTCTAGAGTTTAAAGTGCTCTAAGACCTGGTTTGAATTAAATATTCAGATTTTCCACTGAAATAGTTCTGCCCTAAGCTATTCCAAACTATTTAGTTCTGGGAATGAATTCGGGACAGTAGTGAACTGGGGAAAACAGTTGGGTACTGGGTCTCCCATAGATTTCACAGAATCATAAAATAACAGTATCACAGGCTTGTTGAGGTTGGAAGGTGCAACATCTGATTCTATGCTCCAGCTCGCCCAGGGTGACCTACAGCTCATTGCCCACGATCATGTCTGGACGACTTTTGATTATTTTCAAGGATGGAGAAGCCACAACCCTTCTGAGCAACCTGTGCCAGTGTTTGGTCACCTGCACACCTCTGCCAAGCTGCTCTCCAGCTGGTGGCTCTCTGCATATACTATGTGGAGGGTTGTTCTTCATCAGGTGCAGGACTCTGCACTTCTCTTTTCCAAACTTTACAAGGTTCCTGTCAGCTCATGTCTCCAGCCTGTCTTTGCATAGCAGCCCGATTCTCTGGCCTATCAACCACTCCTCCCAAATTTGTCTCATCAGCCAACATCTCTCAGATCATTTATGAAGATGTTAAACAGGACTGGACTCAGTATAGACCCCCGGGGTTCACCTCTAGTTACCACCCTCCAAGTACACTTTGCACCACTGATCACCACCCTCAAGGTCTGTCCATTCATCCAGTTTTCAATCCACCCCACTGTCTGCCCATTCAGCCATTACAGCAACAGCCTGAGGCTGTTCTGGGAGGCAGCGTCAAAAGCTTTACTTGACGCCTCATTAGCAATTCATCAGACACTGCTCTCTCCTCCAGGTGCCTCACTTCATTGTTATCAGTTTAGTCAAGCACTTTCGTGTAGTGAACCATGCTGACTCCTGAGAAATTTCTTGTCCTTTACGTGTCTGTATGCAGAATTAGTTGTTCTATCAGTTAGATCTGCAGAGCCTTGCAGTTCTGGATTAGCAGTGGTCATACATGGATGGACCTTTATCTACATCTTACCTCGTCAAAGCAAGTAACATTTCTGTATGCAGTTGACTTTGGTTAGCTAGTACAAATCGCGCACTACAGAGGAGAGAATAATACAAGATGGCCATATAGTGCCACAATGGTCATGCCATAATGAATTAAATAAAGGAATGACAAAGTACAAGCATAAATTTTTTCCATCCTCTAAGCTAGGTGATCTCTGATCAGTGGCTTCAGCTTTCTGTTATGGCTGGCTTTCACTTATGTCACTCACTCTCCTGCCTTCTCTTACCCAATACAGTGTGAGTTTCATCTCTTATTTTAGCCAAAGCTTTCTCCAGGATGAACTGATATTCTAATGAATAGTATTGCTTGATGGGAATGTGCAGTGAGATCTGTTAACTGGTAGTACCAAACTCAAGCAGCAGCTAAATGAGTCAGCAGGAACATATGTAAACTCAGAGGTGGTGTCTGTAGTGTACCTTATTTCCTACAAATCCCTCTCCTGTGCATAAGCTGTATGCCAGAAAAGCACACCTCTGCGGTTCTCCTCTGTACTATGCAGCTATTACTTCTGCATCTTCCACTTACAACACTGGCACTTTGCAACCTCATCTCAGTGTGTCCATTTTAATGGTCTTTTCTCAAGAAGACTGCCTTTGTCCTTCTAAAAAAAGAACCCTAAAGTTATGGCTATAATAGTCTTCTATTCCTTTCCAAAATGATACTCTTTTGGCTAACTTCATTTCACTTCACAAAAGACTATGAAAACTGACTCTGGATAGGAAGACAGTTCAACTACTGAACTGATATTTTGTCAAGAAACATTATTAAAATATAGATAAAGATATTTTGAACTCAGTTACTTTCTCAGATCAGCTGCTGTGGATCATTAGTGGAGGATAGTGTATTTTTTTTTTTCTAGGTAGAACTACTGCTTAGATAATTGTGTTTATTCTCATGTTTCTCCATTGTTTCACTTGTTAGCATAGAACCCATGTAGAAAAATGATCACAAATAACTTTATAGGCAAAAAACTAATTGAAGTTGTGTGCAAAATCTTTCTGCTGTAATAAGCTGAGAAAGATAGTCTAGATCTAAAAAAATGAACACTTTTGAACCAAGCAGTGCCCTAATTGGTAACAAAAAAAGTACGATAAAAGATATGAGAAGAGGGGCAGGATGGACGCTACAGATGAAGCTACAGGTGCTGTTACATAAGCATAAAAACATTGGAATTAGATTGTGAAAGAACAAGAAAAAGAGCAAAAAGAATCTCCATATTTACATTCAAAGCCTAACAAACATATAAATGTATTAATTAATTTCTCAATTTCTGTTGCTTTATTATCACAAGGATAAGCATTTAACTGTCATTACAGGTTTTCTGTTAAAATATCTTCTGTTCATTGATAGGATTTTGTCATAAACTACTGCCTGACAGATTCTCTCAAGATGTCTGTTAATCATAAAGTCTTATCATGAGTTAGCAATGTAAGATTTTTGGGACTTTGCCCTATAGAGCTTCGAGAAGATTGCCTTTGCTCTTGGGCAATCTATCCTCAGGAGGACTTCTCCAGTAGCTCTCCCTGTAATCCTGTGGAGTACAGTGTATCTTCTGTCCAGGCAGCATTTCTTGGACAAGATGAATAGGCAGCATCAATTTTTCAGCTCAGCGTCATGCTAAGTATTCCTTTAAAGGAGGGATTCCTTCTACCAGCTTCCAGAGATTCTATAAATCTTCTGGGCTATTTGAAGTTGGATCTGCCAATTGCTGCACAGAGCAAAGTCTTGTGATTCAAGGCAAGAATAAAAGATAGGTTAGCGGCTCGCTCATATTTAAGTGGTTGTGTAGCATCTGTAGCAGAAACTGAAACTTGTACCAGTGAAAACTTACATCGCTTATGCAGTAGAAGTGTCTGGAAAAGGAAGGCTGGTTTTGTTACTTTCTCCTTGACAAAATTTAGGAAAAAAGTCAACACTTCTCCAAAATTTTTGTTAGAAATAAACAACATAGCAAGTTCAGAAACTTTTTTTTTTTTTTTTCAGTATGATAGATGTGGCGCTGAAATCAGTGAAAAATAAAATTCTGTAATTCACCTCCCCCCTCCCCTGCTCCAGTTAATTTGATCAATTTTCAGACATTCTCTGATCTGAGGGTGAGGTTATTACAATTTACATGAGCTTAAAAAAAAAGGACTGTCACATTTACCATGGACTTAAGGACAGCAGCAATTCCTTTGTACATAATACATTAATCTCATTTGGACCTTATGTTCCCTAGCTTTTCAGTAAACAGAAGAGCACCTTGTTTTCATATCTTGAATACTTGTACTGAAGAAAATGTTAATTAAGGGAAATGCTAAATTTTTGAACCAAAATTATTACTTTCGAGCACTTAATAAAGCATCTTCATTCTTTCAGACTTTCTTAAGGAATACAGCACAGTTGACCTGACTAAAAACCATAATTCTTAAGGCATGTTCACTTGAATAATGCTGTTTGGTGTTTGAAAGTATGAGGATGTAAAAATAGCAGGAGGAAGTATGAAGTTTCCTTCTGTTTATTGTGATTTATGAGTAAAGATTAAAAGCAGTCCAAGATAAACTTGCCACTGCAAGTGGAAATTCAGCTTGTGTGTGGGTACTGAAGTGCTTGTGTCAGGAAAAAACCTATGCAAGTGTAAGGGAGAATGGTCTTACATTTTCCTCTTGCTGCCTGGTGTTGCATATGTTGTCTGTTGCATTTTGGAGGACCCCAATGTGTTGAAAGTCAGTAGAATCTTGTTGATAAGCCCTCATGTGATAAATGCTTTCTGAATATAGGCAGGAGAAGAAGTACTACAGCCCACGGTAGGGTTTCTGCTGTAGTGCCTAAAACACAGAATCCTGGATCCATCCAGGACAAGGTTAATTTTGCAGTAGGCAGGAGGGGCATGGCTAGGAGGTGATTCTATACCCCCACGTCATTTTCTGGGGAGGGTTCTCACTCTGCATTGGGTTGTGAGGCATATGGGCTCAGGGTATTGCCAGGGGCGTTTTCTGTGTGGGGTGGACAATGACGTGTGACTCTGTCACATTTTTCTTGTACTGCTCTGGCACTGGTATTGCTCCTTGTTTTATTTTATTGTTACTTCCTGGGCTGCATCAAAAGCAGCATGGCCAGCAGGTCAAAGTGGTGTGATTCTCCCTCTGCTCTGCCCTGGTGAGAGCCTGCCTGTACTGTGTCCAACTCTGGGGTTCTCAGCACAGGAAGGAAAGGGACCTGTTGGAGCAGGTCCAGAGGAGGCCACCCAGATGACCTCCTATCACCTCTCCTGTTAAGCCAAGCTGAGAGCATTTATTTTGTGCGGTTGGAGAAGACTCTGGGGAGAACTCGTCTTTCAGTACTTTAAGGATGCTTATAACAAAGACTGGGACAGACTTTTTAGCCGGGCCTGCTTCGATAGGACTAGGACTAATGGTTGTAAATGAAAAGATTCAGGCTACACAGAAGGAAGAAATTATTTGTGACCGGAGGGGTGGAACAGTGGAGCAGGTTACCCTGAGAGGTGATAGATGCCCTGTTTCTGGAAATACTCAAAGCCAGGATGGACAGGTCTTTGAGGAACCTGGTATAGTTGAAGATGTCCCTGCTTGTTGCAGGGGGATTGGAATAAATGATCTTCAAAGGTCTCTTCAGACCCTAAATACTTTAGGATTCAGCTGAAGTTTAATTCTTATATATATGGTAATAAAAGTAAAAAAGAGGCACTACTGTGGATCATTTAGTGATACTTGATTCATACTGATTTCTTGTTGCTCCCAAAGTTTAATTTCTGCACAGATAGTTTTAGGACTATATAGAAAATCTTTTTTCCCCTGTTGGAAGGGATATGACTATATAAAGCACATTGTTGTACAAAGAAAAGAATCCTATGTTGCTATGACTTTGTACTATATATGATACAATAGAATCATGCTTAGTCTATGTATGTGGCCTTCTGGGATGCTTTTTATTAGGAAGGGATTTGTGTCTGCTTTTTACCTTTCTTTTTTCTTGAAATAAGCAGTCATCTTAAGTACCCAAAATGTTTGAATTGTGAGCTGGGCTTCAAATAGAGCTTTAGACAGTTGTTTTGTTCCCTTCTTTTTTATTTCTCCACTGTGAAAAATAATGTTAAACTAATCTCCCTGTGAACTTCTTTTTGCACACTATCCTTTCTCATTTTGCCTGTGCATGCACTACAAAACACAAATGCATAACTGTCTTACCACCTTCCTACTGCATTTCAAAACATCAAAGCTATTTTCCATGTACTACATTTTGCAGTAGAAGGACACCAATTAAACCACAGTTCTTCCTGCTGCTACCGTTATGTACATCACCTCTCAAATGAGATAATGAAGGTATTAAAGTTAACGTGTCACTTAACTGGAGAAGCTGTAGGCACAAAAATCAAAAGTCATGCTAAAGCGCATTGAATGACAGCAGTATCTCAGAACCATTTGCAGGAAAAAAATAGAGTGATATAAACTAAAATGCACCTTGCTCTTAAGTGTAAGGGAAAATAAGCCATATATATGGATTTCTGAGCAAATTTACTTTCTTATGGGCAGGAATGAGTGCATTCAGTAACAAAGCATGTCACATCTTCTGTTTTCTGTTGCCTAACATAGAAGCTCACAGGCTTGATTGGTGGAAGTGGTGTTTTCTTATTAGACAGAGTACTGTGTAACTGTTGTAGCAGGAGAATTGTTGGCTCTATTTCCCACATACTACCTTCCTCAGCTCTTTACCATATTCTTTTTGATTAGCACTACTAATGTTAAAAGAGCTATTCTATCATGAAGTAAATTCCATGCTGTATTCTCCATAATGGTATATGGAGAAAGAGGTAAGTGACAAATTATGTCTAGAACATTCTTATAGACAAAAGTTTTTACTTGCGTCTCCATTTTCTGACAAAGCTCTGGATCATAAACCATTCACTGCAATGCTTCCACAGCTCTATAAAATTACAGAATCATAGAATCATAGTTTGGGTTGGAAGGGACTGTAAAGATCATCTTTTCGCAATTCTCATGCACGGACAAACACATCTTCCCCTAGATCAGGTTACCCACAGCCCCATCCAGCCTGGTCTTGAACACCTCTAGGGATCAGGAGTCCACAGCCTCTCTGGAAACCTGTTCCAATGCCTCATCACCCTTATAGCAAAGAAATTCTTCCTAGTATCTACCCTCCTTCAGCTTAAGGCCATTTTCCCCATGTCCTTTCACTATGTGTCCATGGGAAAAGTTCCTCTTCAGCCTTCTTGCAGTCCCCCTTTAGGTACTGGATGGTGCTATAAGGTATCCCTGGAGCTTTCTCTTCTTCAAGCTGAACAGCTCCAACTCTCACATTCTGTCTTCACAGCAGAGGTTCTCCAGCTCTATGATCAACTTAGGTGCCTCCTCTGGACCTGTTCCATCAGGTCCATGCCTTTACTGGGGACCTCAGAGCTGGATGCAGAACTCCAGGTGTGCTCTCACCAGAGCAGAGTGGAGGGGCAGGATGTCTTCCCTTGCCCTTTTGCCCACATGGCTTTGGATGCAATCTGGGATACAAGTGGATTTCTAGGCTGTGAGTGCATACTGGTGAATTGTGCTGAGCTTGGGAGAGGGTTGTCATCTGTTGTCATTCTGGACACCTTATGTCAATAGGAAGTGTTTCCCTTAAAAGTATTTCTAACTTTTTGGTTAAAAATGTCACCTAGAAAATCTGAGATGACCAAATTTCTAGCACATATAAACAATATATTTGGGTTTCTGTAATTATGTACAGGAGTTGTAGTCCATAATGAAACTCTTAACAAGCTACTGGAGACTCTCTCCTCCAATACATGACTGGCAAAACTTTGAAGCTTTTCAGGGGATGCAGTAGTATTTACTTTCAATGAAAACTAGCTTGGCATATTTTGTTTATTCTCTCAATTTAAATTTATTTTCAGTTTTAAGCAAGAGCTACTTTACATATGTATGTTTGTTTTGTTGGGGGATATTTTTGTCTGTGGGCATTGCTAGTGAATTCAAATACCCTAATGCTTATTTAATTTACTGCTGTAATCAGGAATACTTCCACTGTAATTCCATGCTATTCCACTTGAATTAATTAAAATCTTACCAGGGTGGAATGTAAGGGGCAGGAAGCAAGCCAGTCTGACAGTGCCTGAAAAAAATTACTTTCCTACCCCATGACTTGGACCAGCCTTCTCAGCTATTTGCCTTAGGCCTTAGGGTTTAATTATGTCCCTTATGCTCTTCCTAGCAGCAACAGTCCTTACTATGCCTTTCTGGAAACAGTGCAGGGGAAGGAGAGAAAGTCCCTATTGTATAAGGACATTTTCAGAGTTTCAGGCTACTGCTGGTATTCATTAAATTTTTCCTTCCTCATCTTCGTTTTCATCATGTACAATAGACCTCAACCAGGGAGAACTGGTTCTGTTTTTTATTCAGGATTTGGTAATTCCTTACACAATTTATCATACAACAGAACAACTGCTACCATATATTACTGGTAACCCATTTCCATGCAGTTTTTTATCTCTATGAGCAGATACATTCCCATGAGGACGTCTTAGTTACAATTACTTTATCATATTAAAATGGAGGTTAAAAGGAAAACAAAAATCTAAAATTCATAGTGTGAAACTCAGTTCTTGTAATTTCTTTATTTAACCCATGTTACTGGAAAATAATTTTAAAAATAAAAAAATGCTTTCACTGTCAAAAACTTTCAGTGAATCTTTGAAGACAATTTTAAAGCTGGAGAAGTTACAATATATTGCAACTTAATTTTAGTATCTTTACATAGCAATGGAAGCAGTTTTATGATTCTTTTACTGTCCTGTTTTATATCCTCTACTATATTTCAAGGTGTTTCTACTGTGTACTTTGCTCTCATTTTGAAATATTATTTTTGACTGTTCCCATTTTTCTTTCAGTGCAGTTAAGTTCCATAAGGGCTAAATGCTACCGCACTTGCACTGCAGTGGGACTGCTCCTTCAAAAAAGAACTATTTGGCATAATTATGATAAACTCTGCCTGTTTAAACTACATTATGTTCTAAATGCTTATAGAGGAAATAGTTGCTTACTCACACACTTCTTTAAATTTAACTTGAGGCTATCTTATTATGTTATGACCTATCAGCTGGGAACCTTGACCTGTATGTTGGTTACATTTTTAATTGCTTACATTTTGTTAATTGTTCACCTACAGAGAGCAGCTACCTAAAATCTCCTCCTTAATGAGCTCATTACAATGCTGTACGCTTTGTAAATGATGACCATTACATGTGTGACAAATAAACAAGCTTTCTTGAGCTGGATTAAACCAAACTCAAACCAGTCCTTCCACATCAAGGACTTTTGTGCCTTGCTTAGGAAAAATATGTCCAAGATTAAGTATAAATAATATTAGTAGTCATGCTCATGTAGTATATTCTAAGGCAGTACCAAGATCCAATACCAAAGGTGGCTTTTAACTCTTGTTGTACAATATATGTATATTACATCTCCTAGTTTCTTCAGATATAGAATAACTCTAAGTTCTTTTCGATAAATCTCTAATTTTTTTCCTAGATTGGGTAAAAGCATAAGTTACTGATTAATAAAATAATTTCATGTTTGTCTAAGGATTATTGATAGAAGAAATCCTTAAAATCTGTTTTCTTAAGATATTTTTGTCCTTTGTCTATAAACAATTCAAAATGGCAACATCAATTCACAACTTGTTTTGTTGTTGCAAGGTCCACAGAACAGAATCCAAAGGACTATAAAACATGCTGTCAGCCCCCTGAACAGGAAAAAAAGAACGGAGCACACTTTGTTGATAAAGATTAGAAAGGCAAATATAGATAATAATGATCTGCTTCAGTTCTGATTAGTCTGCCCAAGCACTTCCTGGACAGATTAGAAATGCAGTTCCCTAATGCTTTGAATCCTTGCTTTAACTGAATCTCTCTTAGAACACAATGGAAGATTTTTTTTTCCTTTAGTTTAAGCCTAAATTCATCTGCAAATAAGAGAGGGTAAACTAGTTTCTGCATGGAGAATGAAAAGATGAGATAAAAGTATGAAACTAATAGAGGATTATTTTTCAGTCACAGGAAGTCACTACAGTTTAGTTTTTGGACTGGTGTTATGCAGGGCTCTGGTTTTGCTCTTTTTTTGTTTTATCACCGCACAAAGAGGTGGGCCTTCGTGCTGAAGGTTTCTGATGACACATTTCTGCAGGCATTATCAGTATTCATGTAAATCTGGGTATTGTACAAGAAAAAATATATAATCCGGAGTATTAGGGGCAGGGATGTAATACAGTAGTTCCAAGGGCAGTTTCACTTAGAGGCCATGTCAGGAATTGACATGAGAATGGGAAGGGAAAGAGAGATACATCTGTACAAAATGAATACAGGGTGACTGAGTCACCAGTGTGATAACGAATCCAGGATGTAGCTGAACTATAGATTGTGATAGGAAATTATTAATGCTGTTGGACCCACTTCTACTATGACTCATGCAGAATGCAGTCTATATTTCTAATGGCTCTGAATCCACAAAGACTGA
Source organism: Progne subis subis (assembly GCA_022316685.1). Taxonomy (NCBI): domain Eukaryota; kingdom Metazoa; phylum Chordata; class Aves; order Passeriformes; family Hirundinidae; genus Progne; species Progne subis. Next base: position 260,208 of record JAKJHU010000249.1, read on the forward strand.
AACAGACAGAGATGCAGACTGAAAAGAAGTAGTTTACTTAAAAAAAAACAGAGACAAGGAACAAAAAGACAGTATTTATTTCTCTCTTTATATAATAAGAACTGAAGGAATTAATATTTGGGCAAAGCAGCCATTTAAGAAAATTTATATCACTCCCACAAAGGAAAATGGACATAAAATATCTTTTGAACAAGTTCAGGCTAGAAATCAGAATGCAGTCTCTTACTGTGATGAGGGCTGGTGGTGTACCTTCACATAGACTTAGCTGGAGCAATACTCCTCTGAAATCAGGATCAATAAATATGATGGTGTGATAATGAAGGTCTGGATAAACAGCTAAAAAGTACTTCTAGTACTTATGGTTCCTGATGAGAGTTCCCAGATATTCTGCGCAGGCTACATAAACATCTGTAATTAGTTGAAAAGTGTGCCTATGGCTCTGCAGGCAAGAAATGCTGTACTTGCTAAAATAGGAAACTCAGGAAGTCAAGTAATGAAAGACATCTTAACAAAGAGATCCAGTATGACTGAAGTCAATGCACTGAAGGATGCAAAACTGGTGCATCTGTAAAAATAATAAAAAATTACAAGGGTAGAGCAGGAAATGAAAGGTCTGAGACTATAAAGAAATCAATTATAGCACATGCAGGATCTTTATTGGGGAACTAGTAGGTGGGCATTACTGTTGAGAAGTAAAGGGAGCCATAATAAAAGATAAGAATTATAAACAAGTAAAAGTTCATTAAACAGGAAATTGTATCAAAAACCTTCTCTTAGTAAAGAGTAGAGTAAGTAGATATTAGACTTGGTAAAATTTCTGGAGAAATTTGAGATTAAAGTGGTAGATGTGTAAAAAAAATGCCTAATAAACAGAAGACAAAGTAACAGAAGTACTGAAGAGAACTACTTACAAACCACCCCCCCCCCCCACCCTCCCCCCCATGATTAAAGAGGAAAACACTAAAAGTCATCATTGTTAAGCAGTTTTCTAAACCATCACAATGGGGAAGTTTGCTAACGATTTTGTGCTGTTTCATTAGAAAAATTCACTGTTAGTCTGGACTAGGTGATGCGCAAACTGGGACTGACATACACTGCCCTCAGACTCATGAGAGGACCACATCACACACCAGAGGAAGTCAATTAAGCTCAGTTATGTGAGACTCTTGGTAAACCAAGAGTGGGAAGTAATTTTGACTACTCAGCTGCTTTTTAGATCTCAGGACTCCTACTTATACAGTTTAATAGGAAACAATCTCCAAACAATCTAATCTAATCTAATCTAATCTAATCTAATCTAATCTATTTTAGTATTTTAAAGGAGTTTGCAGATTGAAAAAAAAAATTAAAAAAAAAACCAAAAAAAACCCAACAAAAAACCCACGGGAAAAATAATAGAAAATACACAGTTGTCTCTGTTCCAGCATCTACACACAGTTCCTACACCATGAATTTTGCAATCTCTTGCAGGGGCTTGTGCAGGCCAAATGTATTTCTTTCTTGGTATGGCAAGATGCAGCTGGTTAGCCAGCTGTGATCTGCTACGTGGCTGCAACTAAAGTGTGGGGCTATGGAACAAGAGAGCCGGGATCCATGCCTTTTAGGGATGGGAGAAGCAAAATGATCCTTTCTTGAAAATGAATGCTCTGTATTATATTTTAGAGGATTTGGCCATGTCTTAGACAGGCAGACCAACATAATGGCAATGGATAGGGGCCTTCCAGAGTATTTTGAACTACATTACTGACCAGCTACAATTGATGCAATTTAGGTTACAAACTGGTATTTGACTATACTTTGAGCTATTATACGGGCAAGATAAAGTAGATTTTTTTCCAGGTATGCTATAGGAATTTTTTTTTGTGTATGTGTGTGTGTTAAATAATAACATGTATCTGCAGAAGGCACCACTGGAAAAATTGCTAAAAGGGTAGAACTAAACAGTTTTTTAATTTAATTCTTTTATAATACTAAGGAGAACATGAACAGGTAGGTAAGGTAAGATACAAAAATTTCATGCTTGCCGGTCAGTGTCCAGCTACTGGAAGATGTTTAGGGGAAAGATTCTCCCTTTGGGCAGAATATTCTTCTGTGTAATTTATTATGCCTTCTCTTAAGAAGTTTCTTTGTTGTGCTGTTAAAAAAATCTGATTGTGTGCTGCCTTGGAGATACTGTTATTTGCATCTCTGAAAAGTAAAGAAGCACAAAGCAGCTTGCAATGTTTTGCTCTCGCTTTGGTCAATGGCAAGGATTTTCACCAGCTACAGAGAATCAAGCCTTGGAGCTCCAATTAGAAGCAGCCGTGGCTTGATGAAGTACAATAACTTCAACTTTATAAGTGAAAATAAAAAGTCAGAACTGGAAAACAGATTAAAAACATAGTGTCAGTGCATATTTGCAGCACTAGTAAAAATGCCTATGGGAGACCTCACACCTGCCACTAACCCTGATAGAATTAGCTTAGAAATGTTGCAGATTCATATCTACACTTTCACGGGAACTATGGAAATGATAAGGCTGGTAATATTTTAATTTTATAAATTATTTTATGAATCCTTGGATTTTATCCAAAGGCACATGGAAAAAAAAAAATCAGAGAATTATTATAGGTCAATTCTTGATTTTTCTGGATGACGCGTTGTGTACTGTGCATGTGCAGTAGGTTTTGTAATTGACTGGAACAGTGATACTAGCTGCAAAAATTATTTCACTGTTTTCAGAGACTTGATTTTACACTATCAAAGTTAATGAAAATGTAATTACTCATTTGAAATAGTGTTGAAATGACTGCATAAATCCTGGAATTTAGCAGTATTTTAAATAGGTAGTTACAGATTTTTGGTTTTGCAGTGCTGTATTTTCAAAAGGATGTAAATCTCTCTTGAATTGTTCATTTTGGCTAGAAATGCAAAAAATCTAGATCTAAGATATTAAAATACTTCCTTTGATAAGAAAACATCAATATTGATTAAAATAGCTTTTGTTAGAGATAATTAAAAAAAGTGAAAACCCTACTTCAGAATTTTTAGGTGTCTACAAATATTACAACTTGAAAATGAATTGTACAGTATCTATTTTTTATTATTTTTTAATTAATTTTTTATTTATTTTCACCAGTCTTCCTTTCTTCATTTCTTTCAGTAAGTGAGAAAAAACTTATTCTGTTGAATCACATCTTCCAAAGCAGTTACAGATGGCCTTAGAAAGAAAGAGATAATTCACTGAATGCTGTAAATTCCACTGAAGGATTTAATCTAAGTTACTGGATTTATAAAAGGCCATAAATCCCAACTTACTTCTTAAAGTATGTTTCATTCTTTGAGTCAAAAGAAAGTGGCTCCAGCCACCACATTGCTAATTTGTTTTGTATTTCTCATCAAATAGCTTAAATGCCACAGTCCCTTTTCCTGGTTCTCAAAGGAAGCATCTGAAAAAAATCACAGGATGTTTATACTGTTCAACTGTTTCTTAATTTTGTAGAAAGCTTCTAATTTGGTGATGCTCAGCTTGAATTTAAACACAGTTTACCCAGTAGCCAGTCCAACCCACTTTCAAACCAGGTATAGCATGTACTGGTAGGGAGGCATATGTTCAGCTTTTTCTTTAATACTGTATCTTGACTTACGTAGAAGAATTCCAAATGCTAAATGTTAAAATGCTTAAATTTATAGATCAAAAAATTGTCCTGTGCAGAGTTATTTCTTTTCTGCCATGAACTGTCTATAGGTGTTCTTTCTTTACTCTTTCCCTCTCCTCAGTAAGATGTATTAATGTACTTTTCCTTATTAATAGAAGTAAAAGTAGACAATTTCATCTCTGGGTCTATCACAGAGTAATTTATCTGAGCAGCACTGCATGCTATCCTTCTTCTTGATAGGTGAAATTGGTTTCACATCAGAATCAAACTCCTTGTGCGTTAGTTTGCAAACCTTGCCAGACTGTATTTTGCTTCTCAGTCAGGTGAAACACCTAGTCATGCTAGACATTTAAATGTAGTTAAAGCTTCCAGTTCTACTTTGTCATGGGAACACAATTCATTTTGTGGGACAGTTTTTGAATCTCTTTTAGACAAGTAAAGGCAAGCTTTATGAAATGGAAGTACTATCATTATGTGAGTTTGTAATACTCTCAGAATATGTCAGAGACATTGCTTTAGAATAATGAATTACAAAAATAAATATTAAGGAGTGAATTTGGAATGAATCTATCTCTATCCACCAAGGTAATAGCTACTCATAATGTACAGTCTTGATAATATATATTTTATACACATAGCCAGAAAAAAAAATCAATCTGTGTAGGTGCAAATATGAACTCAAACATTAATCTAAGTTCCAATTGCATTTTAGTCTGAAGCTATTTTATTGAATTTCATCAGTTGTGGTCTTTTCCTTTTACATATTTCTATGCTTGTAGACATATTTCCATTAATCATATAGCAAGCTATCTGCCTGAAGAGTTAGCCAGGCTGTTATTTTAAAACAAATACAGCCTGGTTTTCAGATTTTGCTTGGGCCAAATACAAAAATTAAAAGATGCTACTCTAGAGCCCCTTCATGCACTAACTTTCCTGTTCATGGCCTGCATCCTTAAACTAAGAGAGTAGAAGAATTTATTGCTGATAGTGTTAAAATCTGGTACAGATAATCGGGTTGGAGTTAAAGGGAACAGAGACAGATAAGACAGAGCTGATTCACTGGGAAAATGCAGCTTTTAGGAGGAGACAATGTTACAACCAAAATCAGATTGACTTCCCAGTATTCAAAACCGGTTTTGGTTGCAAAGGGGAGAATTTTACAGAATATGAAGTTTTAGCTGGGCGTTGCTTTTTTTCCAAATGCCTAGTTTTGAAAAGTCTTCACAGGTTCATTTTAAATTTTTAGCTTTAATTTCTTGTAGTCATGGCTTATCTACTAATGTAAGAGTAGGAAAAACAGACTTTGGTTAGTAAGACTAGCTCAGCAACATTCATTTTCAGGGATAAGGAGATAATCCCATGCCCGAGGTGATAAATTAGTTGATAATTCACTGACTGGAAATTCAAGGAATCAAGAATGACTAGTAGGAAAGATTTGAGAAACTAAATGCTACAGTTTGTACACATGGAATAGTAGCTAGTTTATTTTTCTTCATTTAATTTCCTCTCTCTTCTTCTTTTTTAATGAAAGCCCAAGGGATTTCATAACAAAGAGAGGAAGCAAACAGAAAAAAACAGTGTTTATTTCTGAGAAGTGTTATTCATGACACTGGTGACATAGACAGCTGGCATGGTTTAGTCAACTTCACTGAATGCAGTTTGTTTTCATGTCTAATTACTTTTGTATTAATCCCACATTTTAGGTGTGTTCTAGCATATTTTCAAGTCTTTTCTGCAAACACTCAGGAACATCTATGTTCATGCTCATTATTGGCATAGGGAGGCTGTGGTCCATTTTCCTTTCATGTTTTCTATTCTGATGAGACCATGAGGGTTCTACAGTTTAAGGAACCACATGATTGTGGGATTGCTGTAATGATGGATGGTACCTGTGTAGATGCAGCCAAGGCAAAAGCCAACAGCTCAGGAGTGTGGCCCTTAAAACACTCTAAAAGGTAACTAGTAAATGTTTGACAACGACAAATACTTGGATGGGAAGAAAAACAATGGTCTTCCAGTAAAGTAACCTGGTCTAAGATCTCTGCATGGTCATAGGAAAATTCTTCCACTATGGCTTAAGAGTTTGGAATTCATAATGATGGGTTCTTGTCCATACTAGTTCTCAGCTAAATTGCGTAAGCATTTTAACAGCTTCAACACAGCTGATGTTCAAACCAGGAGAAACTTGGTGACTTTTACTAAAATTTTCTTCCTGAAGTGTAACTCACATTTTCAACACAAAGCTATGTAAGTAAAGCCACGTTTATTAGCCGGGTTTCACAGAGTACCAGGGTTCAGTCCATTTGGGACACATCATTACTTAAGATAAACTGAAGGATAAGCTTACAGAAATCCCAATAAAATCAATTAAACCACCTGTCCTTACTTATTAGCAAACACCTCTGCCTCTTCCTCCTATTTTATGTTCCATCTTTCTTTGTAGACTTGACTTCTCTCTGTCTTTCTCTTTGCTTTTTTTAAAATCTGATCTCTAACAAATGTACTATAAATATAGGTTGCCACACATATTTGCAGTCTTAGTTGTTTTTTTGTCACCTTGAACATTCTGTTTTTTCTGTCTCGTTGTGCATCTCTCTGTCTCTTTAGATTTGCTCATGACACTCAGTAATTTTCCCTCCTTCTAATTATTGGCTAGTTTAATAGTTTGACTACACCATACCATTACATATTTTGCCGTGATACATACCATATACTGTTTGTCTTTATTAACAGATTTTGCAGACTATTGTAACATACAAATTTCATTACACCTTATACAAAAGAAAGCAGCCTGTTGCAGAAACATTCCCCACAAATACATATTTGAAAGAACCACTGAACCTTCATTCCTTCAGAAAGCCTCTGAATTATGAGAAATCCTTATTAGGGACATCTTGAAGAAAATGCTCAAAAGGGATCTCCAATGATAGAAGCTTCATTCTGTTCCTGCTGCAGGCTGCATTATCAGAATATTCTTTATAAATTTAAAATAGTTGTCTTGAAACTAGTTTTCCTTTCAACATCCTTATCACATCTTCCAATAAGCCTGTTAATAAACTGATCATTTTTAAAGGCAATCATTAGGAGTCTGGAAGTGTATTTTTAGATACAGAAATAAACACTGATGTCATACATTTCCAGGACTTCCCCATTGCTTTTCAGCCTTACACTTACTGCTTTGCACAGAACATCATCTTTCTGTAACCAGATCTTGTTAAGAGAAGATAATCCAATGAAGGATATAAATGTCATGGAATATTGGCTTCATATAAGTTAAAATATGCTGGATAAAATCTGAAGGGTTTTTTTTTATTCTATAAGTGCCTGTATCCCAAGCATTCCATTCACACTTTTGGGTCTAATTACAAAGCAAAAAGTCTGTGTGGAGTCAAAATTGCCAGCTAACAACAGTTATTGCTCAAACTGTTTCTCCATTTCATTTCTGAATCACTGTTTTTGTTTTTCCTTGCAGTTTTCCACTTGTCCCACAAAGTCACTCGGGTGGTTCCAGAAAGTGCTCTACTGATTGTCCTTGGTCTTTTCCTTGGTGGCATTGTATTGGCAGCAGATCACATCGCCTCCTTCTCCCTGACACCAACTGTATTTTTCTTCTATTTGCTGCCCCCCATTGTTTTGGATGCTGGATATTTTATGCCAAATAGATTGTTCTTTGGAAATCTTGGCTCCATCCTTTTGTATGCTGTCATTGGGACAGTCTGGAATGCTGCCACAACTGGTTTATCTCTCTATGGTGTCTATTTGACAGGAATAATGGGTAAGTTTGATCTGTGGAGACACAATTATGGATGCCACTGTATGTACTGTTAGGTGATAAGTTGCAATTTAACAATTCTTTCTGGCAGAAAAATTAAATTTTAAAGGGAGCAGTTTTTAATATCTTTATAAAATTTAAGAAAGACTTGAAAAAACTTCCTTAAGGAAAGTATAAAAGCTATTTGAATCCATGTCTCTTATATTGTCCTGCTCTAAATGTGTGCATACACTCCCAGGATAAATCTCAGGATTCCTTCTGCTAATGGACATCTGGAGAAAATGGCATACTAAATGGCATTCTTTCTACTGTAGTAGAAACCTTAAAAGTTACTCTGAAATGGAAGTGTCTTCCTGAAATCAGCTTTAGTATTATGTGTTATATTTAGTGTTATTCAATAATAAATGTTATTACTGTATTTAACATATTAATGCAATTAAGTGTTATTTATAATAATTGTTATACATTAGTAAGTGGCTACTGAGCGGGTATATATGCATGAACGATCTACATATCTCTTTTGCATTTTCTGAGTGTGGAAATTGTAACTGAAGATCTAGAAGTTTTATGGAATGAAGTAGTAGATGTCTTACCAAAAAAAAAAAAAAAAAATCCATTTTAATGGGAGCAGTCAAAAGGGGCTTAAAATGGTGGCTGATGCACTGTTTCCTAGACCACAAATCCATAAAGTGAGAGTTTCCTATTGCTTGTGCTTTTCCCAGAGAAGCTGTGGGTGCCCTATCCCTGGAAGTGTTCAAGGCCAGGTTGGATAGGGCTCTGAGCAATGTGCTATAGTGGAAGGTGTCCCAGGTAGTGGAACTGGAGGTTGTTATAAGTCCCCTTCAGCACAAACCATTCTATGATTTTAAAACACACTTTGTATTAGTTACACTGAGATATAAGGGCATAGGCCTTCTAGAATAGGCACAGAACAACAGTAGTTAATCTCTACAGACTTTCATTTAACTCATGTTATGTAATTGCAGATGTTTGTAATACAGACAGTTATGATTGATACATTTTAGATATTTACCTTATTATAATTCTTATTCTAGAAACAACAATGTTTTCTTTAGAAGGTACAAAGGTGACAGCTCAGATACAAAAATCTTTAACTTTTTTGGGTAGATAAGAGGTTTACTCTGCTTTAAGCAATTTATTTCACTCACAATATTACATTTATAATTTAAAGCAGGTTTTCAGGAAAAAAATATATGACAGGGATACTGCTACTGCAGATTGGAAAATGATTTTTTTATTTAAATAGCCAAGATGCTTGCAACAACTTAAAAAATATGACCAAAATTATTTTCTTAAAATCCTGTTTTGGGAAATATAATGAGTGATAATTACTTAAAAAAATATGTTGCTATAAGTCATTAAAGGGAGAGATTTGATTTTCTTACAACATGTAAAATGGAAAAGTTGTCTGTTTTCCAAAAAAGTTTTATTTTAGGTGAAAATTTCATCTAAATTATTCTCCTCCCAGTCTGGAAACAACTCTCAACTAACTGCAAAAGCTGGATTTTATGGTTACATGTTCTGCTTCATCAGTATGCAAATCTTTTAGTGACAGTGTATACTAGAACTCTGAGCTTACAGCTACACAGGACAATCAGTCCCTACCACAGGTCACAGCTAAAGCTCTACATCTACAGAAATATGAGCATGTTAATAAAGGCAAACAATAAACTGAAATGTCTGGTGAACTTTAATGTTTAGAAAGAGCATTATTGGTATACTGTGGGGTCCTGTCTTTGCCATGAAGACCTACTAGAATTCTAATTTCAGCTCTTAAAAAGGCCGGACAAGGCTGTCCCTGATGCAAACTATGTCATTCTCCAGCAAAGCTAAGTAGCTGTCTAAAATATCTACATGACACAGACTTACTAATCCACTACATCTATTATGTTGACCTCCAAGAGGTCAACAAGATCTAACCACTATCCTTTGTGAAAAACCTTGCTGAACACAGGAGAATGCTGAGTTACTCAGTTTCTAGAGTACCTTCTGGTTGAATTTCTATGACATATTTTTGTTTCTATCCTACTTATTCTACAATTGAAGTGAATAATGCTAAAAGTAGTATCATTAAAATGTGAATCCATTACAGACTAAGGTGAACTAAAACCAAATTACTTCTAACGTTGCCATTCAATGGGTCTGTAATATTATCCATCAATATAGGAGTGCATAATCCAAACGGGTTTGCATAGATTTCCAACAAAAATAAACATAAGAACATCTCTTTGTTGGCATTCAATACCCTTGCAGATATTATAATTTGCAGAGGGAAAATGGAGAAGGTGATAATGATGAAGAAATCCTTTAGAACTGAAATAAAAATATTAGCACATTAACTGCTAACCGTCAGCCATATCAGTCTGCTTCCACAGAATAGGGAGAATTATGTAATTTTAGGTGTTCCAGGCTGATTGCAGTGAACTGCTCACTGTCCACAGAAAACTAACACTTGTAGTATTGTGGTTGTGACTAATGCTTAGAATAGTTTTTCCTGTACAATCTGTCATAGCTGCAACATGCTGAGTGTGTCTAAAAGTCTTATACTGGGCCCAGTGAACTTATTTTGGTCAGGTGTCACTGATGAGCTGGAGGGAGCCACCGTCGTGTACCAATTGAAAAGAACTGCTGTTATTACTCTAAATGAAAGTGATTTAGAAACTCCAGGCCTCTCGATAGTGCTTTGTAGGAATTCTAGATGTCCTAATCTCCCCATAAATATTTGCTTAGTAGCTTTGCAAGTCTTCAAAGAATGTACCAATGATTATAATTTGTCACACATAAAAAAGATAAGCAATCTCAGTGAGTCAATTTTTTTCCAAACTTCTATTATATCCTATTATCTTATTTTCATTGGGCTTGTTCCTTCTTTAGGTCTGCCTGAGAAGGGCAACATTTGGTGGAACCATTGCTCAGATTTAGGTAAAAGTCTGTTCTCAGAATTTTTGGCACAGACTTAAGGTCACTGCCTCAACCTCACTTGCACGCTAAAACTGATAGGCTCGGTCCTTGTTCACAGCCCAATATGTCCAAGTGTGCACAAGACTATTTTTCTTCTTGAAAAAATAAGGTAGTTATACATCTGTGCAAGCTACGAATTTCTGTTCTCAGGGCCATACCAGAGCCTACAAACTGTAGGGAAACCTTGTAGATATTCTGACTGGCAGATAGCAGCTAAGAGAATATTTACATCTACAGCTCCACCAGAGTACTGGGCAGTGACATACAACAGGGTGTTGTCTACTCATGTCTTTGACTGTTCATATAAAGTATCCTTTTCTTGAGTGAATAAGCCTATGCCATTTTGTATCAAAAATATTTGGAATCTGGTTTCTTTTTCAATTATATTCTAAGCATAAACCATTTTGAATTTGAAAAATTAACCTTTCAGAGTTCTTTCTAGAGGGGTGGCCATGTTGTTCTGGTGATACCACTACTGATCCTGCGGCTTCAGCTACTGTCTGTCATTGTCTGACTCATGCTTCAAAACTATTTAATCACATGAATTTCTTCTTTACCTGTAGAACTCATGCCTGATAATTTTGGGCATGGGCCTCTGCATTGTATTTTAATGAATGGATTCTCAACCCCTTCCTTCTTTACTATTCCTCATATAAATTTTGGCACCATCACTTCTTAATGAGCCTTGCTTCCTCCTCCATCCATTAATGAACACAAAGGGAATTTAACTGTTCAGAAATCTTTTCCCCAGAAAAAATGTTTGCCACTCATGATTTCATGAAGAGGGTAGATTTTGCAAGGTATTTTAGGAAGCTGAGCAAAGTGATTTTTGTGGCTCTGCCTTTTCTGCTGCTTTTAAAATGACAGTGAATACTTTTCTCAGTCTGTTAGCATAACCGAACAAAATAAGCTTAATAACTAAAAGAAGGTTAAAAAAATACCCAGTTGCACTGTCAACAGAGTTTGTAGTTTAAAAACTTTTGAAATCAGTGCCAAAATTCCTAAGGGGCTACAACACAAACATGTTAAGGTACATTTTGGTCCTTCATCTATTTTTTGGTCCACTTGCAGACAATTTAACAGCCTCATGAATTCTAATTTGGGAACAAGTGGCTTAACCACACCTGTCAGTGAGTAAAGAGGCCACAATTGGTGTTCAGCTGTACTGAGTGCAGTTAAACACCACTGCAGCAGTTCTTATTGTCCAAAAGTCAAATTTGACCTGTGACATGAAATATTTTGGAACATTTACTTCAGAAGTGCTGGTATGGCACTCTTAACATCTTGTGAGTTCTCAGTTATCCTGGGATAATTTAGTCAAGTTAGACAAACCACGCCACACACAAATAGAAAGCCAGTTTAGATCTGGAACTGTCTTGCCACAAGAACAGGCCAGTACTGGTCCTCCTCTCAGAAACAACTTTGATCCACATGGGCCAGTGCTGAACCCAACAAAACTTGTAGGATACAGCGTGACTCAGTGCAGAACTTTTTAAGTAGTCATTGTAACATGCTTTCCAGTCGATACCTTGGCATCTCTGTTTTCCAGTATTTGGCATTATCTGTAATATCCCAGTCTGCCATTACTATTGACTATACAGAGATGATTCTGCTTATAATTTGTTTGCTTTTTTTTGAAGGTGAACTGAAATCTGGGCTACTGGAGTTCCTCCTCTTTGGCAGCTTAATTGCTGCTGTGGATCCTGTAGCTGTTCTGGCAGTATTTGAAGAAGTCCACGTCAACGAAGTTCTATTCATCATTGTTTTTGGAGAATCACTTCTGAATGATGCTGTAACTGTGGTAAGTAAATTATATATCCCAAAGTGAACCCAGCTCAAGGGGATCTCTTCTGAAGCGTGTTTTCCCCTTTTAAGAAACGCTGTACTCTCTGTGTGTATCTATTCATGGGCTGTTGTGCAGCTCATGGTGTTTTCTGTCTTGCTTACAAACACTAGACGTTTGAGCATGAAAGCTATTTGGAGCTGGTAAGTGACATAAAACACACAAACCTGGGTTGGACACTTAAATGAAGTTTCAGGGGTGCATGTTCTATTTGCCTTTGCTGTTTAAGTGAGGCTTTCATGACTTAATGAAATTAGTTCCAGGGATTTTAAACCTTCTTTGGCTGTTGTTTTGCAGTGAGAGAGAATATTCTTCAAAGTGTTTATGCCTGCTCCCTCAGTTTTACTTCAATCAGATTTTTATCAAGCAGATATATAACAAAGAGCCAATCTGGGGGGAAAAAAAAAAAAGAAAAAGAAAAAAAAAAAAAAGGTGTGACATTTTAGAAAATTTCTCCTTTCTTCCCCCCCCCCCCCCCCCCCCCCCCCGCAAAATTATTTTAATTTAGAAAGTCTTTAGTAGACTTTAAAATATCAGTATAAATCTGGGATTCTTTTTTTCTTTTCTTTTGATTGAAACACCTTTTCTTTTCACACAACTTTTTTTTCCCAGGATAAAATTGTCAATAGTTTTGTAGTGTAGTGTTAGTGGTCAGGGACCAGGAAGTCCTAAGACAGTCCTAAGACAGAAAGATGCTGTGCAACCAAGTTGCTGTGCAGCTTCAATTCACTTTTGGATCATTTCCTATTCCTGCACCTGCCTACCTGCAAGGAAGGGTAAGACATGTTCACAAGGCTCAGTGACTTAACTTTTGACAGCCAAGAAAGCAAAGCACTCCAAGGTCATTGGCCTAACTGTTCACATGAGTTTGAAAATGATAGTATGGCTTCCAGAGAAATTTAAGTGCCCTTGGATATCAGTATCATTAGTACTTCTGGGGTATTGCCAGAAACAAATATTGAAATAAACCTCTGATGAACTCAAGTATCAATATCACTGGCTTTCAGAAGGAAAGGAATTTTTGTTACTGTGAAATGAACACAAACTGTCTACAAATAAAATAAAGTTTGATTGTTCGTTGACCAAAAAAAACAGAAGAGCAAGTATGATGCAGAGCTAAAAAGCACAGCCTATGAGGAAATTTGAAACAGTGGAGTTACTACCTTGAAAAAGGAAAGACTGGAAGACAGAAGCAGGTGGACGTTATAGCTTTCTTTAAACATAAATATGTAAAAGACTACTGCTACAGAAAAAAAGTAACCTGTATACCGTGATTGGGTGAATACGATAAGAATGATCAAGTTTAGCTGCAACAAGGAAAGCTGAGAAAGCTATAGTAAAGTCCTTCTTCACCACTGGAGGAACTAAGAGAATATTAAATTGTCATGTCTCAAAAATTATGCTCATATAAACCTCCTTAGTCACAGATATGGCACATTCTTCACTTTCAGCTAAATCACAGTCAATTATTTAAAAATTTTAAGCACATTTATTATATTCTCTTTTATGTTCAACTTATATATCTTCAATATATTTCAATTCAGTATCTTATTATTAGCATCTTACTACTGTATTATGAAGTATCTTATTTATCTTATACATGTGAGTAAATGAATCTTTCAAATACCTGGAGTTTACAGTGAGGATTGTTTTAGAAAACGCATCTATATGTAACAATGCTTTTTATATGTAGGGGACATAATGAAGTGAGAAATGTAATGTTGTGAGGTTTAATGTTGTTGTTTGTGTGGTTGTTTTTTGTTTGTTTCTTCTTGGCCCACTGCATTACTTTTATTTTGAGAATATACAAAATTCCCCCTCCAGACAGAATTTCCCTCAATCAAACACAATTTCAGATTTTATAATGTTGAGGCCCCTATGGAGATTATTTTAATAGGCTCAATTCAGGAGCAATTATTAAATTAGTCTACTTTTCTTTCCAGGTGCTGTACCATGTGTTTGAATCTTTTGTTGCAATGGGTGCAACGAATGTGACGGGTATTGACTGTCTCAAAGGCATAGGTGTGTAGAAGTGAATTCTGAATCACACAACTGGTGTGTATATATGCACTATTTAAAACAAAATATTATTATTATGCTATTGGCAACTGTTATTTTTCAGCCCTTTCCATCATTATGCATTTTCATACGCTTTCATGGCTAGGCAAATATCTTTAGAAAATAAATAAATAAATATTCTTGAATATTTGGGAAACTTAATCAGAGCTGTTTTCTTTTGAGGAGACTCAAGAGATGAGGAGTTCATTTGATGAGACCACCAAACCTGACAGCTAAATTTCTTTTCTTTGTATTTAATAGCATTTCCTTAATTTCAGCCTATGCTCTCCCTGCATTCCAGGAAAGCCAAGACTGCATACAGGCATTGCCACTCCTTACCACTGATCACCATCAAGTAATGTTTGTCAGTAACTATCAAAAAATTTTGCCCAAAAATGTAGTCACTATTTCCCATTCCAAGCATTGCATGCAACTAAATTATCTTATGAATAAATGTTTTAATAGTGACTTTGTCATATTCTATAATATGCTTTTGTAAAAACATTTGTTTACAAAGCATGGGAAAAAATAGTAAAAATAAATGTAGTGGGCTTGAATAAAAGTAAAACGGTGAGGTTTAAGAGAAGTAGCCTTGTTTTTCTACAGCACGCTACATTCACGTACCAAGTGCTCAAAAGCCTTGAGCCTAGAAATGAATTTAACATGTCCTCCAAATATTTCTGTGATTTACTGGCCATTTGCTGTCCTCTCTCTGGAAGAGAACTAGTTCAAACCATTATATTTCTATGGTTTAAGCTGTGTTAGGTGTTTTGTTTTGCAGTGTCATTCTTTGTGGTGAGCCTCGGTGGGACACTGGTTGGCATTTTCTTTGCATTCCTGCTCTCGCTGGTCAGTCGTTTCACCAAGCATGTGAGGAGCATTGAACCTGGATTTGTGTTTATAATTTCTTACCTGTCCTACCTCACAGCAGAGATGCTTTCTGTTTCTGCCATCTTAGCGTAAGTCTCTCTTTATTACTGCCTATGAACGGGATGAGAATGGAATAGAGTTTTTAAAAACATGGAAAGGAAAACCTAAATTATATGGGACAACTATTGAATATGACAGTCATTAAGTGTATGCTGGATAATATTATGTTGACACTGCACTAGATTATAGTTTGCAAATACTGTCATTCAGCCTTGAAAAGGAATGCAAGTTTCCCAGTATCTGCTGAGCAACATGAGAACTCCTTTGTCAAATACAGACTACTCTTTCCTAGCTAGTGTTATTAATAATACTTTGTCATGGGTTAACACAGTTTGGTTTTTAGTTAAAGAGGAATATTAGAATATTGTCCTGTCAGGACCTTGGAATTGTTTTAGAAAGGACAGGGACCTATCAGAAGCTAATTTTACATATTGACATATGCTTAGACCAACTGAGAATGTTGAGTGCGACTTTGGGAAGTACCCATATAAATCCTGACTTTATTCAAGCCAGCTCTTTTCCTCCTGGCTAGTTGAACAGGTAACATCAGGCCATTCTGTTGGCCGGTTGGGCCTGCTGCTCCCCTCCCCTCGCCTTCTGGGGGAGCTGGCCCGAGGTCTCCATCGGCTCCCGGCAGGGGTGGAGAGGTTGCAGTTTAGCATCAACTACTTTTAAAACCTCCCTGGAGCCCCGGAGCCCCAGAGCCCCAGAGCAGGGATGGATCTCTGCCAGGCCCCTGATAACAGCTATGGGCCTGGTTGGGCCGAGGCTGCCCTGACTGTCATCGAGAGGTGGGCAGACCTCTTGCCCCCCACACTCCTCCAGTGATTCCTGGGCGAAAAGAGTGAAGGGGGAGAAACTCAGCCAATCCAAGATGCAGAGAGTGATGCAGAGATGCAGTTGGGGAGAGACTGCTGTCCTGCAGAGATCACCTGACCACTGCAGGCCTGGGCAGATTTACCCCTTTCCTGGCAAAATGAAGTTTCCAAGGCCTACCCCTTCCCTGAAAAAGAGAAGAAAGAGACAGTGGACATAGAAAAGACACCTCATGGAGTCAGTGGAGCAAGAGTGAAAGAACTGATAAAGATTATTGGAAGAAGGGATAGAGGAAGTGGACATTTTTAACTGAACTTCTCTGGTGTAAACTGTGAAGAAATGACTATTTCTTGTAATATCTTAATGTTGTTTGGGGGATTGCTAGTTCTAGTCAAAGGTTAGGGATTGATATAATTGAGATGTAATTAAAAATCTTGAACAGAGTAAGCCCCTCGCTCCTGGGGTAAAAGGATGTCTCATCTCTTCTGGAGATGAAGATGATTTTAGAGAGAAAGTGATTTAAGGTCCTCAGCTCCTGGGGTAAAAGGAGGTCTCTATTTCTTTTGAGATAGAGATGATTTTAGAGATAGAAGAAGAGAATCCTTTTTTTATACTAGAAGAAACATTCTTAAACAGTACCCCAAATATGCTGAGAGGCCAGGGGAAAGGATGCTAATGGGTGGGACAGCACAGTTTGCAAAAATTCAGGGCAGTAGCAGATTTGTGACACTGAGAGCCACAAGTTGTTGCAAATGTTGTTTTTGTCTTGTGGTGAATGTCTCCTTAGGACTCTAGAGAGATTCCTCTCCAAAAGTAATGAAAGATTATGTTTAAATGGTGAAACAGACTGAAAATCACAAGTTGTGTCTCTCTGTGTTGTTTTGTAGGAAAGTTAACAGTTTGTAGGGGGAGGGAGGAGTGTTTTGAAGTTTCTTTTTTTTTTTTTTCCCCTCCCTTTTTTCCCCACTTTTTTTTCTTTATCCATTCTTTTGGTGAGTGTTAATAAAACTATTTGTTTATCTTTAAGTTTGAGCCTGCTTTGTTTCTCCTGATCCTATTTCACAAGAGGAAAAAGATAGTAAATGCTAAGACCACTACACTAAATTTGGCAAATAGAATTTGCTGAATGTGAAAAACCTCTACATACTTCAAACTTAACTTTTGTCCATTTGTGCTGACATCTTTCCCTATAATTTGAAACTAAAGCAATATTTTTCTAAGGCACTGTGTGACTGTTACTATTTGCTGTTCTCTCTCTCTGTCTTGGCTGGCCATTAAGGTTTGCCTAAATGTTGCCTGTTTCGGCTTGAGTACCTCTGTGGTCTTTCTTCTCCTAGTATCCATTGATTCCTGGCATACTTTTCTTCTCAATTTTGCTTGTCATGTTTGTAGACAATACAGTAAGTGTATTCAAGTGTATTCTGAAAATCTTTCTGCAAACAGATCATTAATTTAAGACTATGTCTAATGTAAACAAGGTTTAAAAATTTACATTGAAAACAGTATGGTAATCTGAAGAGAATTACAGTCTGTTATGTTCTAATGAAGTGCTGTCTTCAGGCCACTTTAGGTCACATCAGCACGTATGTCTACCTAGGGTAGACACCGCGGGTGCTTGTATCTTTTCTTAGGAATTAATGGAGGGGTTTTATCACTCTGTGAAAGATGGAAATAATATTAAATGTTGCAACAGATATTTTGTGAACAATTGCTTCTTTTTCTAGGATAACCTTCTGCGGCATTTGCTGTCAGAAATATGTCAAAGCTAACATATCTGAACAGTCTTCTACAACTGTAAGATATACTATGAAAATGATGGCCAGTGGAGCAGAAACTATTATCTTCATGTTCCTGGGTATTTCAGCTGTGGATCCAGAAATATGGACTTGGAATACAGCTTTTATTCTGTTGACTCTAGTCTTCATCTCAGTATATAGAGTTATTGGTAAGAGGGTGACCTTCTTGTTCTTGCATTGTACTGCTGATGCAATCACATAGTCTTTAGCCCTCTCCCCCAAAAATATTTGGAGTTCTATGTTTGTTCCTTTTAAAGCATTCCATTTATTTTAGTTGAATTTATTGCTGGGTTTGAGTTCGAGTAGTAGAGTAAGCTCTACAGTAAGTTCCGTCATATGGTGAAGATACAGCAGGATTTCAGTTTTGATGATGAGTGAGGATATGAGTAGCCCAGCAGTTAACACGAATCATTCAGTAGCTAACCTTTGTTGACCCAGCAAATTGTATTGGGAAAATCTCCCAGTAAAATGGACTTTGTTCTTTAACTTGCAGCCTAACAAAAGATGTGATGTCTTGTCTGCCATATCCTTCCTTGAGCTTTTTCATTTTGGCACTAAAGAGATTGTGTTAAGCTAATGTTACGGTTGACTTCAGGTTTTAGGCACACAGTAATATCAGACCATACATAACTCAGGTTTTCTGGCTTAAGAAATAATTTTCAGGGGCTGATGAAAAACTGAGTAAATAAGGCTGGGTAGGTAGGGTTTACTTGCTGTCAATTTACTGCGTTTATATAAGTTTGCAAAAATTTTGAAATACCAACCATGGTAAATACCATGATGATTTGCCCAGCTACGTATTTCTCCTGTAGTGTTGCTAAAATTGCAAAAAAGCTGTAGAATAAAGTACTTGTAGAGAGTAAGACATGGCAATTTGGTGTATGTACTTGCCCCTGGGGATAAATTAAACTAGCTTATTTGCCTGTTTGTCTGGACTAAAATTCAAATGACAGGTCACACATCTATCTAGCTGGCAGTTTTCCTAGATTCTGTGCTCTTATTCTGTTTAGAAACCCCTGAGCAGAATGAAGTGCCTAGTTCCTTGCCCTCCTTTTCTAAATAGTCTACAAGCATTGTTCATTTAGCTGCCTCTCAGTAACTGCTAATGTGCCTCGGGTTTTTAAAAGTGTTTTCAATGTCTTGCCTTTAACATTTTTTGTATTTCTCAAATGAGTGGTTAACAATTCTGTAATAGATGTGATGATAAGTAAATAGTAAATATTCAGTAATAAAAATAAGCACCCAATAAAGTAATTGATCTTAGACATTGACAAATTACTAAATACTTGCTGATATTTTGCAATTATTGACATAATTGCAGTTCTCATTCCCTGGAGGAGTCAGATTGGTAGCATTTCCAAGGTCCCCTCCTCCAGAGGCCTTCTTACAGTGACAAGACACTTGGTACAAATTCAAAGTTCTCTGAAAAAAGAAGAATCTGTTTTGCATTGAAAGACCTGGCCTGCTGCAGTGGGACATGCATGCTGGCCAGTCACATGAGTAGTGAAGCTT
The DNA here is from genome assembly GCA_022316685.1 of Progne subis subis. Classification (NCBI taxonomy): domain Eukaryota; kingdom Metazoa; phylum Chordata; class Aves; order Passeriformes; family Hirundinidae; genus Progne; species Progne subis. The sequence continues at coordinate 279,555 of JAKJHU010000249.1, forward strand.
TTTTCCCTCTTTATGGTGGAAGTTCTGGAATATATTGAGACAGCTAGGGCTTCAGGTCTCCTGCAGCAGGCAGCATCTCACCTGTAGGTCTGAAAACAGTGTTAGCGTAACTAAACAACCCTTCATAAGACAAAGACTTAAATGTAATTTTCAGTGATTTGCAAAGTGTACCACACTTACTCCCTAAATCATTGCTGTTTGAACGCATCTTTGTTAACTGACCCTGTGCATATCACTGATTACAGTGCTAGAAAATCTATTCTTAACAAATTTCCATGTCAGCACATGGCAGAACTTTCACTGGAGTGCCTGTGCCAGAGGGCAGCACTCTCCGAAGAGCTGCTGGCTCACAGAAGCAGCTTCACCTAATTCCTTTGGCTCCATGTAAAGGGAAGGCTCCTAGTGGGCAACATAGTGATAAGAAGGGGAAATAGCCAGTGTAAAATGTTAAAAAGGCAGTCTGGTGGCTCCATTTCTGTTACACACAGCTGGGACACTGATGTTCCATAAGGGTATTTCTAGACATGCTGACATTTGTTTGTTACAGGTGTTGTTATACAGACGTGGATTCTTAACCGCTACAGAACTGTCCAGCTGGGGATAATAGACCAGGTGGTGATGTCCTATGGTGGACTACGAGGAGCAGTTGCTTTTGCTCTTGTTGCACTTCTGGATGGGGATAAAGTGGGAGACAGAGACCTGTTTGTCAGCACAACTATCATTGTTGTGTTTTTTACTGTCATATTCCAGGTAATTTAACTTCTTAAGCAAGCTTCTTGCAAGGAGAAGGAGTCCCCCAAAAGTACTGAATGCTTAAAACAGTTCTCAGCTAAAGGTTGCATATTGTTTCACTGAACTAAAAGCATAATTGATTTTGTAATTTTAGTAACAAAGATCCTATTTTATGTTTTCATGTGGGACCACATGGGGCAAAACACAATTTCCTCTGTGCTAAAAATTGTTCAGTCATAGCTGCTTGGTATTAATAGTGCCAAGTTAATATCTGATTAAACATCCTTCACCTCGTGTGAATAACAGTAGGGAACAGTGCTTTTAATGAGCAGATACAGTCAGTAAGCTGATCTATCTGAGCCTCAGTCCTTTTTTTAAGATATAGCAGCAAGCAGTGGGACAAGAAAGTAATATCCAAACAAAACAGCACTTTCTGGATTAAAAAACCCAGTAATTTAAATGAAAATATGTCAATAGACAGCAGCTTGCAATATTTTCTGAAGTGTATTACAGAAAGTTTAGTTGTGTTCACAAGGTCCTGATTTGTGGAGAAAATACCACATTCAGCGGCATAGGAAACACTTCTACTCTTCCACTACCATATTTTTCCTCTAGATATATTGCTCCACTGTTGTCTTTTCAAACCTTTGTAATAGAAGCTGAGGGTACTGCATTATTTTATCTTCTAGAAGGAGGAGAAATCAACTGAGAAAGTATGAGAACCACCAAAAACCACATAAATGTGCTTTATTTCTGTTTAACCAGTTGGAGGAAAGTCTAAGAGGACTTACAAGTGTTTATTGTCATGTTTCAATCCTTAGGGTCTTACTATCAAACCTTTGGTACAGTGGCTGAAAGTGAAGAAAACTGAACACAGAGAACCAAAACTGAATGAGAAACTTCATGGCAGAGTAAGAGTTAAAAAGAAAAAACAACACAACTCTTTTTTTTTTTTTTTTTTGTTTTAATTTTTGCAGAGCACCCTAAGAGAAAAAAAAAATTGTTAGTGAAAATGTGGTTTTTTTTTTTTTTTTTAATAAGGCTGTGGGCTATCAAATTTCAAGAGCAAAATCCTTCAAGCATTTCAAAAGTTATTTTTAAGTTGCTGTTTCTCTTTGGTTTGAGTCCTGTAAGAGGGTGTTCATATGAATGTTCTGGTCTTTCACTTGGGAATTCAGTGGGGCTGGGAGTACTGGGCAGACAGCACAGATGGATACTTCCTTCTCTTCATCTAAAAGAGGAGAATGATTGATGATTACTAGGACAAAGCATGTCCAGATCCATTTCTTTTTCCTTCTCAAAAACTGTTAATTTTTGGAAAAGGTATGAAAGCAGGCTTTGTAGCTTGCATATTACATAGAAAGGTAGTCTGCTGTCCAGTACAGGATAATTATATACTGAAATTCCAGATTAATGACAACAGTTTTAATTCAGTGTGAATGCTGTGTGTCCCTGGATTTGTTTACCCTTTTGGAATATTCTGAAACACAAACTCTTCCAATTCACTTCCACACCACATTATAAAGTTTTCATTCAGTAAAAGAAAATAATAACTTTTTAATGTAAGTGTAGGTTAAAGGATGGAAGACTGTAAGACATCATAGAATCATCAAGGTTGGAAGAGATCTTCAAGAACCTCCTGTCCAACCATCAACATATCACCACCATAGCCACCCCTAAATCATATCCCCAGGTGCTACATCCAGACAGCTCTTGAACACTTCTAGAGACAGTGACTCCATCACTGTAGTATTTCCCCTCGAGACTAGACAGCCACCGGCAGCAAATTAAAAGAGTCTGCTCTCTCTCACCGGGTGGGATATTACAGCTTTTATTCTTGAGTCCTGACCTGCTTGGTTGGAGCCTGTCCCGATGGCTCGCCAATGCCAGAGAGAGCCCGGCCCCACCCGTCCGGGGGCTTTCTCCCCAGGGGGCAGGGCCCAGAGGCAGGGACAAGACATCACCCAATCAGGGAGAAGTGGCAGTGGAAGAGTTAGGTTACAGCTGAGTAAGGACAACCCACGATACAGATTACAAATCAAATAAAACAAAATATAAATCCAATTAATGCATTACAACATTTCCCCTTTTCTTATTAAATTAAGAAGAAGGAATGCTCGGTTCATGGGAGATGCTCAAAGTTCAGACATTGAGTACCTTTAAAGTTGCAGAAGAAAAATGACCTTTAGTGCAAACAAACCGTTTAGAAAAACACTGTTAAGGAATAATGAAAATTATAAGGAGAAGGTTCGGCGCTTTCTCCTCCTCCAGGCAGCACTGGCCACTTGTTGGGCCTCTGCAGGTGGTTTTGCAGTTTAAGGGATGAAAGGTTTCACCCACTTGGCTAGCACCCACTTGGGACCTGAGGGAGTGGACACACAGGCGTACCCATGACCCCAGGTGATCAGATCATGAGGACCCTCTGTTTCCCTGGTTGCTGGATCCTTTACCATTACCCATGGCTTTACTTTCAGCTGCAGTTGGCAGTTCTCTCTGAAATGGTGGGTTAAGATTGTCAAACGTGCAGTTTAAAAAGTTCAGAGTGAACAAGGCCTTGGACAACTAGATTTGGGGTGTTTCTAGTTTTAGAGACTCATGTTGTTGCCTGAGGACCCTTTTGAGATTTTGGTGGGTCCTTTCCACGATGGCCTGACCTGTCAGGGAGTAGGGGATGCCTGTTTTGTGCTCTACTCCCCATTGCTGCAGGAAGCTTCTAAACTCCTTGGATATGTGTACATGGTTCCATTATCAGTTTTTATTGATTTGGGGATGCCCAGGAAGGAGAAAGCCTGTATTAAGTGTTTCATGGCATCACTAGACTTCTCCCCTGTGTGGGCAGAGGCATAGACAGCTCCAGAAAAGGTGTCTACAGATACATGGACATACCTTTGCCTACCAAAGGACATGATGTGTGTCACGTCTGTCTGCCATACCTCACAGCTGTTCAATCCCCTGGGGTTCGCTCCTGCACTTAGGGCTGGGAGTGCGTGTTGCTGGCACGAGGAACACATTGACACAGTTGCCCGAGCCTGTTCCCAAGTTAGGTGGAACTGGCGGACTAGGCCTGGTGCATTCTGGTGAAAAAGCTGATGGCTGATTTTGGTTTGTCCAAAGATGTCTGGGAGTGGGGCCGTCTCCACAGGTGCAGCAAGGGCATCAGCCCTTCTGTTGCCCTTGGCTATGAATCCTGGTAAATCGGTGTGTGATCTTATGTGTATCACATAAAACTGTTGCTCGCGGTGGGAGATCAGATTTACTAGTTTTGACAGCAAGTTGAAAAGTGCAGAATTGGAGACCTCACTCAGTACAGCTTGTTCAGCTCTGGATACTACACCTGGTACATAGGCTGAATCTGTGATCAAATTGAATGGTTCAGGAAACTTTTGAACAAAAGTTCTAACAACTGTGGCCAACTCAGCTACCTGAGGTGATCCTTCCACCTCGGCAATATCTTTTTCCCACTGCTGGGTTTGAGGATTTTTCCATGTTTTTACTGATTTATGAGATGTTCCAGATGCATCTGTAAAAATGATTAAAGCCTTTAAAGGCCTCCTGCTCTGAACACTTTTTAATGACAATTTGAACTGAATTTGTTCTCTAAATAATTTGTGAGGAGGCCAATGAATTGAAATTTGACCTGTGTAGCTATCCAGAGCAAACTGCAAGGCTTCACTTTCATGAATCAGGTGCTCCAACATTCTTTTGTGATTTGGCCTGAGTTTATCTCAATTGGGATGTGAATACACTTAAAATCACATCCTGTCCTGATCCGGGTCCTGGCTTTCCGGACCAATTCTGCTACCAGTTCCTGTGGCCTGGTCAATCTTTTGGACTGGTGGTGACTGAGGAAAACCCACTCTATGATTAAGAGGGGATCCCTACAGTCTATGTCCTTTTTTTGATTTTTCCACTCTTCCCACTGAAAAATCATCCTGTGTAAGTGGGGCAATTTGCCTAAAATGATGAATTTGAATGGCAAGTCTGATTTGCACCTCTTGGCCTGTCTGGTGGCCATACAGTCCTGTACCTTTTCTAGGGCTGCTCTTGCCTCTTGGGTGAGGGTCCTAGGAGAACTTAGCTCCTCTCCCCTTTTTAAAAGATTAAAGAGGGGGTCTAGGTCTCCAGTGGTCAGACCTAGCCAAGGTCTTACCCAATTTAAGGACCCACACAACTGCTGGACATATGCTAAGGTCCCGATGTTATTTTTGACAACCAATTTTTGCAGCACAGTGGTCTGCTTACCAATCTCCAGGCCCAGGTACTTCCAAGGCGGCATCCTTTGAATCTTTTCCTCCTGAAGCTCGAACCCTGCAGCAACCAAAGAGTCGATTGTCAGGTCAAGCACATGGGACAGTAAGTCATCATTGGGGGCACACACAAGCACATCATCCATGTAGTGCAGGATGATGGCTTCTCCTACAGCTGCACGCACTGGGGACAGCAGGGAAGAGAGGTACCACTGACAAATAGATGGCAAGGTTTTCATCCCTTGGGGAGGAAATTTCCAGTGGTATCTTTACCTCAGGGCTTCTTGGTTGAGGGTAGGAACCAAGAAGGCGAAACATGGGACATTGTGAGGGTGCAGAGGGATCTGGAATAAACAATCTTGGATATCAATAATTGCCAAATTCCAATTTTGGGGGAGCATCGCTGGGGATGGCATCCCTGGCTGGAGAGAACCCATGTCCTCAATAACATTATTAATTTGACGGCGATCGTGGAGGAGCCGCCACTTGCCTTTGTTTGGTTTTTTTTATAACAAAGACTGGAGAATTCCACAGAGATGTGGTTTCCACAATGTGGCCTTTAGCTAGCTGTTCATCCACTAGCTCCTGAAGCGCCTTCAATTTTTCTTTACTGAGCGGCCACTGCTCTACCCAGACTGGTGAATCAGTTTTCCAATTGAGTTTCTGGGTAGGGCGCTCTTCAGTGGCTGCAGCCTGAAAAACCGGGGGGCATGTGGAATGCCAATCATGACCCCCCACTTGGCCATCAGGTCTCTCCCCCACAAGGGCTCTGAATAATCCAAAACAAATGGACGCAGTGTAGCCAATTCTCTGTTTGGCCCCTTAATTTGCACAAAACTTTTTGATTGTTTTGCCCATTTCATACCCCCTATACCTTCTATGTGCCTGGCCACATTTTGCAGTTCCCAATGTGAGGGCCACATCCTTTCTGGTACAATCATTATATCTGCGCCTGTGTCCAAAACTCCTTTGAGGTTTATTACTTCCCCACTGTGACGGACCTTACAACCTATTATGAGTTTTTTCCTCCCAATAACTCGTGTGGGGCAAACATCAAGGTGTTTGTTCCTTGTGCTGTTTTTTTCAGGGAACGGGTCAGGTGCTGGAATTGCCTGAGCTATTATCTGCCCCTTAGGCAGAAACAATGGTGGGCGGACACAGTGCAGCCAGAGAACTAGTTGTTTAGGGTTTGATGAGACGCGGAAGGATCTCGATCTCTCTCGGTGTGTACTTGGTGTCCCCAAGGATGACATACTTACTGCCAACATGTTGCCAGGAGCCTAGCATTTGTAGATCCAATGAACCTAAATGCCAGTCTGTGTCACTTAGGTGCAAGGATTCTGTCAGTTGTAACCTAAAAGGCTTTTGGAGACATTGTGTGGTTAGACAGGTTCTGCTTACATCATGATCTGAAAGGGTCATATCTGGTGACTTCTGCCGAAATGTAGAACATGTTATAGCAGGATTATTTAATTTAACATTTGCATTTTCTAGTTTTTTCTCCCCCCTCCTCAGATTTGCCCTATTTATGTCGACAGGCTGGGAAAGTAAGTGCTGACCTTTTAGTTTTTTGAAAAATTCCCTTTGAACTCATGAGACCTCCCACCCCCATTGTCCCGAAAGTCCAGAAATTGCTTCTTTAAAGGGCATTGAGATGCCAAATGTCCAGCCTGATCACACAGGAGACATGTCGTTCTTCTCTTGGGTGGTGGCTGTGGCACAGGGGGCATGGCGTCTGCTGCGGCAGCTCTTTGCGGTGGTCTGAATGCATCTCTGGAACTGTGATTAAGGTGTGCTGTCATGAAAGGGACCTTCTGGGTGCATACATGGAGCACATCATCTAAAGTTGGCACTGGTTCCAAGGGCAGGCTGAGGATAGCTGCCTTGCACTGTTCATTTGCATTGGTCAGTGCCATCTCCTTCAGGACCTGTTCTTGGGCTCCTTCTTTCTTAACCTGTAACTCGATAGCTCGGGTTAATCGCTCAACAAACATTACAAAAGGTTCTGATGGAAGCTGCTTTATTTTACTGTAAGGTTGGAAGGATCCATCAGGCTGGACTGAAAAGAATGCTTTGAAAGCAGTCTCTTTAATGAATTCTAAAACAGCTAAAGGAATTTCTTGAGCTTGCTTGAGTGCTGAAACCCATTCACCATCACCACACAGATGTTCTAACCGAATTAGCAAATTATTATTATCAACAGCCGTTTCAGGATTTTGCCAAAACTCTGGGAGTAAATCTCTTAATCTTCTTTTCCATGTGGAGTCCCAAAGCCTAAACTGTGTGGATGAAAGGAGGGCAGAAAAAAGCTGCCGGAGGTCCAAGGGAACAATAGGATTCCCTGCTAAATTTGCTTTTAAAAGGCTGCAAAAGTATTCAGTTTCGCGTCCAAATTTGGCCTGAGCTTTGCATAAATCCTGAACCGCTTGTTGGGGGAAGGGGTCCCAATTACTGTGGACAGCAGCCCCTCTTTTTGACCGTCGGTATTTGACAGGGGTGGCAGAAAAGCCGGGATCACTTCCGGGTTCCCGGCCCCCTGTCCCTCCCACACACACACACTTTCCCTGGGTCATGGGAACTGGGACTGTGGGCGGGGAAACCGTGGGAACCAGCAGCAGGGAGGAGCTGGAGGCTTGAGTCACACGGGGCGGAGTTGAAGGGTGGAGGTTTGAGGGTAGGGGGCAGAGTCAGAGGAGAGGCCTGTGCCAGGGGCGGCACCGAAGGGAAGGGGGTGTCTGGGGAGAGGAAGGGATTGTGAAAGGGATTGCGGGAAAGAGGGACAGACAAAGAGAGAGGCTCCTCGTGACTCGAGAGATCATGGTTTTGGCCATTTTGGGGAACAAAGGAGTCCCCTCCATCTTGTGACCCCCCTTCTGAATTAAGACTAGTTTGGGATTCACTAAGATGGGGGATTTGTGTACTCGGACTGCCTGCAAAAGCAAACCGAACCCAGGGTTTACAAACTGGGGAAGAAGGGAGTTTTGGGGTTTCTCAAGGAATATTTGATTTTGGGGATGGGATTTTGGGGTCAGGATAGGGAGAAACTGAGGAAACTGGGGAAAGTCCACAAGGGACTGGGGTTTTTTTCTTTTCATTTTGTTTTTGCATTGCAAATAAAATCTGCAAGTTCCAAAGAGCAAAATTTGCTTTTTCTTTTTCATTAGGGGAGCTTGATTGAGATAATTTTTTTACAACAGTTTCTCTAAATTCTGGGGAGCTTATTTGCTCAGATGATACATCTGGAAATTGAGCAAATAACCACTGAAGGAAATTTTTTAATTGCTTCTTGGAAAAATGGGTTTTCCCATCCTCTGAGACACTTAAAATTTGATAATAGGCTCTTTTTTGAGACATAGACAGCCTAGCACCCATTTTTGGCTCAGATTTTAAGTTTCTATGTCCCCTTTTATCTGTGACTGAGAAACCGAAAGGAAAAAAACCTTGCTGGAGAGAGAAAAAAAAAGACAAAAAGGGGAAACAGTTTCCTTTTCCACCCACCCCCAGGTTGCTGAAAGAAAGTACTTTGAAGGTTTTTTACTCTGAAAGCAAAAACCTTCCACGAAAGGAGAAAATATTTTCTCTGAGGTTTAATGCCCCTTAAAAAGATTTTCCCTTGAAGAACTGAAAGTGGTAGTCACCGAAAATCCAGCGTTCCTTTCCCTTCTTTCCCAATCACTCCTTTTGCCTGAGACTGACCCTTTTTTGTGCAAAAAGAGCTTCCAGTCTCGGTTCCCAGGGTTAGTTTTCCAGGAACATGTGGTCACTTTCTCTGGGAGCAGCCTGCTGTTTGGGGGGCCTCTTTGCAGCACTCCGATGGATTTTTTGAGTCCAAAGGAGAAAACTGCAGCCCTGGCCTGTAGAATCCTGTGTTTTGGAGACTCCACAGCAAACACCAAGCCTGATGGGTCTGTCTCTGCGTGGGACTCTTCGGCCATGTGCTCCCTGAGTGGTTCTTCCAGCTTTTTGGGAACCTTTTGTGGCTTCGAGCCGCACGATTAGGCACCAGTTGTAGTATTTCCCCTCGAGACTAGATGGCCGCTGATGGCAAATTAAAAGAGTCTGCTCTCTCTCACCAGCTGGGATATTACAGCTTTTATTCTTGAGTCTTGCCCTGCTTGGTTGGAGCCCGTCCCGATGGCTCGCCGATGCCAGAGAGAGCCCGGCCCCACCCGTCCGGGGGCTTTCTCCCCAGGGGGCAGGGCCCAGAGGCAGGGACAAGACATCACCCAATCAGGGAGAAGTGGCAGTGGAAGAGTTAGGTTACAGCTGAGTAAGGAGAAACCACGATACAGATTACAAATCTGATAAAACACAATATAAACCAAATTAATGCATTACAACACACCACCTCCCTGGGCAGCTTATTCCAGCGCTTAGTGCTCTTTCAGTGAAAACTTTTTTTCCTGAAATTTAATCTGAACTTCCCCTGGCATAACTGAAGGCCATTTCCTCTTGTCCTTTCACTTGAGACATGGCAGAAGCAGCCAACACCCACTTGCCTACAACCTCCTTTCAAGCAGTTGTAGAGAGTGATAAGGTCTTCCCTGAGCCTCCTTTTCTCCAGGCTAAACAACCTCGGGTCCCTCAGCTGCTCCTCGCAGGATTTGTGCTCCAGACACTTCCCCAACTTCCTTTCCCTTCTCTGGACACGCTCCAGCACCTCAACGTCCTTTCTGAAGTGAGGGGCCCAGAACTAGACACGGGACTTGAGAAACAGCCTCACTAGTGCCAAATATCAGCCATGGTGTTCCAAACCTAGCACCTAGCACAAACAAACCACACTCCAGTGTTCGGAGTGAAATGTTAATGACCATACATAGAAAAAGACTAAATTGTACCTGCAGCTGCCTTAGTTCGAATCAAGAGTTATAAGCCTCCAGATTTCTATCAGCCATCTAATATACTCAGTAGGAAATTTTGGCCTAGATATTAAAAGAATGGTGCCTACTTCTACTCTGAGGGGAGTATGAACTCCTGAAACATCTAAGAAGAATCACTGGGGAAATGGTTCAACTAAAATAATCACCTACAATAGTAGTGGCAGATGTACTTCATAGGGCAGAAATGGAGATGGAAAAATGATCCCATAAAAGTTTTAAAATTGAAGGTTAAAATGGGGGTTTAAGTACCTTCTCATTGAGACCCTGGTAACTCAAGAATACTTAGTGGATTTATAAAGAAATGGTAAGAAAGTTCAGGATCTTTGAAGAAAAGCTTATACTAGTTAGTACTTCTGTAAATGGGAAAAAAAAAATTTACAGCCATAAAATTATTCTACATAGTTACCTGGTCTAACTTGAAATAAATTGAGCTATTTTCTAATTATGCTGTTTTATTTCTGTAAAGATATTAATTCTACTCTCACTTTCCCAGGCCTTCGATCACATTCTTTCTGCTATAGAAGACATTTCTGGACAAATAGGGCATCATTATCTGAGAGACAAGTAAGTAATAACCAATTTGGAATCTTGAAATTCTGCTAGGAAATATTATCTGTACATTATAACTTTTTAAGCCTATGACCTTAGGGAAAGCAAAGGCGCTAAATGTAGTTAAAGAGGTTACATACTGAAAATACTGGAAATAGAGCAAATGTCAAAACAGTATTTTTGTCTTCTTACCAGAATCTTTCTCTTCCACAGTTCAGATTATGTCTTTGCAGGTGCTTCAGCTCACATACGGGGTTGTTCTCTCAAGAGTAGAGAACTAACAATTTGCAGAAGTTTTCTTAAGAGTGTTATTTCAAATTAGGCCATTCTCTCCCTGGAGTCCGGTCATTTCATAAGTGCAAACTGTCACAGTTTTGACCTGCTAACCTCTTGCTGACTCAACATGCCAATTCCTATCCAAAAGCCATGTGTTTATGTCAGCTTTCTGCAGAGCACACCCCTAATGCTTTCTAAGAGCTGAGTCTGTTAGTTTGGATTTAGCATTGTCATGCAGAATAATACAATTCCTAGGCTGAAGCTAGCTTGTACTGGAAGTCAAGCAGAATTGCTCATCTGCATCCAGTTATAGAGACAATCTCCTTCCTTTCCGTTTGCCTTTCATTCATTTATGCAGTGAAGACTTTTCCTGAGGCACTCCATTCAGAACATCTTCTTTCTTTTGGTCTAAGTTTGTAGTTTACTTTTTGGGAATAAATTTCAGTAGCCTATATGTAATATAGGCAAATACATCTCCGGTTTTGATATATTGCCTCAAAGATAGAGCTATATTTTTAAAGCGGCAGATTAGCATGTGACTTCTTGCATGTCAGAAAATAATACCCTTGAGTAAGAACAGAAAGAGTAGATTAATATAGATTCATGGTTGAGTATGTGGTTTGATGACTAATGTATTTTGAATGAGACTATCTTAAGCCTGCTTTTTGGACTCTTATGTACATGAAAGTGCTGCTTCCATAAAGAAATGGCAAAATGGTAACCCCTAGCATCCTCACTGATGGGTTCAGGTGTGGCTGTCTGAATAAAGCCTGCTGGTCAGATGTTCTGGCTGGGGAAGAGGAATAGTTATCAATTATGTGAATAATATTTACCACAAAAAGGTTTAAGCAATCTGAATCAAAAGCTGTAAACTCAAAATGGCCATTGGATGAGATACATAGACTCATTTCGAGCAATAATCTCCAAAGCTGCCTCGTGCCCTTTAGATAAAATGTTGAGGAAGTTAGAAGAAAGTACAACAGCGTTTAATCTTTTGGACACTAAACAAGGCAGGGCAGATACACTACTACCAGACAATCTTGGAAATGTAAACCATTAAAAATACACATGGCTACTATCCCCAGAGCAGAATACATTAGTGGCATGAATAAGTCCCTCTGGTAGAGCTTCTGGAAGGGCATTGTTATTCTGAACTGATTTTCTGGTCTGGCTGTCCTACAATACACGTGGGGAAAAGCAGATTACTTTCCCAACAAGGTAAGAAAATTAAACATAATCAGAAGTGGAAAAACAAGGTAGCATGATCTCCCAAAGAATAAAATAAAACTCTGAAATGGGATACTGTAATCATAGTACTCTTGTAGTAGTGTTGGGTATGTGAACTGATTAAATGCTTTGTGACAGCTGCATAAGCCTGTAGCAGGCTTTCCCTTGACTTCCTTTACTTGCTAATTGAATAGCTTCAAGACACAAATCCCTCACATTGCGCTATTCACCCTTTTTTTTCAAAGTGTTTAGCTCCAAAAATATAATTTATGCTAAACTAAGAATGCTTTGAAACTAGAATTTCTTGTTGCCATTAACACAGTTTGTTTAAATTATCAGGTGGTCCAATTTTGATAGGAAATTCCTCAGAAAAATACTGATGAGAAGGTCTGCTCAAAAATCAAGAGACCAAATCCTTAATGTTTTCCATGAGCTCAACTTGAAGGATGCAATTAGCTATGTGGCTGAGGTACTTACGAACACTTGTTGACATATTATAGCATCATTTGGAATTTGATTTTTTAAAATTTATGCTATAACCGGACGTTGATATATTGCAGGAGATGCCTAAAGGAAAACTATTTCCATCTCTGCTTTGCTTTTTTTTTTTTTTTTTTTAAATGTGTTTTGAGTGTTAGTATTGCCAATTTGAGAAGCTGTAGTTCTCAGTATTGTGCCTGATTGCCAAATACTAGTATATTGTACTTACTTCAGTGTAAATTTCTGTTGCATTTTACTGAATATCTTTGTTTCTATATTCAATACGTGAAAAAAATACTATAACTCTGGAGGAGTGTTGTCTTTCTAAATGTGTCAACAGGGTCTGGCTCCTGCAGGAGAGTGGTTCTATGTGTTGACAAATCTGATTTGAAGAAGCTCACTTCCAAATGATGAAATGATCATATGTGACCAAAGTATGGGACTGCTAATCTCAATCTGCCAGATCATTTTAACATGCACCGAAAAAAACCCAAAAAATCCCCAAACACACACACACACACACACACACACACACACACACACACACACACACACACAAAAAAAAAAAAAAAAAATTCAATGGAATCATAACTCCCACAATTCAATAATGAGGGTTAAAAATACTACAAATATCAATTGCAATCAAAGAATTGTGAAGTTAGGTAAACTTAAGACTTGCAACAAGAGAAATTTTTAAAGGAGGTTTGAAAGGAGGTTTTTGACCTTCTGTAGGAGTACTGTAGTAATGTTGCCAAATTGTGTAAGAATTCCTAATCTTCTTCAGTATGAAACCCAGTCACCTTACTTCAAACAACCATGAATGTGCAGTATTGATACAGGATAGTTTTAAATGAAATATTTTTAAAAGTGGTCTTTAAAATTATGATCTATCCATGCCCATTGCATAATCTCCAATTGAATTAATTTTCACAGTTAGGTGATATATCAGTTAATTTCTTTAATTTAAATAAAAACTATTACTATGATTGATACTCCTACTATTGCTTCTACTTCTACTACCACTGCTAAGCTCTTTTTTTTTTTTTTTCCCAAAATATATTACAACCAGACAGTCTTCTCCCAATGAAACATATAGTTTTGGAGATTGAATTCAGAAAACAAGATGAAATTCAGAAATTATGCTAGAATGAAAGATGGACAATAGTTCACAAGGCAAGCAAATTCTTCCTTTCGAGATATTGTAAATTATCCATCTGGTTTTCAGACCATCTGAGCTCAAGAACTAATTTTCTTTCTTGTGATACTTTCTGGGTCACACCTCAGAGGAAGAAAGTTGGATAATGACTTTGATGTGGATCACCATGAAACTCATGTTCAGATTCATTGCTGAATCTGTTCAATAGATTCGTTACAGTGTTTCTTCTCTTTAACAGATGCAAAAGGCTTTATAGATCGCTAGCACATGCAGATTTAGGATCAGAATTTTTAGCCAATAATGTCTTTGATCCCATATAGTAAAGACAGATTACCAAAAGTTAGATTAATTATTTTTAGGAGACAAAACACAAGGGAACTGCTTTTTGTTACCTTAGTCCAAATGTTATTTGTGTATGTTATTTCTTGCAGATAAATTCTCTTGGGCAAATGTCTACTGATCTGATTATAATAGAAAAAGAAATTGAAAGTTCTTCAAGTTCTACAGAAGTTTTGTAATGTATTTTCTTCAGCAGAAATTAATTACGAGTTGGGAATCCTGAAGCCATTTCACCTTTCTCACTTTAGTATTTCCTTCAATGATACACTGCTTTAACAAGTTTTTCTTCACTTTTCAAATATAGCTTTGAACTAAATATCTATGAATTACAAGCTGATATTGAAATTGAAGCCATTTCTTCCAAGACAAGTAAAGACCTGCCTCCCCCAGCTACTCACTCTCTTCTTACCTGCAAGGAACTAAGGAGTTTAAAAATTATTTTACATCTTTTGCCTTGTTCAACTCTGCTTGTATGCTGCATCTATGTAATAAATAAGAGTTCAGAGAGTTCAGGCTCAATCTAAGTAAATTCCTTGCAGGTGAGAGGGGAGAACCTAAGCCAAGAAAAATTAAAATATTCCAGAGCAACTGAAGGGAAGTGACGTAAAATGCTCATGGTTCATAACTTGTTCTGGCTAAAATTCTTTCACTGATGATATGGTATGATGTATGTATGAAACATTAAACTTGATTTGAAAAGAAAGTCAGATTCACTTAAGAGAATGGATGGGACAATGTTCTCCCAGAATTCAATTTTATTAACCTCATGTTTTCTGCCTGCAGAGCCAGAGTGTATTTCTTAATGTCATTGGTAACCCATATACTCTGATATGTATGTGGGCTATCACAGCAAAAGAAAATATTTGTTTAGCTCCGTGTATATGAAAATGTAAAGGGAACAAAGGAAAGTTAAAATTGGAGAAATGTAAATCAAATCTCTGTTCTGCAAGGGAGATGATTTTTCTTTATTATTACTGTTTAAAATCTAGGGACATGCTATGTGATTTCTCTTTGCTGTGATTCAAAACCATAAATGGTTTCAGCCTGTGTAACGGCAGTATTACACAACAGATGGCTTTTAGCTAGGCAAGAGATTACTTAAGGTGTAGGGAAAAGTATGAAGACATGAAACTGAGCTTTTCCAGCAGTTCACTTCTTTGACACTAGTTTTAAAACTGAAAAAAAATCTCATGTCTTCAATATCTCGTCATGCCATAACCTCTTTCTAATAGTCTTGTAGACTTCTATCACCACTTAGTATTTGCTGCATCCAGTCTGGTAGAGAACAGAAAACCTAGTGTTGTGTCTTTGAAAATGCTACTGATACTGTGGTGGTGTGGATACATGAACATCTGTATGTGTATTCCTATGCTCTTGACTTGCAACATTGTACAAAGTAAAATTGCAAATCTATTGAGGCACAGGAAATCATTCACCTCTTCAAAATAAATTTCTAGGGGTGGAATAGATTTTCTCATTGCTTTGTTTGTTTGTATAATGTCACTCAACATAAAAAAGAAACCATAGGACCAAAAAATGGGTTTTATTTGTTACCTAGATACAACTCCTCCCATGCTTCTTGTGCCATTTGCATAAATACAGTCTCACAAATTATCTGTATTCTGATGCACACCTTGTCCTAGGTTTTTACAGCTGTAATATGTCTTGTTTCTTTCCATGACCAGGGAGAACGTAGGGGTTCACTGGCATTTATACGTTCTCCAAGTACAGACAACATTGTAAATGTGGATTTCAGCACTCCACTCCCAAGCACTGTGGAAAGTTCTGTCTCTTATTTATTGTAAGTAATTGGACAGACTGGGTGGTATATGAAAGGAAATTGAAACACTGCAAAAAAAATTGAAAAATGCAAATTACAGAGGCTTCAGTCACTACTTTCTTGAACTTTAATTAATATTTTCTCCCACAGAAAATGGGTATATATGGATTTATAATGTTTTATTTTACACACAGTTTTTTTCAGTAAAGGCTGGTAAGATGAAGCACAAATCCATGTTAAGAGTTGTTTCATTTTCCTTTGGTTCACCAGCTGTTATATACAGGGCTAGATGTTATTTCTGTGTTTGTTCCAGAAAAAGTAAGGAGAGGGATGAGGAAAAAAATGGCCCCTTCCTTAATTTTTGATGAATCTGTCACTGAACAGACCATGTGTCATGTAAATTGTGAAATTGATTAATGCTACATCCCCCTGAAAGACAGAAACCAATTGTCTTTTCACATTTCCCATTAGGCATTTACTCATTCATTGTCATTTAATCAGTTCTTGCTCTTCCTTTTTATTTTTTTTTAACTTCATCTTGTTTTCTCCTTTTCATTCCTTGTCTTCCTGTTTTTCCTTTCTCTTCAGCAATCACTGATTTTAAAATCCACTGTTTGGGTTTTTCTTCAGGAGAGAAAAAGCTGGACCAGTTTGCCTTGACATGCAAGCTTTGGAGCAGAGGAGGAAAAGTATCCGGGACACAGAAGATACCCTAGCTCATCACACCCTACAACAGTATCTGTACAAACCCAGGCAGGAGGTGAGAGCAAGAGACTAGCATTGGACTGTTTTCCAATCTAAAACTAGGAGGAAATAGGAACCAAAACTTAGGAGTGAAACTCAAAAGGAGAGAATTCACTGCAAAATCCGCACCCTTGAGGAAAATAGGCTCTTTCTGTGATTTCTCATTTAAGAACATGGCTTTTTAAAAGAATTAGTGCCTTTGAAATCACTGGGGCCAGTGGAATGCAGAACTGTGTCTAGCAAAGTTCTGATCGGGATTAAATTAAGTTAATCAGCTGAAGTGATTCAGACACTTATAGGGAGATGCTTACTTTGAATGACAGTGCACTCTCACACACTTAAAATTCCTGGACTTGTTTCATGAAGAAAAAAAAAAATGGGAGTTTTATTAATGCCTTCAGACTAGTCTTTAGTTCATTCTTTCTTATGTTTACATTTTTGTGACACTGATTGAATGCATTGATTCAGGGCTTTCATCTGTATTTCTAAGTAAATGAATATTGTCTTCCCTTCCTGGCCACAGCACAAACACCTGTACAGTCGACATGAGATCATGCACAATGAAGATGACAAACAAGACAAGGAGATTTTCCATAGGACAATGAGGAAACGCTTAGAATCTTTCAAGAGTACCAAACTAGGAATAAACCATTCCAAGAAGTTCAATAAAATCCACAAACGAGACCGGGGCCAAAAAAGGGTAAAAATACTTTCACAAGGACCCAGATGAACCCACCTATTATACCAATGGGTGGGAAGAGTAGGGAGGACTCAGAAGGGTCCTATGTCCTGCATTTATCTCTGTGTTATAGAACTTCATGAATTTAGAGGACCTAAGCAAGAAGAGATTAAACTAGGAGGTAACTCAAGGGGCTTCTTCTCACATTCTGCACTTCTCTGTGCTTTGGGACTCTTCTTCTGGGTGAGAGATTTCTGATCATTTGAAAAAACAACAGACCCTGAACCATGCTACTACACTGTGGGGAGATTTTGCAGGATGGAGGTAGCAGGATAGCTCTATAGCATGGAGCATTCAACCAAATTTGTGTGAAACTAAGAGGGAACACACAGCATAAAAAGAGCCAAAGTTTATTTTTTTTCACCCTGTCTGTACAAACATCAAGTGTAGGTGGGAAATTAGTAGCATCCATACTGAGTCTCCACCAAAGACTACAATGGATTTCAGGGTTATTCTGCTGGACTCATCATTTCAAGGGGTCATTTCACTGCCATTGCTATCTGATGACATTAGCATTTTTGGTCACTTTTTGCTTTCTTTTCAGAGAAATAGCAGTGTCCTACCAAATGGAAACATTCTTTCAGAAAATCCAGTACAAGATTTTACTTTGAAGGAAAAAGGTAAAAAGACTCAGACTGTTTTCATTAACTGAATTATACCAGCTGCGTTGCCAGTAAAGCATCACTAAAAGATTTTGTGATATGCCATAGCAAATCTGATAGTAAAAAGGGATTTCTAGTCATAGTTCATAACTTGGAATGGTAATCTGCTCATGCTTAAATGCAGTGATATATCAGTTAATTTAGAAGTTGTTTTTTTAGGAATCTGGTTGACAAACAAAATTTTAGTTGGTCTTTTTGCTCACATTTTAAAAATATCACATTTATATTCTGTAAACAAAACAATGCAACAATGCAGTGGCTACAGTATAAATTAACTTTCAGCTTCTGTTTGGATAAGGTACACAGAGATGCTATTTTTTTTTCATCACAGCAGGATATGTCTGCCTAAGACATCAGCCATATAAAATTCAGTAGCTGAGATTACATTCTTATCTGAGTTAAAGTCCACTGTTTTAGAAGGGTTGGAATCAGAGCTGAGGCCAAGCAAGCATGATATAACTCAAGGAGGGTGTAGCTTTGGAAGGAACACATAGTCAGAGGTCAGTTCCAGCACTGCTTTACCCTTCATAAATGAATCTATCACATGGGTCAGGCTTGGAGGTGTAATTAGAAGCTGACCAGCCTGGGGACTTTGCCTAGAAAAAGTTGGTTTTGCATATAAAGCCCCAAATTCTTTCCTGTCTTAGCCATTTTTTTGGCATTGGTGTCAGATGTGGCAAGAATTGATGGTGCTAACATGTTTGTAATGTCATTATAAAATAATATGTGTCACTTCAAAACTGAAATGTGGTTAAAAGCCACTGAACTAACTTTGATTTGTGTTCTTCCCTCTGTTTATGCTGGTAACTCCTTGATCTCAAAGACAACTCAAGTAAGATAGAGAGGGATTTATCTTTTCTCAGATTTATCTTTTCTCTCTTAGCTCCAAGCAAACATATTTTTCCTTATGTATCTTCTTTAAATCATTTACTGAGTGTTATTTTTGTTTGACTTAAAGGGGCAGTATAGGCTGGCTCCCCAAGTGTAATATTCTAGAACTGCTTTGCTTGGGAAGAGCTTTCTGAATAATCATCACTAGGTCATTCAATATTGGTTTATTAAAGAGCTCTGCATAGAGATGTCATCATCTGCTTAAAAACCAAAAAAGTTTATTTGGAAGACAGTATTAAGAAGTGGTTTAGCAACTATTACAAAACTTACTCTATTGCAGTAAAAGTGGCAATGACATCATTAGGTTTGAAAATAGTCATTATACTAATGCCGACCTGTGTCAAGTGATGAAAATCCTTGCTAAAGATGTATTTTTGATAACCATGACAGCATTAAACCAGCAGAAAATAGCATTTTCTATCAGAGCTGATACAGATCTCTAGTGAAATGGCACTTTCCTTTTTAATTTTTTTTCTTTCTTTCCCCATCCCCCTTCTAGATTTGGAGTTTTCTGAATCAGAAGAAAATAATGATTATGAGACTTTGCATCTAGGCAAAGGACTTGATTTCCTGGCTAATGTGACGAAACAAAATTTCACAGATACTCCTTCTGGTAAAAAATATTTATTACCTACAAAAGTTTTTTTTTCTTCAAATATTAAAAAAAATATACTAGAAATGCTGATGTTTAGCATTTAGTTTTCCTGGTTTGGGGTTTTTTTGGTTTGTTGGGGTTTTTTTGGGGGGGGGGCTTGTTGTTGTTGGTTGGTTGGTTGTTGTTGTTGGATTGAGTGATTTTATGTGTCCAATCTGAAAATACATTTGCTTAATATTAATGTTGACATAAAGATTTTTGGATATCTGGAGGCAAGGAGATCAGTTGTGAACATGACTACCTAAACAGCTTTAAAGCTACTAATTATTTCTAACAGCAGAAAATGTTATTTTAGAATTGCCTTTCCTCACTAGACCAGTCAGTACTAGTCCTCTGGAGTTTTTCACTTGCATTGGAATTTCACTGTGATAAATTTTGTTCTTCTTATTTCAGGCAAGATTTCTCCTTTTATATCCACAATCCCATCAGATCCTTACAGGCTTATAGAAGGGAAATCTGCCCTGAAAAGGGCAGATTTGCAGCATTTCTGGAGCACTCAATGCCCTTGATTTCCAGACTTGACTCCAAAATACCAGATTGGAAGCTTATAACTATATATAACAGAAACCATATAATGTAATTTATGGAGTTATAAAATGTAGTGCTTCTCTTTAGCACTTCTGTGTTTAATTTTTTTCAGCATGCCACTGTTTGCTTCATGTGTAATTGGTGCTTACAGTGAAGAAAAACACTTGTGTCCATATTCTTGTGGCAGACACCCTCAAATGCAATTTATGTATGACACTGTCATGACAAATTTCATGACTATGCTTGTGTATTTATAAAGGCACACAGAAATAAGTACGTGGCAAAATGCAAAATGTTTATGTAAAAGCTCATCAAACTTGATATCTATATGAAGAGGCTCCTACATCTTACTTTTGACTGTTTTGTGGCTTGCCATAGCTACCTCACGCTCATCTGCTTATGGAGTGGTGAAGGATTTTTTTTTTTCCCCCATATATTATTTATTTTTTATGGATTTGATTTTAATTTTCTGCAGATATTTTATGCTGTGCTTTTTCCCCCGCTTGCTTTACACTTGTGGACTGATTATTTCTTTTATTGATTTTATTTTTTGTCTTGAGATGTCCCTAAGATAATTGCAAATTTGATGTGATAACCAATTTTTCTTTTTAATTGAAATCCAATATATGTCTAGCAAAACCCAAGGTATATGTGTGTGTAATGGTCTATGTTCTTAGTCATACGCATATCAGTGTATCAGCCTATTTTTTTCCAGCAGCCCTTCTCCTTTTATAAAGCATCTTGCTGTATTACCAAGAAATCATTTTGATTTTTTGTCACCCGTGAATTTCTTTTTAGGAATTGATAACCCAGTATTTTCAGCTGATGATGACCAAAGCATCTACATGAAGTTCTCAGCATGGTTATCTGGTGAAGACACTGTGGTACCATCACAAAGGGCCCGAGTGCAGCTCCCATATTCTCCAGACAACTTCAGACGGTTAACTCCAATCCGGCTCAGCAATAAATCAACAGATTCCTTCCTGCTAGCAGATGGCCCTGAGGACCAACCCAGATCTTTTCTCCCAGAATCAACACATATGTAATATTTTAAAAGATATTATTCGTCTTTATTTTTAACCAGACTTCTTATCAATCCTGAGAAGTAAACTTATTTTTCTGTTTTTTCTTCTTTCAGAAAATCTCTTTCTTTCCTGATCTCTTTGTACAGCTAAATATCTTTTATTTCCCTCCATCTTAATTAACAAAGCATCTTTCTATTTTCCTTCTGCAGAAGAGCTGTTCAACTGTTTGGAGTCCAATGTCTTGCTACTTTTACAGCAGATAAGGGTCCTTCTCTTTGTTTTCACTTGAATTTTTAAATGCCAAGAAAATAGTATTCCATGTACCAGAATATTGGGCATACATTTTCAAGAGGCTTCAGGTTTCCTGCTTAGTCAGTCCTATATGATAAAATTGGCACCTGAATTCACTAAAAGGAATAAAATTTTTTTACTCTATTGCTAAGAAGCCGTGAGTTAGCTGTGAACATTTGTCCAGATTATTTATCCAGTGTCCAGGAAGAAAAAAATGTCCCGCTGCAGTAATACAACTATTCAGAGACACTACTGATCTACCATTAAGTTACATAAGAAAGGAGTTTAAAATGAATGATGTTTACTAAAATGCATCGGTCTACTTGTGGGGATACTGCACAACAGAATTGTGGAGAAGCAGAATTCTATTTAGAGCTTTATCCTTAAACTGTGAATTTATCTTAGTTCATACCTTATTTTGAAACTAGAAAAAGGCTTAGCTTCCTGATGCAGCAAATAACTTGTTGCTTCTAATGTGTTAGAGGCTTAAAATTAAATTGACCCTTGGTTTAAGTTAATATCCCAAGTTGCCCTTTGACTTCTGCTGTGTGGAAATTTTCCACACCATAAAATCAGCCTTAATTTCTATAATCAAGTCAGGCAGTGCTTCAAACAAGGTAGGTCAAGTCCACAGTTCAGAAATTGTAATTAAATAGAACACATGGCACTACAGGGCTTGTGCAATGAAAGGCAAAAGTCAGTGTCAATGTGAATACATGTTTTGTGGAATCCGTCGTCACAAATATGTGTCTGAGTGTCCTCTGTGCATCAACAAAAAAAGTAAATTGAAAGTATTCTGTAGCTGCTTGATGACACTTTGTTCAGACAAATACCTCAGGCTAAGAGTGAATACTGCTAATTTTGACATAAAAAGTATTTCACTTGAAAAGAAATAGAGAAGTCCAGTTTTTCTTCTTTTCTGGCTTCTGTCCCTTCAGAAGATGCACTAGTTCAAGGGTAATTAGAGGAAACACATCACTTTCTTTACTGGAGTGGTCTGTAGGTCTGTGTTTGGTTTCAGTACTCAGTTTCTTAATAATGCATCTTTGTTTATTTTTTAAATGATGTTTTAAAATAAACACAGGGTTAGTTAAAAGACTGTGAATTACAGTCCAATATACTGATTAAAAGTGTGAACAATGAGCACATTCCAAAAAGAAAATTTCACCTTGACACCTATCTGCCATTGAAATCTCGTCACGTTTTTTCCCCACTGAGAACATTATCACATATGCATATGACCTACAGAACATTTTCTTGCTAGCCTTTGTTCTTTTCCAATTATAAATTGCTTAACTTATAAATCACTTTATTATTAGGAAGTGGTATGTGTAAGTTCATTTGTGGGTATCTTTGATATGTCAAAATCACTGGAGTTTTGACTGCTGTGTTTCTTAATAAGTGTTTTTGCAAAGTTAGATTTCCCAAGCTAATAAGCATACACTGTGACAACTGTCTGAAACAGTCCTCTGAATGATCTCCTTAACAGAATTCTCCCAATAAGAGAATGATACTAAGATTTCAATTGAAAGATTTTAAAAAACCAATGGAAACTGGAAGCCAAGAATGAAAATATTAAGTTTCTCTACATACCAAATGAATACAGAAAACTGATCATAGATTCTGATCAATAAGAGGTTTACTCCCTGGAGTCAAACTCTCTGCTACTTGATTGAAAGAGTACAATTTGTTTCAAAAATTTCTGAAATACTTCCTTGATGAGTATCAGGACTATTTCAAGATAAAGATACACTTCAGTGACCAGACAATGGCTCAATCTCCTAACTATCTAAAATAGGCAGTTGTTCATCTTAAACACTGAGATAAGTTTTGCTTGACATTCAGCAAGGATAAGAACTTTAATTAATTCACTTCAGGTTGTCCAAAACAGAATTCGATAGAGAGTAGTGTTCCTCAGGGTAAAAAAAAAAATCTTAAAACACTCACTTTCATAAGACTTCCATAAAAATAGCCAAAAACAAAGCCCAGTAGCCAGCATACTAACAGATAAAGTGTGTACAGATAGAAAACAAATGTGTCTATTTAATTGTGCTCTCTAGGTGATATGGACCATGACGTTGAAATGACAGAATACTCCTCTTCAGATGATCAACTAAACCAAAATGGAAGTGTTTCAGTGAATCCCCTCCACTTCTTCCCCTCTTGTCTTCAAATGCCTTGGACACAAAACTATTCTTCATTGGAAAACAGAGGGAATATACCTCTTCCTGCTGTCTCTGAGTACATTGCTTCATGCGACCCAAATGTACCTGATCTCTTCTGGGAATCGGGTACAGATACGAATAACAAAGAGCCAGTAAACTCAGGTTATTGTTCTGAAGTCAGCTTCAAGTCAGAGAATTCGCAAGAAGAGAATACTTTGCTTATGTTTGAAGGGCTGGAAGACTCTTACATGAAAGAGCCGCAAGAGAAGAAAATGTTGCTTGATGTAGAAGGGAATTACAGGTCTGCTGCAGCCAGGCGCGTACAAAGCCGACGTTCTTTCCACAGGCCAAAACCTCTGCATCACCCTAAGCTTCAGAAGCTGGCATCTCTTCCAGCATCTTGCCATGTACCTCCACATTCCTTGGAACAGGAGGAAACACAGTTGTGAGCCAAGACTTAATTGAAAGAACAAGGTGAATAAAGGGCTTTTGTAAAAGTGGAGAGCAATCTACTGGTTCATAGGATCTTCTCTAGAATGGCTTCAAATGAAAAGGGAATGGGGTCCTGTGATGTCAGAAACACTGGAGCTTTTCTGCTATGCTTACATTTTTAAGTTCTTATTCATAATGAAGGGGTGCATAGTGAAGGGGAATTACGACTCCTCGTTATTTTTTCATGTAGACTGTTACAAATAATCTATTATTTTTGGAGGGCTAAACCAAGAATCTTTTCAAATGATAATGCGTTGGTGGTTTTTTACATGGTGATGGTTTATTATGACTTTATGCCATAAATACATTTAAAGGAATAGGCTGCATTTGTTGCTTCAGTAATGGAATTAAGTATTTATGCTATATGAAATTAAAGTAGGAGAAGCTAATGGTTAGCCTCTTCCCTGCTAAGTCTACTCTGATTAAATGGATCAGTGGGTTTTATAAGTGCAAGCTAAGGAAAAATATTTTCCTCCTCTTGAATATTTGTGTCACTGAGAATTGTGGAATATTGGCTCTTGTGTAAAACTTAACCAGGGAAAGTCCCAACATCTTGAAATTTAATCAAGTACTCCAGGAGGGCCATATCTTTCCTTCATCTTCACTCCCTCAACTCAGTAGCACTGGAATAAAAGGACATCCAGAATTAGCTCAGAATTTTCATTTGTGTGGTCATAGGCAATTAATTTAATATTCTTAATTAAGCTGCTCTATTTTAAATAGCTTCACTCAGACAGAAGTGTAAATATTTATCATTTTTACTGCTGCTTTGGAAGATACCTTCCAAATACTGTTAGATTATCCTGGTAATTTTATGTGTCATTTTCAACAGCTGATCAGGATAGTGGTCTCTCAGATGGTGTTCTGCATTTTGCCATATGGTTTAAATGCCACAAAGACTCAGGATGTTGAGGGTTCAAAGTATTGTACAGAGGCAGTTTGGCTACTGTGCATGTATATACCAACTCATATGAGGAATGTCCTTCTTTTTCGTCAGTGGTTTTCTGTCAAATGATAGTTATGATTGTACTAGACACTGCCTATGAATTAGTTCTACATCACCTTGAAGACAGCTGGAGACATCAGTGAAAGCCAACTCAGAAGAAGACTAAATAAAAGTGAAAACTCTTAGACCTCTCATAGATATATAATACTACATGCCTGTGTATGGTCTTCTGGCCATTTTACCTTGGATAATTCCAGTCCTGAAATTTTGGCTTGAAATCTTCACTGGTATAAATTGTAAAGGTTCTAAGACATTAATAGAAGGAGAGTGCTTACCCACTTCTGTGATCCTACTCTGTTCCTACTTTCTATTTGATATCAGTGTAAACCATTTGTAAATGAGGTGTCACCTTCAGGGAGGCACCTGAACTATTTTAGACTGGATCCTGGATAGCAGCTTTATTGGTAAATTTTACTTTATCTATAGGAATTACTGATTGTTTCATTCTACCTACCCAGATTTTGAATAGATTTGAAATGATTTTGTCAGATATCAAAACTAAGATTTACCCAGACACCCAAGAAGAGTGGAGAAATGTGTGAAAACTCATGCCCACATCTTTTTTCTATCTTTGTCTTGTATGATAAAACGTATGTTAGGCTGATCCGAATTCCAGAGATGTGATGGCAAATACCATATACAAACCTAGACAGATATAAAGCATACACCTCTAGAGACTAGATTCAGAGAAGTGGTTCTTTTGGTATCAACTCACAAGCAGCTGCCTGTTTGGCTGTCACCTTCGGCAATGATGCAAATCAGTGTCCCTAACTGGAAAGTTTCATCACCTACCTTCATCGCCATCATTGTTAAAATTCAATAACTTAAATACAATTTTTGTGAAACCAAGTACATGTGAACATATTATTTTGATGAAGTAGAGCATATTAATGCTGTTCTAGATATTATAATTGGAACAAGTATTTTAGTAATAGGCATAGATGTGTAACAGGACCATGACTGATCCCAAATGTTAGTACAGGTGAAGTGCAATGTGCCAAAAATCTAACCCCCTGTCTCATAGTGTAACGCTGAAGTACCAACATCAAAATTGGCAAGATGCTCATCAGGTGTTGGCTTTGAAGTAAAACTTTCATTTCTTATTGGTGTCATACAGAGATCATTGCTGTGCTTCAGTCAGAAAGAGAACCACACAGTGGACTGTTTTCTACATGCTTGTTAGACCATTATCAATCTGTTATTGTACAGGCTACCTCAAGGACACATTTGTAAATTGTCATCCACAGATGTGAGTTTTCACCACGTAAATGTTGCACAGACAAGAGCATGCAATTTTAAAAAATCACAGGATATGTTTTTATTGTTCTTGTAAGCTTTTAGGCTAAAGAAAAGAGGATCCATAGACACCACTGTATTTACAAACACAGCAGTCTCTGACAAGTCAGCAGGACCCGGTATGTTTTTGAGGGGGCGATGGGATGTAGTGTAATAAAAGAGAGAGAAACATAACACCATTTCAAACAACAGAAATGAGAAGACTATATACAAAGGGCTTGGCTGTCTGTTTCACAGGCCTTAGGCATTTTGAATGGATTTGCATCTATATGTTGCATCACTACAGCTGAACAAATGAAGGATAAAATGGACCATTCTAATATTGAAGAGACCTTTCCCTGGAATATCTTGCATAATTCCTGAAGCTCTTACGCCCCTGGAAGGGATTTTCTAGTAGAATTGATTTTACAGCAAGGTTTTGTTTGTCATAATTTCTCACTTTGAAGTGTGATGAAAAGGACTTTCATGTCCCCAGTTTCCACATTTGAGAATGTACTCAAAGCTATAAAATAGTGGATTATATAGTTCCTTTTTTTGTCAAGGGCAATTGCTCCCAGTGTCCACCAGGACAAAAAAGCAGGTTATAACTGTTGATCATTTGCTGTACTTTTTTTTTCTTTGTTTGCATACTCTTTCATTGTACGTTCACATTTCCTGTGGTATGTGTACCTGTGGGTTGAAAGTATTTGGTTACTTCTTCAGCACGCTCTAATCAGTCAAGCACCACTAATTTCTATCACAGCAATATAAATTCAGAGCTGCTAAGGATATGGCTGTAAGTATCAGCTTTTTTCGCTCTTATTAGATTGGAATGATCAGTTGACAACTCATTCACCTCTGGTGAGGCCAGTTCAGTTCTTACTTCCCTGAAAACTTTGTCTCTAACTTTTTTTGTGACATGCTCTGTCAGAAAAAGAAAAGCTGGGCATTCCACAGTTGCTATTTATTTAATAAGTAACTATGGCCTACCTTGTTGCAAAAAGATGAAATGAAGAAATATTTGATGTTCGTTCTACATATTTTGCTCCATGAATAAAGTTCTTTTTAACAGTGTTTATTATGCTGCCCTCTGATCTAGCAATGTTAAAAAAAACCCCAGAAGTGTTGCCTGCATTGAGATGAATTGTCTCTTTGAGCTGTGAACCTAGCTATTGAAATATATGAAATTATGTATTACAAATACATGACCTAGTCAGACATTTATGTAACAAAGGTTGCAATATAATCACGTGCCTTAAATTGTCACTCTTTGGAGTGCTGTTGTTTCGAGATACTTGTGTGTACTTTCCAAAAGGTGTCAACTTACTTCATATATTTTTAAACAAGTCAAGTTGTTCTGCTAATGTCTTTCTAGAAATGTTTTAATAGTATATCATCATGAGAAATTTGGCAATAAATTGTATCACTTTGGTGGAATCACACTGCTTTGGCAAGTGATTTAGAGAATAATTTATTTATTACACTTAGAAAAGACTCTTTGCACTCAAGACTTCTGAGAAGTATGCATTTCTGCTCCCAATTCAAAGTTAAAAAAGACAATAGAACACTGCTGATAATTCATGTCATTTATAAAACACAAATCTCTAAAAGCAGCAACAAAACTAGTAGATCTCCTGAGACTTATTCAGACTTTTTGTATAGTTCTAGCCTCACTGTAGGAAATGACAGAATTCCAATTGACTTTATAAGCCAGTATTTCCATCCATGGAGCAGAAAGGCACATATTTTGTCAAGTTATATATAGATATATAATCATAACAATTATTTATAATTTAATTTTTACATAAATGACATATAGCATCTCATTATTATTATTATGCGCCTGGATCGAGGCAATTCAACATCATAGCAGCAAAGATCTGACCAGTCCTTATTTCATCAGTTTTAGCAAAGTTTCGGGAAAGCTAACTGATAAACACAAAACCCTACTGGCTCTAGGAAGTATTTATAGTTTATTTTAAATTGTGATCCTCCATGCATCAACAAGGGAAGAGGCTTATCAGACCCATTGCTGAATACTGAAGTGCTTTCAGGAAGAATATGTGTGCATGCATAAAAGGGATCCTGGAAGGCAGTGCAGCTGTACTCATTACTGAAAAGAGAAATGAGGCAAGTATGAAGCAGAAGATCAGTTTAGTGTTGCTAAGGTGTGAGTAACTAAGAATGGGAAAAAAACATGTGGGCTAAGTATGTGCATATGAATGCTCACAATGGAAACAATGAAACCTGAAATGGGTAAAACTGACCTCAAAGGAGGATAATGTAGAGAGATGCAAAACACACCAATATCACCTGACTAATAACCAATGCTGAATTCCTACCCACACATACATATTTTCAAAGGATAACTCTATAATGCATAATTTTAGCTGACATCTTAATATTAACATTTCCTTCAGTGTAAAAGCAGTAGAAATACCAAATATTGTAGTCAGAAATAATCCTGGATCTACTACCCAAGATGTGAGGGAAAAAAAAAAAAAATGCACAGAATTTTTAACAAAGACATTGTCCTACGTTACAATGTAAGATGTGCCCAAATCATCTACATGAGCTGTTGAAACTAGGTTGGGCAGTGTTTCCCTTGTCCCCTCCCTCTAGACTATCTTCTGTTAATGGCCCATCAATGCCCTGCTGCATGACTCATAGATAACTCCCTCTGGGAGCTATCTCTGTTTAATGGGCAACCAAGGACCCATTGCAAGACTGATAAAATTATATCAGCCCATTATGAGATGCTCTGCCCAGGGGGAGGAGCCAAGCATTCCCACCTGGATATAATCTGGGATTTGGGACAGCACAGGCAGCCTTACCCATTGGATTCCCAGAGGACAAGAGCTAACAGACCTTTTCTGCAGGAACACTACTTCAACAAGACCACTTCATCTGGACTGCAACCCCACAGTTTCAGGTTGTATTCTGACTCTGTCAGTGATCCTTTGTACTATTGCATGTGTTTTATTTTATTTTACCTTTTTTTTTTCTCTCCTACTAAATTGTTTTTTCTGACTTGGCGTCTCTTGCTGGTTTTGCCTTCAAGCCAGCACAGACATAAAACTCACTTATCCGGTGACTGCAGTAAGGTACCAAGGAACAACATGATGATTGTACAACATGCAATCATCCTATACTCACTGTCTCGGAACATTATAGAGTAGAGAGAGTTTCACACAGGAAATAGACATGGATTTTGATAAGAAGACAGGATAGAATGCATCGACCAATTGAAAGGCATGACCAGATGAGCAGATTGACCAGCAACCTGTTCACATGCAAGCAGACCCCTAAATACCATTATTTCTCTATCTACTTACTGTTGTTCCTGTTGTTCACCCTCAAAACACCTTAATCTCCCCCTTTCCCTGTCTTTGCTTCCTATTCAAAGCATCTTATACAATATCTTGCCAAAGACCTATCCTGCAGGTAACCTTCCTTGGTCTGTAAGGCAATACAGAGAGCCCATCCACTTGACTGACCTCGTTGGCTTTCATCACACAGACAATGAGGCTGGTTGTCCTCCTGTATCAGGCCTGGAAGAAGTCAGATCAGAGTGCTGCAGTTTCTCTTATTCAGTTATAAGGATTTCCTGACTATCACTCTCCTCTGTGTGCTCCTTTGTGTGTGTGAAGATGAACTTCATGTCTCATAATCTAAATTTCATTGTAGATTCTGGGGAGAGAAAAAAAAAAAAAAAAAAAAAAAAAAAAAAAAAAAAAAAAAGGAAAAATATTCTCTAGTTTTACAACACATGATTTACAATCTGCCATCTGCTCAGATTTTGTGTGTGATAAGAAATACATTTTGAGTTGCTGGGATTATCATGATAGAGTAACCTGCACCAAACTTGTTTCTGTGTAAAATTGGTGAATTCTATCCATCACCTGACATGCATAAAGGATAACAGCATCACTACAAAATGGCAATTATAATTTAGTCAATTAGCCTTTTCAGACAAAACTTTCAGTAATACTATTTATAACATCACTCCAACAAACTCCTACCTCTTTGACATGTTTAAAAGCCAGATCAAGCTGACAGGTAATATACAACACTAAATTTAATGCACTGAACTGTGCCTATATTTCTTAAGATAATGAAGCTATTCAGACATTCATAGAATCACAGAATTCATACTTTCAGAATAATAGAATCATTTAGGTCAGAAAAGAGCCTTAAGATCAATGAGTCCAGCTGTTAATCTAACAATTCCAAGTCCACCACTAAGCCATGTCCCTAATCACATGTCCAGGTCTTTTAAATGCTTTCATGGATGGTGACTCAAACACTTCCCTTTCAGCATTCAGAAGTGTCAACCCTTCCCCAGTGAAGAAATTTTTCTTGTTACTCAATCAAAACCTTCATTCTGCAGCCTCTTGTTTCTTGAGGCAACTTGGTTCCTTTTGTCCTGTCACTGAGGAATGAGGCCACAATGCTGACCTAAAAAATATCTGAGACATAGATATGTTGGAGAGCATCAAATGTAAGATGATTGTAAAATCTCATACCATAACACAGGTAGGTCTGCTGTAGAAATATATTTCACAGGACAAACAGAACACCCAAAGTGTCAATGGAAGATCTGGGTTACATTCATCATTGGAGTGATCACTGAACCACATGGGATAGGTAACCTTTCTGGAGCATTGTAAAATAGATTTTTTGGCTGCATTAGCATATGAATGGTCTAACAAGAGATGTAAGTGTGCTGAAGAAATAGCTGAAGTGAACCAGTTTTTATTATACAAGAGTAAGGAAAATATTGAGAATATACACAATGATTACCATATGGATACAAAAACAGATCTAATTTGGACAGAAGATAATCCATTTTTCCACTGCTGCAAGTCTTTTTACTGTTCCTAATCCAATTTTTACATTGCATAATTCCTTCTTTTAGAACAAATTTGCCTTTTTAAGAAACTAATTCTTATACAAATTATTAGGGGATAACATTTGTTGGGAATGTTTTATTTCTTTAACTGGCTTGCACTGTAAAAATTTTAGACTTTTTTTAAATGGCAGTTTTCAAATTATGAGAAACTGGTTTGGCTCATGATGTTAGAACAATGCTTAAAGAGCATGTTCCATTAGAACGTGTTGCTTAATGTTAGAACAATGCTTAATTCTAACACGAAATAGATAGGAGTACAGAGGTAGTTTAACCTATGATAAATCTTTCAATGTAATCACTACCCTTCTAGACAGCTAATTTCTTATGGTGGAAAAGGAAGTGGTGGCTTCCCCTCTTTTGCCTTCCCCCATACATTGCAACGTGTAGCTAGTATCTCCAAGAACTTCCAGATCATTTGGTGATTCCCACCTGGAAAGAAACTGAACAAATTTTTCATGCTGTGTTGGATCTGGACACACTCTGGACTGGTCTAGAAGAAAAGAAAATCTGTTTTGAAGAACATAATGGTACTTTTCGTAAACATTTGGTAAATATGTCAAGAGACAGGCAGTTACTTTTCTGGAAGCAACGGAGTGTGACCAATAGACACTTTTTGCTAGATTTCATGAAGATTCCTAATATCTATAGCTGTTAGCAACACTATCAGTTTTCAGGAGTGGAATAATGAGTTTGAATAGCCAGTGACCAAAAGATCAGATGCTGTGACAGTTTGCAGAAACCTTTGTACAGCAGGTCAGAAAAGAAAAGAAAAAAAAAAAAAAAAAAAAGACTGGGACTGAACACCTGGAATTCTTTTGTGCAATATTATCAACTTAAATATCTGTTATGAGAGAATACAGGCTCTTGTCTACCTTTTTGCCATACCTAACGAAGAAATAAATAGTGGCACATTTCAAGCATTCACCTGACCCACCAGAGCTCTGAGTCCACTTCATGTTCCATTTATGTTCACACATCCTCGAATAGATAAATAAGAAGCAGTTATGCATTAAGAAACTACCTACATCTAGATCATGTAAGGAAATTAATACTTAGGCTTTTTGGCAAATAATGGACCTAGTTTCACATCCTCATTGTTAGTATTTTCTTTTGCTTTATTGGACTTTTTAGTTTGGCTCATTTTTAATGATGATAAATATGTATTGAGCAAATGGGAGGGATAGACAATAAGATCCCTCAACAAGAGAACATTGCACAAAAACAGAGCATTCGACAGCTATTAGCAATCCAAGGACAGGTAGTTTCAGAGAAATATTTTTTGAGTAGCTTTATGAGTTTATGTCTCAATTTGCCTTGCAAACAATTAAAATTTTAATATAGGAGATTGTAGGAAAAAAACCTATTCTATTAGATTACAAAATCAGATTAAATTAGACTAGATTAGATTACAGAATCACTAGGTTGGAAGAGACCTTCAAGATCATCGAGTCTAACCCACCCCTAACACCTCAACTAAACCACGGCACGGAGTGCCACATCCAATCTTTTTTTAAACACCTCCAGGGATGGTGACTCTACCACCTCCCTGGGCAGACTATTCCAGTACCTTATCACTCTTTCCATAAAAAACTTTTTCCTAATATCCAACCAGTATTTCCCTTGGTGCAGCTTAAGACTGTCCTCTCATTCTGTCAGTTGCTGCCTGGAAAAAGGGACCAACCTCTACCTGAGTACAACCACACTTCCGGAAGTTGTAGAGAGTGATAAGGTCACCTCTGAGTCTCCTTTTCTCCAGGCTAAACAACCCCAGCTCTCTCAGTCGTTCCTCATAGGGCTTGTGTTCCAAGCCCTTCACCAGCCTCGTTGTTCTCCTCTGGATGTGCTCAAGCATCTCAACATCCTTCCTTAAACTAAGGGACCCAGAACTGGACACATTACTCAAGGTGCGGCCTCACCAGTGCTGAGTAGACACTGGAGGAGAATGACCTCCCTACTGCTGGCCACACCATTCCTGATACAGGCCAGGATGCCATTGGCCTTGGCCACCAGGGCACACTGCTGGCTCATGTTCAGCTGGCTGTCGACCAGTACCCCCAGGCCCCTTTCTGCCTGGGTGCTGTCCAGCCACACCGTCCCCAGCCTATGACATTGCAGGGGGTTATTGTGGCCAAAATGCAGGACTCGGCACTTGGACTTATTAAACTTCATCCTGATGGATTCTGCCCACCCATGCAACCATTCCATGTCTCTCTGCAGAGCCCTTCTACCTTCCAACATGCTCCCAGTTTAGTGTTGTTTGCAAATTTACTATTGAAAGACTCAGTACCCTCATCCATATCATCAATAAAAATAGTGAACAGAACTGGCCCCAGCACAGACCCCTGGGGGACGCCACTGGTGATTGGTCATCTGCTGGATGCAGCACCATTCACCACCACTCTCTGGGCCCAGCCATCCAGCCAGTTCCTCACCTAGCAAAGAGTGCTCCTATCCAAACTCTGGGATTAGATTAGATTAGAAGCATTAATGGACTTGCTACTCACTGATACAGATGAGCTCTTTAAAAGAGGTGAAGCTTTACAGGTAGCCTGGGCTGTATCCCAGGACCAGCCACTGGGCCAGAGGCAGGATTCTGTCCCGGATGGATTGGGCTGGGATCTGGGAGCAGAGACTGGCGCAGGGCAGGGCTTTTTCAGAGCCCCCGCCTCTCCCCGGTGCTCTGGAGTGAGGGCATCCCCAGGTCGGCCCCCAGCCTCCACCTGCCATGTGCCCCATGGCTCTACGGCCCCACACCACTCAGCCTGGTGAGTCTCACTGCCTGCTGGGGGCTTCTGAGCACAGCCCGCTTGGGCTCCTCTGGCTGCTCTTGATGGTTTCCACAAGAGAGGCACTGGAAGGGTTGGGATTAACAAGTTTTAGGAAACAGTCTTGTCCTAGCTGGCAGAGTTTCAGACCTACAAAGCTCTGATAGAAAAAGAGATGGCAGGACCCAAACTGCTCAAACCCTGTGCTCCCGTTTAGCAGTTTCCCTAGACAGTGCTTTCCAGCTGCTTTCCAAAGATCACCGTCTGTTTAAACTGCGCTCTCTATAGTCCTGAATACAGTTGTGTTCACATCAAACTGACCTTTCTCGAGGTCTTCTTTCACTGGCATGAACATAACCTCATTGACAGCTACAATTTCATGCGAAATATTTAGGAAGCCGTTTGCACTATGGTATGATGGCTTTTTGTTTGGGAGAAAAAAAATAAGGGCACACCTTTCTCCAATGCTCCAAGTCCTTGATGGAGAAATGGACTCCAATTATAATATTCAAGTAGAGCCACATGTTATGATTATGATACCACTTATATGTACAATGTGACCTCCAATCTTTATGCTGCCATCACTATAGAAAACAAAGCTCTCTTCATACTATAAGCCCCTGAAAGGTATACTTTAGGGAATTAGCATCCTGTGTTCTACAAAAAACATTGCTCACCAACTGTTAGTTAATAACATTAACATTTTCTCCCCTTAGAATTATAGAGTGGTGTCACTTGTCTCTTTCAGAGCTGCTGGCTCCATTTCACCCAGGCTAGCTCAAGACTATGACAAAACAGGAAAACTCCACTGGGTCCTAAAACCTGGGGAGCAACGGAGGGGCTTTTTCTCCTTATCACAAGAGAGAAACCACGTTGATGGCAGAGGAAAGGAGTCAGACTTGGAAGAGGGTGAGTCCTAAGTGCTTATTCCATCCTATTTGGACATCTGCCTCAGCAGCTCTTGTCAAGTCCTGGCCTGGGCCTTGTGGTCCAGGCTTATATACAGGGGTGGGGCTAAAGGAGAGGACAAACCAACTCCCAATGAGGGAAAAGGTGGGAGTGGAACAGGGTTGGAGGGACATTCAAAGAAACCAATGGGAACATAAACCTCCTCAGCTCTTGCCCTATCATTCACTGTCCTTACCTGAACTCTCCAGAAGCTGGGAGAAAAAGCTGAATGACAGACAGGGCCGGGCCCATGGGAGGGGACTGGGAGGAGTGTAGGAGGACTGACAGGGAAGAAGGGCAGGGATA
The DNA here is from genome assembly GCA_022316685.1 of Progne subis subis. Lineage (NCBI taxonomy): Eukaryota > Metazoa > Chordata > Aves > Passeriformes > Hirundinidae > Progne > Progne subis. The sequence continues at coordinate 314,625 of JAKJHU010000249.1, forward strand.
ACCCTTGGAATAGAACACTTCATCAGGAGAACAGGGGAGTACGGAACAAACCATTACAATGAAAACAAACAACATAAAATGCAATATGAAAACAGTTAACAAAGCAGAATGCAACATCTCCCCCTTTTTTATCAAATTAGGAGGAGGAAGGCTCAGTCCATGGGAGATGCTCAGAGTTTGAATCTTGAGTATCTCCAAACATGAAAAAATAAAATGGATGATATCCACTGCAAACAAATGTCTAGAAAAAACACTGTTAGGGGAAAGAGAGGTTAATTAGAGGAAGAGGCCCAGTGCTTTCTCCTTCTCCAGGCAGTGCTGACCACTTGCAGGGCCTCTGCTGGTGGCTTTGCACTTTTAGGGACAAAAGGTTTCACCCACTTTGATGGCATCCACAGGATGCCTGATGGAGTAGAGACACAGGTGTATCCATGACCCCAGGTGACCAGATCGTGAGGACCATTTGTCTCCCAGGTTGCTGGATCTTTTACCATCACTGGTGGCTTTACTTTCAGCTGCAGCTGGCAGTTCTCTCTGAAATGGTGCACAGTCGGTGGGTTAAGATTGTCATATGTGCAATTTTAAAAATTCAGAGTGAACAAGGCTTTGGATAACTGGATTTGGAGTGTTTCTGTTTTTAGAAACTGTTGTTGCCTGAGGACCCTTTTGAGATTTTGGTGGGTCCTTTCCACAATGGCCTGACCTGTCGGGGAGTAGGGGATGCCTGTTTTGTGCTCTGCTCTCCATTGCTGCAGGAAGCTTCTGAACTCCTTGGATATGTGCATGGGTCCATTATCAGCTTTTATTGTTT